>JAFEMH010000300.1:600000-866904 GCA_022495995.1 Adenophora triphylla var. japonica | reverse complement strand
AGCAGACGGTTTGAAGAACAGGGCCGTCACAACTCGTGGAGCGGTACGTCTCTTGGCAAGTAAATGAGACGGTGGCTAAAGAGCCGATTGATCTGGATTGACTTTCCCTTCCGACAATGAAGTGATAGCTATGCTAGAATTCGGGGAAGGAATCTAATGTGGAGATAGTCAAGCCGAGATCAGCCGCAGAAGGACCGCTGCGGTAACCGGACTTCGTTCCTGTGGACCTAAGCCGTCGACAAAAGAGACTATGATTGAAAAGCTAGGCTCAAACTCCCCGCCCTTGTCTCTTTCCCAAGTCTAAATTCACCCCCGATTCGAGTCGGGCCTCCGAGTCTCTTGTCATAGAGTTTGAGTCTTCCTCGACCTGGTCCGGGATGTCCTCACGACCGAAGACCGTCTTCGGAAGTTGTAAACACCGTATTTCCCTTGCTTTAAATAAAGTGGTTGATCTTTCCGAGTACCCCGTGATTGCCAATTTAACAATTGAATGTCTTAATCGAAAAATAATCATCAAGATTTAAAAAATAATTAAGCCTAATTCAATTGAAGATAATGCAGACTTAATCGATGAACAATTTTTTAGAAAAAGATTCAAAACAGATTTTGTGAGCAAAGTGGAAAGCCGGGCCCAAGCTCGCCGACGAGGTATTAAACAACAAAGGAATCCTTGGGAAATGTACTCAAGAACCCAAAGAAACGCAGATGGTAGCTTCTTCTCCGGAGACGAGCGTGGTTGCTTTGATTGAATTGCTCAAGGAATTTGTGGATGTGTTCGCTTGGTCCTACAATGATATGCCTGGCCGGATGCTTCTATCAGGAACACCGAATACCTCTAGATCCGGTAAATCAAGCCGGGCCAAGCGTAAATTGAGGCGGATAAAACCCGAATGGTCACTACAAGTGAAAGAGGAAATTGAAAACTCCTACGGGTAGGCTTCATCAAAGTAATTGAATATCCGACCCGGTTGGCGAACATCGTAACACCACCAAAGCAAATGGAAAGGTTCGAGTCCCGTGAGATTTCCCGAGACCTCAATAAGGCTAGTCCTAAAGATGACTTCCCTTTGCCCAACATTGACATGCTAGTGGATGCAACCGCGAACTTCGAGGTCAAATCTTTCGTTGATGGTTTTGCGGGTTACAACCAGGGGGATTAAGATGGCTCAAGAGGATCAAGACAAGACGGCATTTACAACCCCATGGGTACTTATTGTTACACAAAGTAATGCCATTTGGCTTGAAGAACGCCGGGCTACCTATCAGAGAGCAGCCACTACCCTCTTTCCACGACATGATCCACCGGAGATTGAAGTGTATGTGGATGACATGATTATTCATTCGAAAGGATCGTACTGGACAGCATTTCATCGATTTGAGGAAATTCTTTAACGTACTCCGAGAACACTCCATGAGACTCGAACCCGGCCAAGCGTACATTTGGGGTTATCTCTGAGGTAAAGTTCTGGGATACATGGTCACCGAGCGGCATTGAAATAGATCCCAGAAAGTTAAGGCGATTATTGAAATGAAGCCGCCTGTAACCGTCTCTCGAAGTAAAAGGATTCATGGGTCGCCCGCAATACATCAGCCAGGTTCACAACCAATTGACCACCATATGTGAGCCGATCTTCAAGCCGCTAAAGAAGAATCAGAAGTGGTCCGGAACGAGGAATGCCGCCTAGCTTTTGAAAGGATCAAAGCCTACCTCGTCAATCCTCCCATTCTCCGCCCACCTCTATGGAGACAAGCCTTTACTTCTATATCCGATGGCCACGGACACAGCCATCGGGGCTATGCTAGCACAAGAAAAGAAGGATTCAAAGATTGAGAATGCCATCTATTTCGTCACTCCGTGAAATTCCAAGGGAGTGAAGTGAATTACTCGCCCTCGAGAAGACTTGCGCAGCTTTGTACGGGTAGTCGAAAGCTAAAACACTATATGCCGTCCCACACCGTACACTTAGTCTCCAAGATGGATCCGATCAGTATATCTATTCCAAGGTGACAGAGGAAACATCTCCACCCGATTGGCAAAATGGACTTTCTTCCCGGCGTAATTCGACATCAAATATGTGATTCGCAAATCGATCAAAGGGCGTGCATTTGCACCGGGTCAATTCCCAAGACAGTAAGATCAAGGGCCGGACCTCCAGCCTGTCCAGATGAAGGGATCCTCACTATAGAAAGCGGAAACAAGTGGCGCTTATTCTTTGATGGAGCAGCTAACAAGAAAGGAAATGGCATTGGAATGGTCTTGATAGACCCGAACGACAGCATACTCCCATAGCAATCAAGTTGAATTTCTGGTCACCAACAATGCAGAAACGAGCACGAAGCTTGCATAGCCTGGTCTAGAAGCCGCCCGAGCGACATGTGGAAGAATTGGGAAGTGTTCGGCGATTCCCAATTGATAATCAACCTGTGCCGCCAACAAATGGAAAATTATAGACCCACGTCTCCGTAAGTACTACGCTTACATCGCGTAACTTGTCGGCCAATTCAAGGAAGTATCATTCCAATTCTTACCGCTGGACAAGAACAGATTCGCAGATGCTCGCTACCTTAGCCTCTTTGATGGAAATCCCAAGGAAAATTAATCAAGCCTTTCTGTGGTCTGGCAGTAAGAGAAAATCCCGCATATTGTTATGAGATTGAGATCGAGGCCGTCACCGAACCGTGGTACAATCGTATCTTTCAATACCTCAAGTAATGGGGAAGCATCCTTTCCCGTGGATCAAGAAGGAGATTCAAAAAGAGTACATGCCAAAAGCTTGCAGTGCCCTAAAGAGACCGGCGCCGCAATATGTCATACTGCAATGAACTATGGAAGAAAAGAGAAGGTTGTCCGCTCCTACTCCGCATCAAGCAAAGAAAAGGCTCAAAGAGTAATGGAAGACGTTCACAACGGCGCTCGCGGACTCATACGAACGCTCGATCCCTCATGCATAGCATCATCAGCCGGGTTACTTCGGATCACTATGGAGACAGATTGCATCCATTTCGTGCGGACTCCGTGACAAGTGCCAAAGATTTTCCAATCTCGAACCACATCCCGCCTCACGACTTATACTGTATGACAACTCCGTGGCCCTTCGCAACATGGGGTATTGATGTCATTGGGAAGATTTCTCCACCCGGGAGCAATGGGCATGCATTTGTACTAGTGGCCGTGGATTACTTCACAAAATGGGTAGAGGCTGCATCTTATAAAGTGCTCACCGCCAAGAAGGTTGCCCGATTCATAAAAGAACAGATCTTCCGCCGCATGGGGTCCCGAACGAGATTATTTCTGACAATGGCACTCATTTCGAGGGAGAAACTGATCGGTTGCTCACCGAATACGCAGTCAAGCGCCACAAATCTTCATCGTACAGCCACGTACAAACGGTGCCGTTGAAGCCGCCAACAAGAACTTGGAAAGGATCATAAGGAAGATGGCCGAGCTGGGATGAGATTGGCCAGAAAAGTTGCACTTAGCATTGTGGGGCTATCGCACTTCGATCCGAACCGCCACGGGTGCAACCCCATATGCTCGACTTACGGAATGGAGGCCGTCATGCCTATTGAGTTAGAAATTCCTTCCTCAGTGGTCTTACTCGAAAACGAGGTGAACGAGATCGAATGGCTCCAAAGTCGATATAATGAGTTGGCTTTGCTAGATGAACGCAGACTCAAAAGCCATGGAGCATAACAGTGGCATACCGTAGAAGAATGGCCCGTGCCTTCGATAAGAAAGTGAAACCTGTGGATATCAAAGTCGGTGATCCGGTTCTTAAAATGAAGCCCTCAAATCAAAGCAAAGGCGTTGGGCAAGTGGGCACCCATTTGGGTCGGACTGCCTCGGTAAAGAAAGTATTCTCCTGGAGGAGCTATGCACTGCCGACTTGGATGGCAACCCATTTCTCGCACTCGTCAACGGCGATAAGTTGCGGAGGTATTTTGTATGATCGAGTCTTTCCCCCTCTAAAAAAAATAATAATAAAAAAAATGATGAATAAATAAAGGCGCAACAAAATTGTCCCGTATGAGATCGAAAACCTCTCAAAAGGCAAATTCCATGCAAAATAAGGGACGCGCCCGGTGCTAAAGAATATACCCAACTAGACCGAAAACCCAAAAGAGGGGGCTGCCTAGGTAAAAACAGTGGTTGCACCATTTCCCCTTCTATCTTCCCCTTTCTTAAACACTAAAGTCAATTGAGTCGAACTACGGAGACTCTCGAGCCCCTTAGTTCTCTTACAAAAGGGGGAACGTAGGGCAACCACTTGTGGTTCGGCCTAAAATTGCTGCAAAAATCTCTCTTTTACCAAAATGCGTTTTGATTACAGCCCCAAGGCTTTTCAAAGGATCATTTTGAGTTAATATTCTTTTTGATGAGTTCAAGCACGGCCTACTTTTTGACTCAAAAAGACCGTTGCGAATAAAAGAAAACATTGATAACATCTATTCTGTCTCGCATTAAGTAATCAAAGGGTACTCGCTTTCATACGTATAATTCCTACTCTCAAGACATAAAGCAAAAGAGTCTCAAAACTCTCAAAGTAAAAGAAAATGTGTGTCTAGATACTCGCCCCCGCTCCCGAATTTGCTCCTCTATCCTTCCTCTTCTCGGTCCCCGGAGGTCTTTGGCTTAGGAATGTCAAACAAGTCGGTTTGAGCCCGTCCCAATTCAGGAATAACTCGCGCCGGCGGTTCAATCGCACCAGCCCTCTCAAGGCAGCCCTAGCAATCCTCGCTTGCCGCAACGCCTCTCTGCGAGCTCTCATCTCTCGGATCATCCCTTAAAGCAGCTCTCCGGATCTCTTGCCTCTCATAATCGTCGCCAGAAAGATTAAGTTTCTGGGACATTATCTCGGTTTTCCTCGTGCCTCTCGTATCTCCGAGATTTCTACGGACAGAGAGTCTCGCTCCCAAGTATTCCTGGCGGCGAGCCTCTATAGCTAACCGCACGTAACCCCGATGCTCCTCATACCAATCCGTATACTCGTGGTCAGAAATGTAAATCCTCTAGGATCGCCAAGGAGCACACGAGTGGGAAGAAAGCCCTCCGTAAAAGATCTGCCGAGGATACCTATACCGTCTCGCTCACCAATGATGGGACACGTAAAGAGGATACATGCAAACCAGTGCAACCGGACTACTACCGATCCATCCTGGATATCTCTCATGGTCCGTATATTCCAAGCAGAATCCAAAAGCTCAAATCCGCTGGTCATGTACCGTGACAACCTCACATGCCAACTATCAACAACTTCGTCCCTCATCGCCTGCGTGGCCGAGTCACCCATGGCATTGCCGTCCGACCCTCCGGTAATGGCCCGATCAGTGTGTAACCTCTCAGCAGAACCACAGATAACAAGCCGGGCCGCTCGCTCCCATAAAGTCTCGATCCCCGCTAGCCTGTCAATACCGTGATAAGTCTCACCAAGAAGAAAGTGGTACAACATCCATCTCTCCTCGCCGTAACGAATTTGACAAGAATCTATACCCCGGCCACCCTCATTTGCCTAACAATCCCCAACAAAGTGCTTGAGCAGGCACCCGACATACCCGCAGAAATAGTAAGCCGACGGTGTGAACAAAGATTTAACATATCCAGAGTGATAGAAAGGTCAAACAGATCAGGACGAGACAGGCGCAACCTAGCCATCCGAGTCAAATCTATGGACCCATCACCTTAATCATTAGGCAATACACGATCCGCAGCAGAGATAAAAATCGATAGCCGCTCCTCAACCAACCGACCGTCCCGTGGGAATGCTACGGTGGCCGCCTTACCCAAGCCTCGGGCCAACGCCCGAAGTCTTCCATAGTTGGGGTCGTGTAATTGTATGACAAAGAGAATGCATGACACTCGGAATCCCGAAGGTGTGATGCGGCTCGAAGCAAATCCCTACCAACCCTCCAATCTTTCAAGGACCAAATGCAAGGCATACTGTACCGCTTTTCGATGATACTTCTATGTTGCCTCAGATGAAATCCCCAAATTTCGACGAAGTCCCGATGAAATTGGCACTCCTGGGAAGTAATTTCTTGGTTATAATGTTCCATTGCAGCAAAAAGTGTTAGTCTTGACCAAAGAAATCGATTATCCGCCAAATAAGGGCTGCTGGGTTTTCTCTCGCTAAGAAGACAGTGGATCGCAGTAATGGAGCCTCGGACCGACTTTGAAAAGAATCTCGTCACGAGCCTCCCTAAGTCGTGCGACAAGAAGCCAACAGACACGACATGCTCGGGCGACATACTTTGGTTGATAGCGACATGTGGTGGAAAAACTGCAGTGATTACCCTGCAGCATTTTCCGACTTCGCCGTCGCCGATATACCCCTTACCCTCATACACATACCCCGAAAATATACTGAGAGGACCCCTACTATACACACTTACCTAAAACGATCCCAAAACACCATACATAAACCCGACAAAGCCAATCTTTAACTCCAATAATTGCGTTCGCTTTCCCGGATGCATGCATTCACGCAAACCAAGCTAACATATAGTAATCTTTGCTAACAAGATAGGCTTATTCAAGTGTAGCGCGTTGGAGTTGTTGTTTTACCCCCGCAGGTACAATAATCAATTGAGTCCCGACGACTAGCCCTCCGACCAAACTGGAGAAGAAAGAACAAAACAAAAAAGCATGTGTATCCGGACAAATTTCAAGAAAAAGCCTCTCAAGCGTAGCCAAACCAAGAAAAGCCTCTCAAGCGAGCCAAAACCTTAAAAAGCCTCTGCGTAGCCAAACAAAGAAAAGCCTCTCTAGCGGAGCCCAACCAAAGCAGAAAAGCCTCTCAAGCAGAGCCAAACAAAAAAAAACCTCTCTAGCGGAGCCCAACCAAAAGAAAAGCCTCTCTAGCGGAGCACACAAAGAAAAAAAAAAAAAAAAAAAGCCTCTCTAGCGGAGCACACAAAGAAAAAAAAAGCCTGCCAATGCGAGCACACAAAGAAGAAAAGCCTCTCTAGCGGAGCCAAACCAAGAAAGCCTCTAGCTGAATGGAGCACCCAAAGAAGAAAAGCCTCTCAAGCGAGCCAAAACTGTGAAAAAGCCTCTCAAGCGCAGCCAACCAAAGCAGAAAAGCCTCTCAAGCAGAGCCAAACAAAGGAAAGCCTCTCTAGCGGAGCCCAACCGAAAGAAAAGCCTCTCAAGCAGAGCCAAACAAAGGAAAGCCTCTCTAGCGGAGCCCAACCAAAAGAAAAGCCTCTCAAGCAGAGCCCACAAAGAAGAAAAGCCTCTCTAGCGGAGCCCACAAAGCAGAAAAGCCTCTCTAGCGGAGCCCAAACCAGCACAAAAGCCTCTCTAGCGGAGCACACAAAAGAAGAAAAGCCTCTCTAGCAAGGCACACAAAAGAAGAAAAGCCTCTCTAGCGGAGCCTACCAAGAAGAAAAGCCTCTCTAGCGGAGCCAAACCCAAGAAAAGCCTCTGCGGAGCACAACAAGTCACAGTGTAAGGCACAAAGAAAGGTATGAAGCCACATCTCTACCCCTTTCTTGCTTGTATGTCAATATTAGTAATTCCGAACTACGATTTGGCTTGATTCCCTTCTTAAAGGGATACGTAGGAATCCTTTCTCAGAAAGGTCCAGCCATAATTTTCCCCTTCTCACCCTTGTAGCCCTTCACCTTAACCCCAGCCACTCATTGAGATTGGGTCTTATTTTATCGACAACCCCACTTTTTCCAAAAGTGACATTGCCGAGGGGCTCTGTAAGTACGCCAATCCAATTCGCAACCTTTTCGATGCATTTTAACATAATAAAACTGCATTAAGGGGCGTTTTGGTAAATTCCCGGCCTGTCCCGAGACTTCCGGAAACGTTCCATGAGTTTCCCGCGAAGGAAGTACCTTTTGGTACATCATTCATGCCAAAGGACCCCTTGGGAATAAAACCTGTTGGACCTTTTGGGTATTTTCCCGGAATGTTCCGGCGGTTTTTGGCGCCAAAAGCGGTTGAGCCACCTTGTGTCACGCGACGCTTGAGGCATGGAAAGTGGACGCGTAAGGTCGTGCGACATACTAAGGCAGCCAACCTGCAGCCTATAAATAAGACCCTCCTCATTGAAATGGATCCCAATTCCAGCCTACCGTTACTCGCCAAAATAGCATTGTGACGAACATCCCAAACACAAAATCTCTCTCTCTCCTACCTTTCCAACCCCCTAATCTCTCTCATCCAAACCCAATTCTCTACCCACACCAATTGGAACCCTTGGATCAGAGCTGTGAGATCTATAACGAAGAATTGAAGGATTCTATATCTGACTAGATATAGAATTCGTGGAATCAACAAGGGTAACAATTCCCTAACCCTATCTCTCTCTCTCATATAATTCCTTGCAAATTTTATAATTCTATTTTGTTTGGATTCAGTAATCAGATCCTAGCTATCTGAATTACTGAATCCCAATCGCAATCTCTCTGTTTAACTTGCATATATTGTGTAATTGAGCTCATATTGATTGATTTGGTTGAATTTGGAGTTTGAGCCCCAAAGGGGGTGTGGATCTATCCATATCCACACTCCCTGGGTTGATTTGATGTTGTTTATGTTTTTCGTTCATAATTCAGATTGTTAATTAGATCTGTATAGCTTCTGTTAATTTCTGAATTCATATTGTAAGGTTTCTGCAGAAGGCTCATCTGTGTCACGCGACACCTTCGTCCTCAAGTGATCCCGTGTCACGCGACACACGTGGTCATCGGGTACGATGTGTCATGCGACACACATGACCCATCTGCAAAGGACTCTTTTCCTTTGTAATCTATTTTAGTCTGTTTGTATCAGGCATGTGGCCTCCCTAAATAATGGGCTCACAATATGTAATTTCTCGTTTCATAATTAATAAGATGCATTTTATCACATTTCGTTTATTATCGATATTTGCACACACTTTGGATTTACTTGGATGTGTTTGATTGAAAGACTCGTCTATGGACGAGGCATGTTGGGTGAACTCTCAGTTCTTCCCAACACGTAACCTGACCCCCGAACTCATGTTTTCTCTCTAAAACAAAGGTTTTCAATGTTTCCTCTTAAAAACGGCGTGGCGACTCCTTTTCATTTTCTAATCTTTTTCGGGCGAGCGCACATTCAGTGACCAAGTTGGTCGAGTGGCTGAACCTTTGGGAGGCTACCTATGTATCCCGAGTGGAAATCAAGCCATAATCGTAGTTTGGAATCCACTGGGGAAAGGGGGTGTCACATGTGACGAATTGGCTGAACCTAAAGTAGGCTACCTATGTATCCCGGAGCAATCAAGCCTAGCCGTAGTTCAGAATAAGATCTGCAGGGGAATGGTGAAGAGAAAACTGGTCTCTTGCTAGGGAAATAGAAGAGAAGGTGACCTGGGAGGTCAAGCGACTGATCCTACTGGGGATATGCTAGAAGTGACCGATGTGATTGGATATATGGACCTCTATGAGGGGCTACTTCACCACTGAGGAGCGATGAAGGAACAGGGTGACCAAAGTGGTCAGATGGCTGGACCTTTTATGAAAGGATACCTACGTATCCCGGAGGAATCAAGCCTTGATCGTAGTTGAAGCATCACTAGATAGTTAGGAACGATGTCTAGGATCCTTGAGGTTTTGACAATTAATGGAGGTTATCACCTGATTGACAATTAATGGAGGTTGTCACCTGATTGACAATTAATGGAGGTTGTCACCTGAGTTGACTAAAGCTTACGTCACTATCGAGGAGATAGAGGTAGCTGATGTTTGGAAAACTTGAGCGTACTTCTCAATCCATGATAGAGGTAGCTTAAGTTTGGAGAACTTGAGCGTACTTCTCAATTTGTGATAGAGGTAGCTTAAGTTTGGAGAACTTGAGCGTACTTCTCAATCTGTGATAGAGGTAGCTAAAGTTTGGAGAACATGAGCATACTTCTCAATCTATGATAGAGGTAGCTTAAGTTTGGAGAACTTGAGCGTACTTCTCAATCTGTGATAGAGGTAGCTTAAGTTTGGAGAACTTGAGCGTACTTCTCAATCTGTGATAGAGGTAGCTAAAGTTTGGAAAACTTGAGCGTACTTCTCAATCGGTGATGGAGGTAGCTTAAGTATGGAGAACTTGAGCGTACTTCTCAATCTGTGATGGAGGTAGCTAAAGTTTGGAGAACTTGAGCGTACTTCTCAATCTGTGATAGAGGTAGCTAAAGTTTGGAAAAACTTTGAGCGTACTTCACAATCTGTGATAGAGATAGATTATGTTTGGAGAACTTGAGCATACTTCTCAATCTGTGATAGAGGTAGCTTAAGTTTGGAGAACTTGAGCGTACTTCTCAATCTGTGATAGAGGTAGCTAAAGTTTGGAGAACTTGAGCGTACTTCTCAATCTGTGATAGAGGTAGCTTAAGTTTGGAGAACTTGAGCGTACTTCTCAATCTGTGATAGAGGTAGCTTAAGTTTAGAGAACTTGAGCATACTTCTCAATCTGTGATAGAGGTAGCTTAAGTTTGGAGAACTTGAGCGTACATCTCAATCTGTGATAGAGGTAGCTAAAGTTTGGAAAACTTGAGCGTACTTCTCAATCTGTGATATAGGTAGCTTAAGTTTGGAGAACTTGAGCGTACTTCTCAATCTGTGATAGAGGTAGCTTAAGTTTTGAACTTTGACAATTCGGAGGTTGTCACCTAGCGTCATTCCGTTATAACGGAAGTAACGGAGGCGACTGGGGAGGAAAGTCTATTTGCTTAGGAGATAATGGATATCTTTTGGAAAACGACGTTATCCTAGTTAAAGGATAACAGGAATTATATGCCCAAGTGGAAAGTCCAGGGGCAAAACTGTAATTTCTGCTCAGGGCAAAAGAAGTCGCCCGGCATGAGACGGGGGCAAAATAGGCCGCACGGCTAGAAGTTTAATTTTTCCAGATTATTTAAAATCAGATTTGAACGGGCATTGGGCATTGTTGCCGCCTTCTGTTGCCGAGGAAGAGAGAGAGGAGGGAGAGAATTTTTTCAAAAAATCCTTCAATCCCTTGCTTCTACTGATCTAGATGGATCCGGAGGGGAATCCGATGCCAAGGCAAGCAAGGATTTGTTCATTGAGGCTATCGGCAGAGGTATTCATGTGACCTCGAAGAGCAAGGGCTTGATCCAGGCCCTTTCGGAGTTCTGGTGAGACACCACCCACAACTTTCACCTTAGCTGGGGAGAGCTGACAGTGACGCCTGCAGATTTTACTGCTATCACTGGCTTACAGTTCACCGGGAGGCCTGTGACTTGGAGGGACCATATCACGGCAGATGAGTTTAGAGCTCTAGTTGGGTTTGATCTTCAGCCTAAGGGACTGGGAATGGAGACGAGGAACGTTGAGGTGGCAGTCCAGAACTGCATGCAGGGATTTGCTGCTAATGAGGTGATGGCCCACCAGCTTGCGAGAGCTTTTCTGTGGTTGATGCTGTCAGTCACCATCTTTGCAAATTCTGGGACTTTGGCTTTGGTTTGCCTTCTTGACTCATTAGAGGATGTGGACGGGATTGGGACGGTCTCTTGGGGTGAGGCCGGATTGGCAGAGCTTTACTTCTCCCTGGACATGTACAGCCGGAATAAGGCTGCTTCGATGGATTGCTTCTCCTTTGCTCTTGAGGTATTCTCACCTTCTTTCCTTTCTCTTTTCCTTTCTGTATTTGAGACTTTTATGAGAGAAAATGACCCTTTTATGTTTTGAACATGCAGGTCTGGTTTTGTGAGGTGATCGGGTTCTTTCCGTGGAACCAGCAGAGTGATTCTACCATCTTTCCCGATATGATCCGCTGGAGGGGAGATGCTAGGGATAAGTTCACCGGGAAGACCCGGATCACCTTTGACTACAAGATGGTTAGACCAGTCATCAAAAGGGATGGGCATGATGGAGTGGACTTCTACCCTTGGGGGAGGTATCCAGAGATTCTGCTAGGGGAGGCCGTGGAGGCGACTAGACAGAGGAGGTGGCTGACCGGGCTGACATGTGATATCATATACTTGGGAGGCCACTTTTCCAAGCAGCATCATGTCCCTCCATTGGATGCCATTACCCCTCATGATCCTCCAGCACGGATGCTGTAGCCCATGGATTGGTCGGCAGATGATATAGAGAGGTATCAGGCAGGCGTAGCAGCTGAGGAGTATTTTGACATGGCTACCCCATATGCTACTTTTGTGGAGCAGCGATTGAGGACGCCATAGAAGCTAGTGAAGCTGGCTGTCACTCAGGGGTATGGGGAGGCCGACCCTACTGACCCGCCGATGCCTCCTGCTCATCTCTCTTATCTGGTCAACGGGGTACTGAGGAGGTTCAGGATACATGTCCCCGACACGAGGGAGCCCCAGTATACTCTGCCAACGGACAGCACTGTGAGTACACTTTTAGGGTCTTTTCCCTTTTTCAAACTTCTTTGCTTTTTCTGATTCTGAGATTTTTCTGAGATTTTCTTCTCTTTTTCTCAGGTTCCAGCTCACACTTATGACAGCTTGGTCAGGCAGAACATGGGTTGGAAGGATGTATGCCGGTCCCTCTTGAAGAAGCTGGCTTGCGCTTCAAAGGCTGCAGCGAACGTGCAAGAGCCTGTGCGCAAAAGGAGGCATGTCGGGAGCACGGCATCCACCTCATCGGCTTCGGAGTACTCTTCCAGTGCCTTGCCTCGGGGACAGGGACCTAATGCCGGCATCCTGGAGCAGCTAGCTGAATATGAACATGTGAATGTTCATCTTTCTGATGTGAGTGATAGCGAGGATTTGATGAGAGAGGCGAGCTTCTATGAGCTGAGTAGTGATGAGGAGGAGGAATCGGAGACCTAGGAGGTCTTTAGAATCGATCTAGGAGGAAGAAAATAAACAATGAACAGTTTTATGAACAACTTGTTTATTTTTTTGCTTTATTTGGGCGCCGATGGGGCGAAAACAATGTATTAATGTTTTATTTACTTTTCTAATTTATGCTTTATGAATTTTCATATTACTTGATGAAATTGTCAATGGCTTCACTGGAAAGAGATGTTACCGTAGATGTTACCCAACACCTTGGTTAACACACTGACGGACAGCACACACACACCAAAATAAATAGTTTATAAAAACTTTGTGCAGCGGAAATAAATAACACAAGATATAATTTTCTCAAGTTATATAAATATATAACTTGAGTGTGCCTAGATGGCGAAGACTTTATAATCAATATAGCAAAATTACAAAGCCGAAAGTTCCCTATTGCTAATACAATGATAATGCTCTATGGAACTAAATGAGACAAAGAACGAATCCTATCCTTAGCCAACACTCTCTTAAACACTCAGTGTTTAAGCTAGAATCACAAGGGAGGAAGGATATGCGAACCAAAGAACTTTGTCTCTCTTGTGCTATGGTGTGTGTGTTTGATATTTGGCATTCTTCAAATGAAACACACCTAGCCTATTTATAGCCTTCCAATGCCTTGGAGGCTACTCCAAAATAACAGCCTTGGACCTTCAGATCGTGTGTGAGGAGTGGAGAGATTTCTTGGCTTGAATTCCTCATCATTCGCCAACTTCCTAGAAAGTAGCAACCGAATTCTTGAAGCCCAAGTCCATGCTTTATCACCTTGTACTCTCTTGCTTTCTTTGTATTGTACACTTCAAATAATCAGCAACAACTCCATGACTTGGTCTTCCCACGTTTTTATTCCTTCTTCAATTAAAATGGACCAAGCATTAGTTACACGTAAATCTCCTATTTACGTGTAACTCTTCCAACAACTTCTTCCTTGATTTTAGCATTTAATCCAACCATATATTAACCTGAAATACGGACCAAAAACACATATATCTTGCAAATAATATTAGACATTAGGATATAAAATAATATGGAAAGAATTATTAAATTATAACTCATTACAGCTCGGGTAACACCCAACTGCTGATAGCACCCGTGGTAACACCCACACCGCATTAACAATCTCCCCCATAATTTATAATTTCTTTCCAAACTCTAAAGTGCTGATCCCTGCAAGATATTGTTAGCCATCCAGAGTAACTTCATAGTTATCAACTCCCCCATAATCAAGGCATTAACAACTACAATGATTTATCACAAAAATACTAGTTATCAAAACATATTTTCCAAAATAAGTTTTCCAACTAACTAGCAACCTAAAGTACCAAAGATAAATCAAAGTTACTAAGCTATTCCATGTTCAAAACAACCCTAAAAGTTTAAGCACCATAAGCAAATAAAACAAACCACCAAAGTATTTAAAAACATGTTCCAAATAAAAACATAAAAGTAAATTGTTTTTCAGCCACCAAAAAATATCATCACCATAAGAGCGGCAACATAAACCTTCAGGCAAATAAAAACATAAAAGTAAATTGTTTTTCAACCACCAAAAAATATCATCACCATAAGAGCGGCAACATAAACCTTCAGGCAAATGTTAGCAATCACTCTTCTCGCTCATCATCGCCTTCTTCTTCTTCCTCCCCGTTCATCCCCTTCTTCATCTCCAAAGCATCTAAGTCAAGAACATCAAGCAACATCTGCAAGAAGACCACCGGCATCTCCAACACCACCACCACTAGGACCAGCTCCATCAAGACTATCCACTCCCCGCTTTGGGAAGAAACCCGCTGGATGAATTCATCGCAATGTCCTTGAGCTTAGTCCAACCTTGCACAATCTCGGCAATTGTAGCAGTTTGTTTGTGGAGAAACGCCAAAACCGTGGTCTTTGGTATTGTTGGTGAAGCATTCCCAACAAATTGTAAACATTAGCAAGAACATGTGCCGCATCTCGTACCGAAAAACTTGGAGATTTCGGAGTAACATTTGGGATAACAGATTGAGTAACACCCTTAGCGTAAAACCGCATCACTTGACCCAAATTCATTTATCTTTGACCAAGGAAGATCACCGTGTATCTCACACTCTTGGTATTCTTCTTAGTCACCGGGAATCTATAGCATAGAGATCAAGACTCGGGAGTGTACTCATCCGACTCTTCAATGGGCAATTTTTGAGATTTCAAAATTTGGAAGATTAAAGAAGGGTAAGGAAACATTGTTATGTCTTTTCTTCTACCCCACGAAGCCAAATGTTTGAAGATCAATCTACCCAAGTTCACTCTTCGATTCTTTCCTAACTTATACAAGATTTCACTTGTTGCAATGTGACATATTGCTCATTAGAAGTAGGAACCCAATTAAATATGCACAGCTTGTGAAGCACGGCAAAGAGTGAAGTGAGACGGGAAGCAAGAAAATGAACTTTGGTTTTGGGATTAGGATTGGAGGGCCATTCATGCACGACATCATGAGAGATAAACCTAGCAATTTCATCCTTAGGAACAATAGGACCATCATCATCCAAATTTGGGAGTCCTAAAGTCTTGTTGATCAACGAAGGAGTAATAGAAAAATTTTGTTCCTTAAAAACACCTTTCCAAATTGATCGGACTTTTCATTATCTAGGTTGGCATGAAGGTTGGCATAGAAATTTTTGACTATAGCTTCAACAAATTTCGAAGGATGCAAGTTAGCTTTCAAAAATTTCTATCCTCCAAGAACCGAAATATACCATGCTTTTTGAAATCAACCTCGTCAATGTGCTTTTCTTTGAGAATTTTCGTGTCACTATGCCTTAACCAAAACTCCATATTTTCTTTTCGATAAAACTCCAATGAGAAGTAAGGTTTTGGAAAAGCAGTATTCACATCATCAAACTCTTTCTCAAGAAAATCAGTGGACCTTAATAGGCAAACTCACCGATAGAAGACTTGAAGCTTTAGAAACAGAGGATGTTACCTTGGGTGTTGCAGATTTCTGGGTAACATCTTTGACAGCAGCCCACTTGCTTTTGCCTTTAATGTTTCTTTTCACAACTTCATATAAGGGCTCTTCTTCCTCAATCTCCCAATCTCCAAAAGTCTCAACAGAATGGCTCTTTTCAGCATCGGCATGGAAGTCTTCATCCGAAACATGAGCCGAGGAGAGACCAAGAGAAGACTCCTCAGAAACTTCAACAGGATCGGAGGATGTGTTGGATTTTGAAGTCCCTTTGGTCCTCATTGCAGTGAGCCTACTTGAGCTCCTCTTTTTGACAGGTTGTGCCGAGGGTTTGTGAGCAATGGCTTTTCTTTTTGGCTTTTTGGTTGATGGAACGGGTGGAAGAGGTGGTAAGGTCACAATGGGCAAGGGTTGCGCCATTGTTGTCACCAATGGAGGATCATCAACCGACATTGTCATTGCCGGAGACACATTGAGAGGGGTGGTCGAAGTGTCCATTTGGCTTGGACCACTTGAGCCAACGCCCGGAGAGACCTCCAAAGGGGCGGATTGCTTTTTGGAAGGGGTTGCCATGGTTAGGGTTTAGGAAGGATTTGGAATTTTTGAAGGTTTTGATTTTGGAAGGTTTGAGAAGAGAGACGGTGATGGAGGAGAGGTATTTACCGTGTAGAGAGAGAGAGAGATTAGGGCGGTTAGAGAGAGAGGAGAAAAAATAGGAAACAAATTAGGATTTTAATTTGACAAGACTTATCCTTCTACCATTAATTATCTCCTATTTAAATAACTCCCCCTATTTTTTAGCCACTAAAAATATTTACTTTAAATATTTACCTAACCTCCCTAATTTCTAGCCACATAAAAATTAAGAACATTATTTACTCCCCCCTATTTTCTAGGCCACAAAGAATAGATCAACTACAAAACTCCTCACACAAAAATAAAGACATCCGGCCATTATTTTGAAAAAATATATATGTTTTTTTTTTTTTAATTTTTTAATTTTTAATTTTTAATTTTCAGATTTTTTAATATATAAAACGAAAATAAAAATAAACATACCAAATATACTAAGTCCATATGGTTTTTGAAAATCAAATCCCTAGATTTTAGGACTTAGTTATTTGAGTAGTTTACTAAAGATAAACTAGGTTTGTTAAAGACTTTTTCAAACTTTTAAAACTCTTAAACAATAAAAAGACTTTCAAAGTTAAAAAAATTAAATAACAAACCGAAAATAAAGAAATAAAAAACATAATATAGCACATACTAATATGTTTAATGGCAATGATGGTAACATCTAGGATAACACATAAGATAAAAATCCCTTGATAAATATATTCAGTTTCAAACACTTGAGGCATAATAAGCTTAGTCTTTTTCAAGCATTTCAAGCATAACAAGCTGAGCATTTTTCATGCACTTTAGGCATTATAGGCCTATATATATATTTTTAAGTACATTGCTTGTTACTCACGTATCAATACACTTCTTTAAACAAGAAAGCATCGTAGTAACGAGCTCCGTGCTTCGAGTTTTATTTCAAGTGTAAAGACCAAGTGATTTATGCCTTTCAAGTAGGGTACACTGTAGTAGCGAACTCCATGTCCCTAATACTTAGCATAAATCACCTCATACATTCTCATTGGCAAGAGTACATCGTTGCAGCGAACACCGTGCCCCGAGCTCGAGAGAATAGTATGTATAAATGCCTTTGCCTTTTATTTATCAAAAATATTAGTGACTTTGTCACTTTAAGCATATGAAGGGAGTTTTATCAAGTGTGTTATTCAGTGGTGCTATCCTACCATAACAAAAAGGTCAAGATGTGCAAACCGTGAGAACTCTCATAGCTCACCGAACTATGGGAACCCTTACACAGAGAGAATAAAACCAAACTAGCAAAAATATGCACTAGTATACATGTGTTACCCTGTGTGTTATCAAGCACCCATGGTAACACCTTACTACAGAGGACAATTTTTAGAGAATGCAAAGACCAAGAGATCTCTTTAGACTAGAGAATCTATCATGGTCTAAGGGTTTTGTGAAAATATCACAAGTTGACACTTTGTATCAATATGCTCTATATTTATTATCTTTTTATCTACCATATCTCTTAAAAAATGATGACGGATGTCAATATGTTTAGTACGGGAGTGTTGTATGTGATTTTTGGAAATATTAATAGCACTCAAATTATCACAAAGATAAGGTCAAAATATTGCTATCAAGACCATAATCATCAAGCATGTGTTTTAACCAAATTAGTTGTGAACAACAACTACCACCGCTACATATTCTCGATTCACTGTGGATAATGAAACACAATTTTGTTTTCTACTATACCATGATACTAAATTATTTCCCAAGTAAAAACATCCCCCACTTGTACTTTTCCTATCATCCATATCCCCCGCCCAATCCGAGTCACTAAAGCCTACTAAATTAGTATTAGTATCTTTACTATACCAAATCCCTAAATCACTAGTTCCGTAAACATATTTAATGATCTTTTCACGTAATTTAGGTGAGACACTTTAGGATTGGATTGATATCTAGCACATACACACACACCGTACATCAAATCAGACGACTAGAAGTAAGGTAAAGGAGACTACCAATCATGGAACGATATAGGGTTGGATCAACATCTTCTCCCACTTGATCTTTTCCAATCTTGAGAGAAGTGCCCATAGGAATTTTTGAGCTCTTCGAACCTTCCAACCCAAACTTCTTCACTGTGTTCCTTGCATATTTGCTTTGGGAGATGAAAATCCCTTCACTTGATTGCTTAACCCGCATGCCTAGAAAGAAGTTAAGTTCCCCATCATGCTCATTTCAAATGTTGATGTCATAGCCTCTACAAAATCATTTAAACAAGTTTTTGATGTAGAGCCATATACTATGTCATCAACATAGATTTGAACCACGACAAGTTCTTTTCCATGTTTAAGAATGAATAAAGTCCTATCTCGCTTCTCCTCTAGTAAAACCATATTCTAGTAAAAAACTAGTTAACCTACCATACCATGCACGTGGAGCTTGCTTCAACCCATAAAGAGCTTTATCAAGTCTATACACATGGTCCGGTTGAAATGGATCTTCAAAGCCTTTTGGTTGTTCAACAAAAACTTCCTCATCTAAGTATCCATTTAAAAAAGTCGCTTTGACGTCCATTTGAAACAATGTGATTTTAAGAAAACAAGCAATGGCCAATAAAAGTCTTATTGACTCAATTCTAGCCACAGTGCAAAGGTCTCGTCATAGTCAATACCTTCCACTTGTGTATAGCCTTGAGCCACAAGACGAGCCTTGTTCCTAACAATGTTTCCATACTCATCGGTCTTATTTTTGAAAATCCATTTTGTCCCAATAACATTAGTGTTTGAGGGACGGGGTACTAAAGACCAAACATTGTTACGAGCAAATTGATCAAGTTCATCTTGCATTGCTTGAATCCAAAAATTATCTTTTAAAGCTTCAATCACATTTTTAGGTTCTACGAGATGAAGTAAAACAAGAGTATGTTACCTTTGAGTATGTGGTGGATATGCACACATACCTTACCATGTCACGGTCACTAATGGAATTCATACGTCTTGTTTGTACACCCTCATTCACCTCCCCAATTACTTGGGTTGTAGGATGATTCCTACCGATTCTAGGTGGAGGATCTCTTCTCACATTCTCGTGAACCCTCTGTTTCAACTCCTTCTTGATCTTCATTTGCCGGACTGGAATCGATGCTATCTCGAGGTGTTATCTCATCAATGGTAACACCCTCGCTCGCTCGTGTTACTATCGTTGTTAGCACTCGTGGTAACACCCGTGGTAACACCTTCTCGGACCGACTTCTTCCAACAGCTCCAAGGGTGTCTCTTGAACATTTTCTCCCGCAATACTTGAGTGATCATCAAAAACAATATTCATGGATTCTTGGATGGTTTTTAGCCTTAGATTAAATACCCTATATGCACGACTATTTGAAGCATAACCAAGAAAAATGGCCTTATCACTCTTAGAGTCCAATTTTGCTAAGTAGTCCCGATCATTGAGAATGTAACACACACAACCAAAGACATGAAAATAATGAACTTTTGGTTTTCTACCATTCAAAATTTCATATGGAGTCATGGTTGTGCCGGGTCTTAGAAAAACTCTATTGGCCGTGTGACAAGCCGTATTTAGTGCCTCGCCCAAAATCTTTTCGAAATTCTTTTTGAAAATAACATCACACGAGTCATTTCAAGTAAAGTCCTATTCTTCCTTTCAGCCTATCCCATTTTGTTGAGGTGTTTTTGGGGCTGAAAATTCATGGTGAATACCTTTTCTTTCACAAAAATTTGAAAAAGAAACATTCTCAAATTCCCTCCCATGATCGGACCTAATTCGAAAAATTGAAGCACAAAACATGTTTTTGATCTTAGAGTGCAAGATTTTGAACTTTTCAAAAGTCTCAGCATTTTTCCCTTAAAAAATAAACCCATGTAAATCGTGAAAATCATCAACAATGACATAAGTATATTTCTTGCCCCCAAAACTTTCTATTTCAAGTGGACCCATTAGATCCATATGCAAGAGTTGAAAACAATGTGTAGTACCAGTGTGTTGCTCATTGTGTTGGGCAAAGACCATGGGTAACACGAGTTTGTTTCCCTTTGAGACAATCCTCACAAACAATTTTTTGTTTAAGATCAAGACTAGGAATGCCTTGGACAAAGATCTAGATTAACAATCTTTTCTATGTTACGAAAGTGAACATGTCCCAACTTTTGATGCCACAATGTAGTGTTATCAAGTTTTGCCGAATGGCATACTTGCTTGTCTTCAACAAGATAACAATTATCACTAGATCTTGTACCGTCATCACACAATTGTTAGTCTTGTCATAAACTTCACAAGTATCTTTATTGAATTTCACCTCTAAATTGTCATCACAAAGTTGACTAATACTAATTAAATTAGTTACAAGTCCATCAACATGTAAGACATTCTTTAAGGTTGGAAATCCAGACACATTTAGTGTCCCTCTCCCAATGATATTACTCTTGCTCCCACCACCATATGTTACACTACCCCCATGAATTGTTTCATAATCTTTTAAAAACAATTTTGTTCCCGTCATATGACGTGAACACCCACTATCAAAGTACCAAGAACCTTCAATATTTGTTTTTAAAGCAAAGTGTACACAACATCACATTTCAGATTAGCTTTTGGTTTCCACACCTTTTTGAATTTTTACCATTTCGATCGGGTGTGTTATCCCGTGTGGCCGGGCAACACCTCGTGTAACACCAAGGGATCGGACAGCTTTTTCGAAACAATATGGCATTTATTTTTAAAATGTCCAGGTGTGTGACAAGATTGACACACCTTCCCTTTGTCACATGGTTCTTTTGAAGAAGAATCTTTGTCAAAAACCGCTCCTTAACAAAACAATTCTTATTATCATTCATAGACAAAGTAGAAAGAATACTATTCAAAGATTCTTGAAAACCAATACCGCTTCCGAGAGGTGTACTCAAGTTCAAGATCTCATCCAATTTGTTAGATCCAGTGTTGAGCTTCTTCAAGGTGGTTTCGGCTAGAGTCAAATTGCCCTTGACTCTTTCAAGCTCGATTTCTCTCTTTGTTGCTTGAACCTCCATATGAGTCACATAGGCCCGGAGTCCTTCATTCTTCTTGGTTAAGGACTTAACCAAATTGTTCTCTTTCTTCCATTCCACGAGCAATGCCTCGTAAAGGTCTTTTTAATCCGGAAATGAGGTCATCTTTGCTCGCTCATCCTCTTGTGTACTTCCCGTATCGTGGTTAGAAGAGCTAACAAAACAAACAAAGATTATTATCACATAATTCATCATACTGTCGGGTGTGATCACGTATGTTATCTCGCATCGGATAACACCTTGGGTAACACTGTCCTTTTCCGTGTTACTTACCGTGACAAACATGGTTGTTTGATCGTATTCTACCTCCCGAGATGGTCCTTCATCCTCATCATCACCGAGAGAAACCCATAGGTTCTTTCCTCTCTTCCTTAGAGTATTTGCACACTCATTGGAATAGTGACCCCAACCCGAGCAAGCATGACATTGAATGGATTCAATGTGCTTTGGATCGACCTTAACCGATCTCGATGATGCTCTTCTTGGGTTTGACTTTGGGTTAGATGGGAAAGTCCTTTTTGGCATCGAATCATAGACCTTGGTTTGCTTCTCCTTTGCTTTCACCTCGCATTTTTTCATTGTTATACTTTCTAACCATAGAATTGTATTTTCTAGCAAGTAAAGCAACACTAGCATTCTCATCAATTTCTTCAAAAACCTCATCTTCGTTTTCATCCAAAGAATTCGAGGCTTGAGTTTTCAAAACAACATTTTTCCCTTTAGATGCTTCACTTTGATCTAAGAGATTTAACTCAAAGTTTTTCAAAATACTCATTAAAGAATTGATATCCATAGTTGCAAGATTGTGAGCCTCTTCAATAGATGAAACTTTCATATTAAAACGCTCAGAAGGGTTCTAATTGCTTTTGAGACAAGTTGTTTGTTGGTAAAAGGTTCACCCAACAATTGACACTCATTAGCAATATCAAATAATTTTTCAAAATAAGAAGGAATAGTTTCATTTTCACCCATCCTTAATCTTTCAAATCGCTAGTAAGACCCCTAAGCTTAGTTTCACGCACACCGCCATCACCTTCACAAAAACGTTGTAAAATATCCCATGCTTCTTTTGCAAAGGGAACTGTTTTGAATAAGTTTGAAAATATGCATATCAACCCACTCAAAAATGGCATTAAGTGCCTTTTCATTGAAACTAGCTTGGTTGATCTCTTTCATGTTCCATTCTCGATTCAGGTTTGACTTGTACGTCACCATCTTCATGCAGGTAACATTGGTAAGGAGTAACCATTTGTTATAGATCGCCATGCTCGAAGATCAATTGATTTGATATGCGAGCGTAGACGGATCTTCCAATAACAATAATTCGAGCCATCTAACACAGAAGACGCTTATTATTAGGATTAGCCGGATCATAAGCCATGACACCTAGACCAAGCACTTAGTATCGTCAAGTGACTCCGCTTCGATACCAATTGAAATTGTCAATGGCTTCACCGGAAAGAGATGTTACCGTAGATGTTACCCAACACCTTGGTTAACACACCGACGGACAAAGACACACACACCAAAATAAATAGTTTATAAAAACTTTGTGCAGGGAAATAAATAACACAAGATATAATTTTCTCAAGTTATATAAATATATAACTTGAGTGTGCCTAGATGGCGAAGACTTTATAATCAATATAGCAAAATTACAAAGCCGAAAGTTCCCTATTGCTAATACAATGATAATGCTCTATGGAACTAAATGAGACAAAGAACGAATCCTATCCTTAGCCAACACTCTCTTAAACACTCAGTGTTTAAGCTAGAATCACAAGGGAGGAAGGATATGCGAACCAAAGAACTTTGTCTCTCTTGTGCTATGGTGTGTGTGTGTTTGATATTTGGCATTCTTCAAATGAAACACACCTAGCCTATTTATAGCCTTCCAATGCCTTGGAGGCTACTCCAAAATAACAGCCTTGGACCTTCAGATCGTGTGTGAGGAGTGGAGAGATTTCTTGGCTTGAATTCCTCATCATTCGCCAACTTCCCTAGAAAGTAGCAACCGAATTCTTGAAGCCCAAGTCCATGCTTTATCACCTTGTACTCTCTTGCTTTCTTTGTATTGTACACTTCAAATAATCAGCAACAACTCCATGACTTGGTCTTCCCACGTTTTTATTCCTTCTTCAATTAAAATGGACCAAGCATTAGTTACACGTAAATCTCCTATTTACGTGTAACTCTTCCAACAACTTCTTCCTTGATTTTAGCATTTAATCCAACCATATATTAACCTGAAATATGGACCAAAAAACACATATATCTTGCAAATAATATTAGACATTAGGATATAAAATAATATGGAAAGAATTATTAAATTATAACTCATTACAGTTCGGGTAACACCCAACTGCCAGTGATAGCACCTGTGGTAACACCCACAGTCTGCATTAACACTTGAAAATTCGTAAAGCACATATATGACCTAAAGACATCAACTTTGATCATTTTTGCTTGGAATTGAGGCTGAAACTGGGCCAAAATGATTTATGATGGTATATAACTGCTTGGATGTCCTTTGGACATGTTTTGAGACAGGTTTCATTGAGAAAGTGGGGTGAGAACTCCTCTTGGGCAGCAACTTTGGTTGCTGCAGATTGTTTTCCACATCAGGCAAATGAAGCCGTGCGGTCTGGTCCAGGGAGCAAAAGAGGCCGTGCGGCTTACAGTTCTGTCTGGACTGGTCTTTTTCAAAATAAAATCAAGGCTTGGCCATTTCATTTCATTTTCCCTCTAGACTTGTCCCAACTGTTGCCAGAGCACATATATGACCTAAAGACATCAACTTTGATCATTTTGCAATGGAGAAACCCGTTAGATTGCAAAAGGGGAAAAGAGACCATTTTCTGTCCGATCTTCAATCTTGGGTGAGATATAACTTTCAATCTCACAAGTGGCTATTCAATTCTACCTTCAAGATCAAATCTTTATGGCATTTGAAGGATCTCCCGCCCGATTGGGACCTTTTGAGGGTAGCAGCAAGGTTTTGGGACGTCCGTAGACACGTTTACTACTTTTCTTACAGTGAGATTGTCCCAACCTATGAAGACTTCCGAGCCTTGATTGGGGGTTCAGAAATTGAGGTTATATCGATTCCTCTGATCGAAAATGTGCCAGTGGCGGCAAAGCTTGCATCTTTTCTGCACATACCTCTGGGAGAGGCTGAGGGGATGATGATAGCTCTGGATAGGATTGACCTTTCTGATATCCCAGGCAGGTTTGGGTCCCCGGATATGGCCACGACCACGGTGGCTATGGATGTCTTTATCCTCTGCATATTCTCATCTCTGTTTACTGCTGAGTCCGTGGGGATCTGTCATGGTGGTCTCTTGGACATGGTTAGGGATTGCAGGGCTGGGAAAGACATTGTCCCATTGGTTTTGGGTGAGACCCTGCACGGCATCAATAGGATGGCTAGAGGAGACCGTTTCATGAGGTCTGGGAGTTCGGCCGTGTTGACTTTATGGCTACAGGAGAGGCTTGGGGCTTTGCCAGGGGCTTTACCGACTCAGTGCCCTTGGGTGATTTCTCGGAGGGGTTTGCCTAGACAGCAGGACCAGGGTGACTGGGAGCTGATGATGGCTAGGTTATCTACTTCGGATATTCGTTGGTGGGTACCTCACTGGAGGTTGCAGACCAGGAGGACATTTCAGGAGTCCTTTGTGGTGAGGGTTCCAGGGCTTTGTTGGTCATCCTTCTACATACCCTGCTTGGTATCCAGGCAGTTCGGGGCCTTACAGGAGCCGTTGGGCGATTGGGAGGACATTCGTACCATGGAGGTGGCGTCCTTAGACATGAGGGATCCAACCAGCTTCTCATTCTTCTCTAGGGCTTGGACATATACCATTTTCCCACCCAGGGCTATCTTAAGGAGCAGGAAGAGTACCATCTTGACCACGGCCTACTTGGATTGGTACGAGAAGGAGATGGGAGCGACTCAGGTCATATTGGGAGAGAGGCGTCAGGCTTTATTGGGGGCTGACTGCGATTCGAGTAGGACTCTGAGGGAGACTGAAGCTAAGGCGAGTCACCATAATCAGTCGGGTGACCTTATAAGAGATATGGAAGTTTGATATAAGAGGCTTTCTGAAGTCGCTCCCTTGACTGAGGCTCAGAGGGAGGAAGTGCGGACTCATGCCCGTATTGAGAGGGCACTTATTGACACAGGTTTGATGGAGGCTCCACTGAGGATATCGGAGATCGGGATGAGGGAGACCGACATTATAGAGAAGAAGAGAAAGAAAACTCGACGGGGTCGAGGTAAAGGGAAGAAGACCAAAGAAGATTCAGTGAATGACGACTGACAAATCTTTTCTTAGGATTCCCTTATTGCCATTTTGCAAACACAGTAGTTTTATTAGGCATTTTATTGTATTTTAGATCTTTGTAGCAGGTTAGCAGAGTCAGGAGTAGACCGTGCTTGAACTCATCAAGAAGTTTTTAACTTGTAATGAACAAGAGATATTATCTTAGAAATTAATCAAGACACAATTTCATGAAAATTTCAGATGTCTTATTGATTAGGACCCGTTTTATGAAAACTTGATTGCCCTTTATTATTTATTGTTTTAGGACGCATTTCATGGAAACTTGATCGCCCTTTTTTTTATTGTTTAGACCGAACCATAAATGGCTGCCTACGTTCCCCTTTTACAAGAAAGACTAAGGGGCTCAGGTCTTCGTAGTTCATTCTGGTGAACTATCAGGATTAGGTCTTTTGGCCTTTTTTTTATTTATTTATTTTATTTATTTTTTTTGTGTGCAACCCTGTTTTTTGCCTAGACCGACCCTTTTTGGGTTTTTCAGCCTAGCTGGGCATTACTCTTTTTGCACTAAGATTTTTTTTTCTCTCTTTTTTTTTATGTGCAACCCTGTTTTTTGCCTAGACCGCCCTTTTTGGGTTTTCAGCCTAGCTGTGTATTACTCTTTTTGCACTAAGATTTTTTTTTCTCTTTTTTTTTTATTTTCTTTTATTTTTTTTTCTTTATTTTTTTAGACATAGTACCTTCGGAGCTTATCACCGTTGACTGGGTGGACAAAGGGATTGCCGTCCAGGTCTGCAAGCTTCATTGCTCCTCCCGATAGTATCTTCTGCACGATATACGGGCCGATTTTTAAAACGGGTTCCCATTTTCCCAGGGGGTTGTCTCTGGTAGGGGGCTTCACTTTCAACACTAAGTCACTTTCTTTAATGTCTCTGGCTTTGACATTTTTGTCAAATGCTCTGGCCATTTGCCTCTGGTAGGCTCGGGTGTGCTCCATGGTTTAAGCCTTCTTTCATCGAGCAGGGCCAACTCATCATGCCGGCTACGTAGCCACTCTACTTTGTTGACACTGTTTTCCAGGAGGACCCTTAATGACGGGATTTCCAACTCCACTGGTAACACTGCTTCCATCCCGTAGGTTAGGGCAAAAGGAGTTTCTCCTGTGGCTGTTCTGACAGACGTTCTGTAGCCCCAGAGTGCCAGTGCGGCTTTCGGGCCAATCACGACCACGGGTGGCCATTTTCCGGATGATCCGTTCGAGCATCTTATTAGAAGCTTCCACGGCTCCGTTAGTCTGAGGTCTGTATGGGGATGACTTGTGGCGAGTGATTCTGAATTCTGACAATAACCTATCCAGTCTCCTTCAAAGTGCGACCCGTTATCAGAAATGATCTCATTGGGCACCCCATATCTACACATTATGTTTTCCTTGATAGACTGGGCCACCTTCTTGGAAGTGAGGACCTTGTAGGACTTGGCCTCTACCCAATTAGTGAAGTAGTCGACGGCTACTAACACAAATTCATGCCCATTGCTTCCTGCCGGGGCTATCTTCCCTATCACGTCAATACCCCAAGTTGCAAAACGGCCAAGGAGTCGTCATGCAAGATGTGGAGTCATGAGGCGGGAGATGGTTGAGATTGGCTAACCGTTGGCATTTGTCGCACGCTCGGACATGCCGGTCACACGCCTGTCTCCATGGAAATCCAAGTAGTAACCCATTCTCGAGGATTACTTGCATCGGGCTCTAGCATTCATATGAGGACCAGGGACCATTGTGGACTTCGGCCATTAACTCTCTGGCCCTTTCTTGAGTGACGCAGAAGAGGAGTGGTCCTTGGTACCGCTTCTTGTACAGGTTGCCTCCTAAAATGACATAATGGGAGGCCAACCTTTTCAGGGCTTGCAAGCTCTTGGCTTTGACACCTTCTTTTGGTCTACCTTCTTCGTCTCTCGAAAGCCGACTCTCCATCTTTGAGGAACTCGGTAAATTTGATTGTACCAGGGTTCCTTGATAGGCTCAGTCCCAAGTCTACTTCACAACAAAGCCGGGCTTCTCTTCTACCCACTCAAGGGTTTTATGGCTTTTCCTCGGGGATCTCTACCATGAGGCTAGAGTAGCTAGGGCATCTCGCAAATCTGTTCTTTTCCCTTGGCAAGTAGTGGAAAGTCACTTCTTTGAACTATCCAAATAACTCCTCCATATAGGCATGATACCGCTGAAGATTAGGGTCCACGAGTCTTCCATTTGTTGGAGACCTGGTTGATGATCGTGGCCGAGTCTCCTTAAACTTCAAGCTCCTTGACATTCCTTTCTAAGGCGGCTTCTAAACCAAAGCAATGCAAAGCTTCAGATTCGGCAACATTGTTCGTGGCGGGGAAGTTCAACTTAAGGGCTATGGGCGTGTGCTCATCTTTCAGATCGACTCAAGCAGCATCCCTACGCCATTTCCTCTTTTATTAGCGGCTTCACAAAGAATAGCCGCCATCGGCTTTCGTGCTCGACTACAAAGATCCCTTCATCCGGGAATTGGGGTTCGTGCCCACGGTCCTCATTACTGGGGAAATTTGCCAGATGGTCTGACAATGCTTGACCCTTGATGGCCTTTCTGGTCACATAGTTGATGTCGTATTCAGCTAAAAAGAAGGACCACTTTGCTTGGCGCATTGAGAGGGAAGGCTTGTTGAAGATGTACTTGATGGGGTCCATTTTCGAGACCAAGTTCACAGGGTGGGCTTGCATATAATGCTTCGCCTACCAACCGCCTGCACCCCCCGCACAAGTCTTTTCACATGATGAGCAATTGAGCTCACTCCCCTGCAGCTTCCGGCTAACAAAGTAAATGGCATTCTCTACCCGAGAGTCTTTCTTTTTTTGAGCAAGCATAGCCCCAACTGCCGTATCAGTGACAGTGAGATAGAGCAGAAGAGGTTTCTGTCTATGTGGGGGGCATAGTACCGGAGGATGTACTAAGTACGCCTTGATCTGGTCAAAGGCATCCTGGCATTCTTCAGTCCATTCTGTGTCTACATTCTTCTTCATGAGCTTGAAGATGGGCTCGCATATAGTGGTCAACTGATTGACGAAGCGGCTGATATACTGCAGTTTGCCCATAAAGCTTTTGACTTCTGTCTGGGTTTGAGGTGGCCTCATGTCCATAATGGCTTTGATCTTTTGGGGGTCAACTTCGATACCTCGCTCCGTGACCATATACCCTAGCACTTTTCCCCTTGTCACTCCAAAGGTGCATTTGGTAGGGTTTAGTCTCATGGAATGTTGTCTCAGCCTCTCGAAGAACTTTCCCAGGTCAACAAAGTGTTGTCCATTCTCGCCTTTGGAGTGGATTATCATGTCGTCAACGTAGACCTCAATCTCCTTGTGGATCATGTCATGAAAAAGCGCGGTCGCTGTCCTCTGATAAGTAGCCCCGGCATTCTTAAGCCCAAATGGTATTACTGTATAGCAGTAAGTTCCCCACGGTGTGGTGAAGGCTGTCTTTTCTTGGTCTTCTTCGGCCATCTTGATCTGGTTGTAGCCTGCAAAGCCGTCAACGAAGGATTTGACTTCGTAGTTGGCAGTGGAGTCCACCAGGATGTCTATGTTTGGCAAGGGGTAATCGTCTTTGGGGCTGGCCTTGTTCGCATCCCCGAAATCTACACAGCCAGCCGCACCTTCCCATTGGCCTTGGTTACGGTCACAATATTGGACAACCATGTCGGATATTCGATGACTACGATGAATCCTACCCGCAGTAGCTTCTCAATTTCTTCTTTGACTGTAGAGACCACTCGGCTTGATTTTCCTCGCTTTTGCTTTACCGGTTTAGCATCCGGTGCTAGAGGGATTCTCAGGCTCTACTATTGAACTGCCTAGCCCCGGCATATCCTTGTACGACCATGCAAAGACGTCCATGTATTCTCTCGAGCAGATTAACCGATCTGTCCCTTTCAACCCCCTGGAAGAAGTTTCCAATATGTGTCTCTTTAGGTTCCTTGACAAGCACTCCAAGTTAACACTTGTCAAAACCTCCTCGGCAACTGGGCCCCGTTTTCCTCTTTTTCGTAACCCGCTTAAAGATTTCTTTAATGTATTGTTCGTTTAGTGTGTTTGCATCTTGTTCAAATGATTCATTATTAACTCGTTGTTAAGTTTTGAGTTAATTTATCATTTGTTAAGTTGGCAATAAGAGGATACTCAGAAAGATCTGTCATTTCATTCAAAGCAAGGGGAAAGATGACATTGATTACATGTTCATAATCCTCAGGCGTGAGGCCTTCGGATGACTCAGAGGACTGGAATTCAAAGATTTCTGACTCAACTGACTCTTGACCCTACTGACTCTGGACCCTACACTACTTATTGACTCGAAGTGTTGACGCGGGTTGGACTGGGGTTTACTCTTTCCTGCTGTTGCCCTGGGGAGTAGTAGTCTTGTCAACGTTCTTCAGAAAGTTGTGCATCCTGTGGACCATCATTGCCTTTGTTGACACCATTCCCATGGGGGATACCTGACTGATCTGGCGCAGTCTCCTTTCCGAATCTGACTGTATCCATCTGTACCTCCGGGGTAGTAGGACCAGTTGTACTTTCGGCATCTGAGAGACAGCTTTCTTCATCATGAAAGTCTTCTTTCCTGTTTACTCTTCTTTCCACCTTTTCCCAAACAGGGGGTTGGGACTGATCTTCAGGGATAGTAAGAGCCATCACAAACACATTATGCTCACCGTGGGTGATGAAGGGTTTCGAAGAGACTTTCATTAACATAGCTTGGTTTACTTCAAACTCGCAATCTTCATAAGTGAGTCTTTCTTCTGTAATCTTGACCATGGTCACTGGTTCGATATCATAAAAAAAAAGGTCGGGCCCTGATGACATTAACGAAATCAGTTCCTATTATGGGTCCAAATTGTCCTTCCATGGCGGAGGCATCAATCAGATCTTTCCACTTTCCTTGCAATTCAGCATAAGGAACATTGAATTTCAGGATGTCTATGATCTTTGGATTCCCAAAACTGACTACATTTGTTTCTTCGAACTTGATCACGTTGACTCGATTGTTAGCAGGAAGAGGATTCTTGACCACATTGGGACCTCGAGGCGGTTCCAGCTTGCCTTCTTCAATCAGGCGAGAGATCAGGAACTTCAGGTAGGTACAATCATTGGTGTTATGCCCATGATATTTGTGAAAGCGACAGTGCTTGGTTTCGTCTATCCTGACACTAGGGTTCTTTGGTTTCCAGTTTTCCAAAGGTCTGATGAGTCCTTCAGCTACCAAACCGTCGAAGACCTTCTCTAGTGGCATTCCGAAATCTTCGGCAGTATAGGAACGAGGCTTTGGCTTCGCAGCGACTTGGCTTGAATTTTGTCCAACCCTCTCATTCTGAATATAATTGGATGCCAACCGTTTCTTTTCCTTTTTATAGTAATGCCGTGGCATTTGAAACTGGTGCTTTGTAGCGATAGGAGTTGGTACGTTCTGTTGCCGGGGCCATGTTGAAGGCATTTTCAAACTTGGTGCCGGCATTTACCATTGCCCGAAGGTCAGGATAATAGTAATTGCCAATTTGGACCCTTAGTTGAGGTTTCAAGCAAGATTGGAAGATCTCCATCTGTTCCTCTTCATTCAGCGAGGTCATCATTTCACTAAGCTTCCAATTCCATCTCTTGTAGAATTCACTTACTGGCTCATCTGGGCGCTGTAGAGTGCCTTATAGGTCATTCCTGCTGGTTTCCCAATTCAAATTGGCCTTATACTTTTCCAGGAATGCTTCCTTGATCTGGTCCCAGGTGGCTCGGGCCTCTGGTTTCACATGCAGGAACCACCTAAGAGCTGAACCCTTTAATGACAACTGAAAATGGTCGGCCATTTGTTGATGTGTACAATCCTTGGCTCTCATGGCAAGAAGGTAGCTTTCAATGTGAGTCCGGGGACAATCGGTGCCATTGAACTTTTCAATCTCAGGCATTCGGAATTTTGGAGGAAGAGGGACAATTTTGCTGGGATCAGTGATCTGGTATGCTACCTTTTTGGTGCTCGGTTCTCCAAATTTCTCTTGCATGGACTTAACTTGTTCCATCAACCAAGTCATGTTGGGGTCAGGTGACGGCTTAGGATTGTTCGATCCTGAATCAGGCTTATCAGATTTGGGTGGTAGTACAGTGGGTGGCACAGTGGTAGCTGGTACCATGGCTTGGGGATCTTTAGAAGGGAAGTAAGTGTAAACATGGCCTGGTCCCGTGTTTCCGTGAGGCTGGCCGGAGGCATAGGAATTAGGCTCATAGTTCCCGAAGTGGGGAAAAGGATACGGAACCTCATGGGGTCCTGTTGGCAAAGTTGGGGGTGGAAGATCTGCTGTGGTAGGGCACAGATTGAAAGGATCACTGGACTGATTTTGTGGCCTAGAGATCATCTGGGAAGGCCCATACTGAGGAGAGGGAGTGAATCCCATGGGGTAATGCAGAGGCTGCGTAATTGGGATAGCTGTGGCGTTTGCTCTCTGTTGGTAGGGAACAAAGCTGGGTCTTATCTGAGGAGGAGAGGGTGTCGGGACCCTGATGGCTTGGGACATTGGGAAGGACTGAACAGGGGTAATCCTTGGTAAAGGATCATATGTGGATGGAGGAGGGCATTGGTTATAGGCTGGGGGAGCTGAGATGGCTACTTCTGGAGTCTCATCTTCTACCATAACCAGAGAACCGTTAGACTCTACCACTATCTGAACCCCATGACGACGGAGCGCATCAATGAGCATGGCTTGCTATTCCTCATGGACCTTACGACTTTTTTCTAAGGCTAGGGCTAGCTCTTCTTCCCTAGTCATCTGATTACCGCTGCTGTTTTCTGTCAAATCGGCCATTCTGACTCTTTGGACTGACAAAACTGAGGATTTTGGCGAACTGTCTGAGGATTCTGCGCTAACAAGCCGCTGACCCGGTATTCTCGCCCACTTCTTTCTCGCTGCGGGAAAGGGATAGGAGAGGTTTAGACTCAGGGTAGGTGTTTAGGCTGAAGGCTCAAGCAATATGCAAATTAAGAATCTTCCAGTTTACTTAAAACAGTGTCTTTTATTAATTTCTATTTGGTTGGAAAAGGGGTTCTGCCCTTCTTTTTCGCAACTACTCTAGATCCTGGATTAGTGGGTTCCGTCACTACGTCTATAAGCCCCTCGTATTCCACCTGTATTTCGACCTCCCAGGGTGGACAGCCCCGGGCAAGGGTCCTATAGGGCACACGGATCCCACCGACTGAGAGAGAAGAACGCTCCTAACGGGTCTAGCGGGTCATAGGAACTTTCAATGCATGAGCGATGCGGATTATAGTCAAGGCAATACCGGGAAAGTCTCGTCTTTCAGCCTTAACGGAATTTTGGCAGAATTTTACTTGCGCGAATGACGTTTTGACTTTTCGGTAATGTCCGAGAAGATAATAGGCATGGGTCGGGCGGTAAAAGCCGGATGACACAGTGTCACATTGAACTTCGTTGCATACGCCGTACGTGAGTCAAAATCGAAGTCAATGCCGGGTCAAGATCTTGCCAATCTTTCCTTGTCGGAATTTTGGCAGAGCTTCGCTTGAGCGAAAGATCTTTGGATTTTTGGCAAGGACTCAGTCTTGACTCTTACGCATTCCGTGCGGGTCAAGGTCAAAGTCAATGTCGGAGTCAAGGTTCTACCAATTTTTCCTTATCAGAATTATTGCAGAGTTTCGCTTGTGCGAAAGATCTTGACTTCCGTTATGAACTAAGGCTTGACCTTTACGGGGACATGCAACTGGGCTATATGACATGGACTAGACCAAAAACCAACCAAAAGTCACGGTTTTTTGAAACGTGTGACACGGACTGTGCATTGGTCGACACTGGCTGCCATGGGGAGTTTGGGGTGATTCCGTGCGCGCCCGGGAGCATCGTAAGGCTATCCGTGACTGCAACTGAAAAACCACCGCGGGTTTAAAGGGACGTGCGTGCAAAGTGTACAGGATATATAAGGTGCGCGTAGTGTGCGGTCTCCTAAAAATGTTCCTTTTTGAGTTAAAATAGAGATTTTCAGAAATGTGTTTTAAAGGAATGATTTTTCGGGATGGGAGAAAATGCAACAGATAAGGCACGTAAATTTTCTGGGAGCCCCAGTCAGTCTTGGAACTGAATAGCCCCAAGCTGCCAAGGCTGCCAGATTAACCTCAATTTGTCCTGGTGGAATTGCCAATGAGGCCGCCCGGTCAGAATCCAGGGAGGATTAAGTCGTACGACTGCATGGATCAATTTTCCAGGTTCCACTCCTTTGCAATTTCAGGTTGCTTCCCGAACATTTCAGGCACCTTTCAGCTTTTAGCAGGCTTCCTGTTCAGAGTATGCACAATTCCCAAGATGCAATATGCAATGCAATGCAAAGAAAGAAAACAAGCACGATAATTGAAATTTGCGACGGGAGGCTAACCCGCTCAAAGGAAAAAGCTTTCTTTAATTTTATTTTTTTTTCGAAAAGGGATACCGGTACGTGGGATTGTTAGACCACCGTTTATCCCAAGCCCCGGGTTAGGAAGCGATACAGGAAGGTTAGTGGTTTCCACCTATATACCGGGTATCGTTTATTTTGAAAATGAAAGCTTTTCTCCTTTGGGATGTCCCTAGCGGAGTCGCCAAACTGTGAATGTGTGCCCAAATTCTAATTTTTGTTTTTTTAGTTTGGATTCACGCGAGTTTGAAAACATCCGGTTTAATTTGAAAAACGGAGTCGCCACGCCATTTTGATTTCCTCAAAACTTTGAAAAAAAGGATTTAGGGTTCGGAGGTTAAGTTACCCCTTGGGAAGAACGGATCATCGTTCACCCAAGGTGCCTTGCCGTAGCAAGTCTCCCTAGATTCCATTTTTCGTGCTTGCTTGTGTGCTTTCTTGTGTGCATGTGTTGAAAAGAAGGGGGGGATGTTCCAAGTTTTCTTCCGGACATACAAACCATTTAGTTGGTTGTCGCTCGGGATTCCTTGGATTTTTATGTGTTCGGGACTTTGATCCCGTCCTCATCTTGGACTTGATATCATCGCTATTTGACCTCTGGTCTTTGCGTGATCGAGAGAAGGACTCTCTTTTATAGTCCAAAAATGAGGTTCTTTAGAAAAGGAGTGTCCTTAGCCTATCAATCCTACACCTTGAGACGATTGAGCTTATATTGGAGCTATCATGCTCGTCTCAAGTGATAATCGGAGATATAGGTTCAAGGTTTATCCCTTTCTAAAGAGATTGTGGCACCTTTAATGGAAGAAACGATGTAAAGATAGGATCTTTACACCGGTCCGTTCTGAAGGTTGCATCAAGTACCAATTGGGGACTAAGGATGCTATTCTAATGCAAAGATCACATTTTTATGAGCAAAGGATGTAATGGCAATGCAAATGATGCAAAGGGAGGGGGGAAATTATTTAAAGATATGATCTTTATCACCAAATATGCGAAGTCCCAAACAATATATAGCAATATATGAATGCAAGGAGCAAGTATGTCACATAAAGCAAGTATAATGCAAGATAAGGGGGTGAGAGGTTACCAATGGTTGTGACCTCTTCTTCTTTGGAGTTTGCCTAATGGATGGACCAACTCTTGGAGGCTTCAAGGAGGAGGGAGGTGGCTTCTTGGCTCTCTCAGCTTCCTGATTTTCGTAGGGATGTTTTGGGAGAGTTTGTATGCTGAAAAATTGTTATATCAAAATAGGTAGAGGAGGCCTCTATTTATAGGCAGTCTGGATAGAGCAAATGAGGCCGTGCGGCTAGGAGTTCCCTCCTAATGCAGCCGTGCGACATTATCCCTTGTGACTCAGCATGTTTCTAGAATCATGCAAGGTGGCACTTCTAGAAGGTTTTCAATATTAAGGAAAAAGTGCTTTTTTAATTTAAAGCAGTCCCTTCATTCCTCGAAAGGTTCAGAACAGTTCCGGAATCGCTCCCGGACTTTAGGAAAGTTCGGGGAATTGCCGGGAAACCTAACCGAAAGGCATGAGCCTGATTTGGGTACTTACAGTAGTCTGTGGGATCTCCCTGAGTAGTTGCTGGAGATGTATTTTCAATTTTCTTTTCTTTTTGAATAGACCATCCTCCTTCAGTTGGCCTTTTAGTTTGAGAGCAGAAATGATCCGTCCCCATCTTCCCAGGACCCTTGGGATTCCGATTTTGTTGACTTCATGCCTGGCTTGGAAGAGAATGGTTTCATCGTCTTTGTCGTCGCTTTCACAGAGGACTTGCTTTCCTCGGGGAGGTAAGCGTTTGTACTCTTCATGCTGTTTAGCTAGGTATTCCTTGTACTGTGCCATTCCATCTCCTAGGCCGTCGGGACCGTTGACCGTCCTCCCTTGCCAGAGGGGGTTTGATGAGAAGTGACGGTAGTCTAGGAAGTTGCCGTGGGCAAAACCATTGAGGTCGAACTGGTCTAGAGTGGACGCTTTCTATCTGAAGCTGCTTGTGACGCTTTAAGGGCTTGGTCCCTGTGAGTCTTCTGAGCTTGGTTTTCATCCCAGAGAAGGTTCTCTTGAGCAGCTAGTTCCAGGAGGGCTTTCCTTGCGAGATCTAAACAGTCTCCGTAGGTGCGCGCCGTCTGACTGGTGTCTAGAACTGTAATCACATCCAAATCCCTGAATGGTGGAAACTCTTGGATTATGTTGACAAAGGAAGTTGGACTGGGACATTCCATGCGACCTTCCCTGATCTCAGTTATCAAGAAGTTTGCCCATATCTGTTTGATTAAACCCATGGGGGTATTGAATTATGCTATGTTGATGAACTCGTGATCTCGCTGGATAGCCAAGTCTATCATAGCTAGCAGTTTGCTGGCGGGATGCCTGAATCCGTAGCCGTGATGACTGGGAGCAGGGTCGAATTTGAGCATGTTGAAGTTGAGGTTATCATTCCTTTCTTCGAAAGCTTGATCTGTCTTGTGGGGAAGACTCTCACAGATGTTTCCAGGGTAGCTGCTGGAAGCATTCCCGAGGTTGATCTGATTTATATCAGGGTGAGGAGCTTTCCTCCTTTGCTGATGCCCTCGGCCTTGGCGGCGCTCTTGGCTGTAAGCTTAACTGACAGCACGGGCCGGTTGCCACTGGGGCTGGTAGTTGGGAGTGATGACGAGCTTTGAGTTCGATTGGCCAGGGCCTCATTGACCATGAACAGGCAATCGTCGAGGGTAAATTTGGCATTGCAGAATCTGATGATAAGGACCGAATCCCTGGCGTCATCGGGATATCTGGAAAAGATAATGTTGACAAAGTCATCGTCAGTTACTTGATCAGAGGGGTTCTTTGTCGTGTCAACCGTTGTTTCCAATTGTCGGATAACTGCCTATACTGGACGTTAAGCTTGAAAATTTCCATGGTATTGGAGCCCTCATCATAGGTGATCTCATCGGAACTGGTGCCATCCTCGAAACTGAGAATATGTATGTAGGGGTCTTCCCGCGGATCTGCCGCGTCCTTGACTTCGGAGTGTCCTGATTCGTTGTCGTTTGACGGCTCAACCTAGATGTAAGGACTTCTCGCGTCCTCCTGTGACGCTAGAGCTACTAGAAAAACATCATGCCCTTCGCTTGATAAGAGGGGCTTGGCGGGCAATTCCTCGTGTAAGATATCTCAGACGACCGCCATACATTCATCACGAGTATGATGATGCTTGTTGACCTTTATCACAAAGATTTCCTCGCCTGGCGGGGCCAGAGAGTTGGCTTGGAGGATGCTGACAAATCTTCGATTGGAGACAGGGGGTTTGTGTGCCCACATCATTCTATGCTCAGGGTTTCTTTCCAGTCTGCGTCCAAGTTTCGGAAACGGAAATTGTACTTGATGAATCTGACTGCTTCAGGATCTGCCTATTCGAGGACGTTGACATAGTTAGCACCTCCAAACTCTGAGAGATTCTGATGAGATTTGCCCCGATAGTCCCTTGGTCGGCTTGAAGGAGGTAACCCTAGTGCCGGGCTGCAGGCACACATGGCAGTTGTCTCGGCTTTGTTCCCTATGAGGAAACTGTCCCTTCTGATGACTTCAAGATCTCCATGCTGGTTAATGAACTTGACGCACTGATGGAGAGTGGAAGCTATGGCTTTCATGTAGTGTAGCCATGGGCTTCCCAACAGAGTTGTGAATTCGGACGGGATATCCATCACGTGAATTTTGCTGGCACCATTTGGGTTTCAAACCAGAGCTCCAGAGTCACCGTCCCCAGGATGGGACGAGACGTGCTGTCGTAGGCTTTAATAGTTCGGGTAGATGGGATCATGTGTCCTTCGTCGATGCGTAGGGCTCGCATCATGCTGTGAGGGAGGACGTTGACTGCTGATCCATTGTCTACCAATACCCCGGGGAGAGAGATGGTGTTGAGCCGGAGGGTGATGTACAGAGCTTCATTGTGCCCTGAGGCCCCTTTCGGCAGGTCTTCATCACAGAAGGTGAGCATACTGCCATACAGTCGGGAATCGTAGATCTGGTCACTTTTCGAAGAAGGAGAGTCGTCATGCCATCCGTTTCCTGTCTTTCTCTTGAGAGGCAAGGCTTTTGGTGGTGCCTCGGGATTGTGTCGAGGTAGCTTGTGGCGGTGGCCGCCCTTGGTCAGCACGTTGATCGAGTGCGAGTGCCAAGTTGACTTTGACTTTCCTTTGCCGGTCCGTGCTCTGATGTTGGGCAAATTGAACCTTGGTTGATCCCACGGGGGATTAGGCTTCTGGCTGGCGGTAAGTTTGTCAAGATTTGAGGTATTCTGGTGTCCTGAGGCCTGAACTTTGGCGTCAGCAAGATTTTCAACTTTCCCACCCCTGTCTGCTCTAAAGCTGCGTGGCCTGGAGGAAGGGAGGACTAGCTGGAGTAGAGTACGTAGTAATCGAACTTCCCAGATGGCTCTTCGAGTGTACCCAAGGAGTGGTAAATGCTGTCTTGTCCTGATCTTCCTCGGCCATTTTAATCTGATTATAGCCCGCAAAGCCGTCAACGAAGGATTTGACTTCATAGTTCCCTGTTGCATCCATAAGCATGTCAATGTTTGGCAGGGGGAAGTCATCTTTGGGACTAGCCTTGTTGAGGTCGCGGAATTCTACACAAACCCGTACCTTTCCATTTGCTTTTGTGACCGTTACGATGTTTGCCAGCCAAGTCGGATATTCGATTACCTTGATAAAGCCCACCCGTAGGAGTTTCTCAATCTCTTCCTTGACCTGTAAGGACCACTCGGGCTTGATCTGCCTCAGCTTCTGCTTGATCGGCTTGATCTCTGGATCCAGGGGTATCCGGTGCTCCACGATAGATGTGTCTAACCCAGGCATGTCTTTGTAGGACCAGGCAAAAATATCTACAAACTCTTTAAGTAGCTCGATCAGGGCATCCCGCTCAACTCCGGAGAAGAAGCTACCAATTTTCGTTTCTTTGGGTTCCTCAGCTGTTCCCAGGTTCACCGTGGTCAATATCTCATCGGCAGCTTGGGCCCGGCTTTCCTTTCGCTCGCAAACCTGCTTTGAATTATTTTCTAATATTTGTTCATCTATTAAGTCTGCATTATCTTCGATTGATTCTGGCTTAATTATTTTTAAATCTTGATGATCATTTTTTGTTAAGCATTCAATCTTTAGATTCGCAATCACGGGATACTCAGAAAGGTCGACCATTTTATTAAGAGCGAAAGCGAAAACAGTGTCTACAACACGACGACGGTCTTCCGTCGTGAGGACGTCAGACCTATCGGAAGACTCGAACTCAATTACAAGGGATTCAGGGGAATGACTCAAGACACGGGGAACAAACTTAGACGCAGAGGGACTAGGACGAGGCTTGAGCCCAAGTTTCTTGATCATAGTCTCCCTGTCAGCGACCGGTCCTTGAAATGAAGTCCAATTCAACAACGGCCTCTCTGCAACGGTCTCCAACATGCTCAGATCCACAACTGGCCCCTTCTCAAATTCAAGCATGGCTACTACATCATCATCTGAAGAAAATTCGATCAAATCACGGGGATCTTTAGCGACCACAAACCCTTCTGTAGGTATCCCCTCTGTAAACACACCACTCTCAGGCTCTGACAGCCCCTGATCTTCGAACAGATTTTCCAAATCACCATCCATGTCTACAGGGTTAGCACCGCGGATCTTGTGTTCACAGGCTCATCTAGAGCAAGCTTCTCAAAATGGTTGACATAATCGGGCCCCCAAAAATGGTAGTTGTTCTCATATGTGGCAGTAACGCCTGGCCTTCTGGGCATACTGACAAGCATTTCTTTCATCGGGTTTTGGCTTGTGGCAAATTTTTGTATCATCTTCAACCTCTCTTCCATCGCACTCAGCTTTGGTTCCTGGTAAAAAAACATTTTCCCATCCTCCTTGAGAAAGTGCTTGTTTAGAGACCAGCTATAAGGGCGCATGTCAGGCCTTTTGTATCTCTTACCGACAGCTAGGGTCATCTTCTCTTTGAGCGCTTCGGCCTTATCATATGCTTTGTCCTCTCCAGTCACAACATATCCCAGGCCTCGCCTGTTTCTCTTGGGTTCCGGCATCTCAAGCTTACATGGTCCCTGTTGTCATTTTCCTAGCCCCAGACCAGGAATGTAGCTCATGCCTCTCATCATTTTCAACACGGGAGGAATTTTGTCTGAAGAAGTTGTTAAATCGATAGTACATACTTGCCCTTTCGTCTTTTCGATCGTGAAACCACTGAGCATCAGACTTTCTTGGTCAAGCTTGATTTCCAATACCGGCATGGTGTTGGTACTGGTCTCCCCAATAGTGACACTATCCCCGTAAATCGTTGTCAAAACCCCATCTTGCACAAACTTCAAACACTGGTGGAGGGTGGAGGCTACTGCTCCGATTTCATGTATCCATGGCCTGCCCAATAACGCCGAGAACGTGACAGGGATGTCGATGACCTGGAATTCTACTGCCATTTCCTTGCCCCCGAATAACAGATTCAAAGAAACAATCCTAACATTGCTCTGGATGTCAAATCGTAGGCTTTTATAGTCTGATTGGACGACTTAAGGCTCTGTGCGTCAATATCTAGCATGCTCATCATCTTGGCGGGAAGCACGTTCATGGCCGACCCGTTGTCCACTAACACATGGGGAATTCGACGCCCCTCCAAGGGCACGGTGATGTGCAGAGACTCATTATGATTTGAACCGTAAGCAGGCAAGTTCAGGTCTGTAAAAGTGATAATGTTCCCATACTGGGCTGTTTCGATCAATTGGCAGGCCTCATCGGGAGTGGCATTGACGGACACCTTGGTTTTGGATAGAGCCTCTTCTAATTTTATCTTGTGGGGGTAAGAAGATGTGAACAGAGACCATAAAGAGATATCAGCTTGGGTTCTCTTCAACTGCGTCAAAATTCGGTCCTCTTGGATTTCTTCATTTTCGGCTGATCTATACAGATCCCGAGAGGTCTTGGGATTTGAAACCGCAACTCCTTTACCCTTTCCAAGTGGATCAGCGCTATCTTCTCCCAACATTCGACCCGACCGTGTCAAAAAATTAACCTCTTGATCATTCTCAACCACAAAATTTTTGCTAGCCTCTTTGAGTTCAGCTAGTGTAAGCGGAGCAGAGCGAGTGCTATATGGCCACGCTGCTTGTCTTATCTCATTCACGGACAATGGCGCCTCCAAGTTAGCTGCTATCCTGAGCTCCTCCAAAGAAATTGGGGACTCTCTGGGAACCATAGAGGATATAGCGTTGATGACCAAACGCTCTTCATATTCATCGTAATCAGCATCATTATTTAAATCATAGAAATCATCAAGATACAAGACGTAGCAAAATTTGTCTTTCATTTCATTGAAACAAGGATTTACATCAGTCATGACTTCATTACAATCCCCACTAGCTTTTCCATTTACAGACTTTTCAAATTCTATTACATTCACGAAATAATCTTGACCAAAATCGATGAGGTTCACATTGTTACTGCGCAGAGGGTTGTTGACGACGTTAGGACGAGGGGAATTTTCGATCTTCTTTTCATCCACAAGGCCTTGGATAATCTTCTTGAGTGTGAAGCAAGCATTGGTGGTGTGTCCCGGGTACTGATGGAACCGGCAATATTTGCTTGTGTCGAGATTGGGATTAGGATTAAAAGGACTATAGTTGTCCAAGGGCTTGATCATCCCGGTCCTGAGCAATCCATTGTAAACCTCCTCCGTAGTCATTCCCAAGTCATCAAACCTTCGTTGCTGCTTCGGCTGGAATTTCCCGCCACTATGCCCATTGTTACCTCCTTGTAGATTATTGACGCTGCTGTCCTTAACCACTTCTCTTCCTTTCGGTGCCATGGCAGAGATTGGGTTGGGTGCCCGATATCGGAATCCTCCACTTCCGCTACTACTGCTAGCATTCATACCCGGAGTTTGGTTAAAAAGTCTGTTCTCGCTTCGAGCGCCCATACCAACCATTTCCCTTAAATCTGGATACCAACCCTTTCCAATGGCCTCCCTCAACACAGGTTTCACGCATGACAGGAAAATATCTTTCTGATCCTGAAGGGGAATCGGTTCCGACAGCTCGTTGAGTTTGGCATTCCACCTCTTATAAAACTCTGTGATCGACTCATCATTTTTCTGAATGGTGCCCACTAGATCGTCTCGGGTAGTACGCCACTCTAGGTTACCCCGGTATTTCTCCAAGAAAGTCTCGGTGATCTGGCTCCAGGTGGAGCGGCATTCTTGCTTTAAGGCCAAAAACCAAGTGAGCGCCGGACCTTTCAAAGTCAGATGAAAATGAGAAGCCATAAACTCGGGTGTGCAACCCATCGCCCCCATTGCCATTACGTAGGTATCCACATGAGTCTTTGGGCAGGCCGTACCATCAAAGTCCATCTTTGGCATCTTGAACTTATGAGGAAGAGGTGTCACTTGAGCTGTGTCGACCACCTTAAGGCCACTGGACCCCACTGTCAATCTATCAATTTGCTGTTGCATTTGCCTTAATAAAGCTGTCACCTCCGGGGTCAATCCCGAAATCTGGGGAATAGCAGGAGTCACAGTTGAAGACGACACTAGAAATTCTAGAGCAGATCTGATGGGTAAGGCAGCCGAGGGAAGACAGAAAGAACTGGGGATGCTGATGTTACTATCCAACAAACTGAATGAACTGGGAATCCTATTTCCGTACATATCGTACCCATTAAACTGAACATTGGGATTCTGTGGACCTAACTGCACTGATTGACCTCCAAACTGACCATGGGTAGAAAATTCGGTACTGATGCAGGGAGCTGAATATGGGGTGGAACCATATAGATGCTGGGTGAGAGGAGAACACACTACGGGCTGAGAGAAGTTGCTCTGGAACTGGGACTGAGGATACTGCGGAATACTGTCCTGACAAATCTGGTTTCCTGACAGACGGTATTGGTTGGATTGCTGCTGATTGGGCTGAACATACTGATAACTATCTGGATATATGCTGAACTGGGGTTGGGAATAGTTTCCTTGGGACTGGAATCCGTACTGAGCTTGCGGCACTGGGGCATTGGGAGCTGGTGAGAAAGTGAGATCAAAGAAGTTCGATGGTTGGCCACTGCTTTTGCTGAAACCCTGCTGAGCAACTTGACTATGTGTCTGAGAAATTGGGAGAGGAAACCTTCCTTGGGCATTCATGGCTATTTCTGGAGACGGTATTCGATCAGGGCGCGGAGCATAACTTACGGGAGGAGGCATAGCATGGTAACTGGGTTGAGCAGGTGCAGAGTGATGAGCAGGTTGAACAGGAGAAGCAGACCCGATCCCGTTGTTACCCTCTTCAGTGATTTCTTCGTAAGAACCATCCTCTTGGCGGAGTACGGCGATTCCCCTGGCTCTCATTGCCTCGACAAAATGGGCGTGGGCTTCCTCCTCTCTAGCTTTGTCGTTCTGAGCCAACAAGCGGGATTCACGTTCCCTAGCCAAAGCAGCCTCCAAAGTTATTCTCAACTCTTCTGCGGTCATGTCATTCAAACCCAGTTGACCTATGGAAACTGAACCTCCAGCAGACTGAGCAACAAACACAACACCAATTCCCGTCATATCTGATTCTGAACTGACTGAAATCCCAAAAACTGTTTGAACTTCTCCAACAACATGGACCAGACGAGCTCCCGGAACAGAAGAGCGGATCCAACTCGCCGTAGCTGCAGGGGTAGATACGGGTTTATAAGGTAGTGAAGGGAGAAGACTTTGAGGAAGTACGGGAGAGGGAAAGGGAAAGAGGGACGGTCTCGCTCAAAAAAAATTATTTATCTTCAAGTATAAATCGGTGTTTAAATCCTAAATGCGGCTGGGAAAGGATGAGCCTTTATTCACGCAAACTACACCTTGGGGAAACCTAGGGATGCAATATTCAAATCACACTAAATGCTTTGCATTTGAAATTGATAATAGATAATGATACCTAAACAAGACCTGAGCACCGTATGGGACGGAGAGGTTGTCCAAATTTCTGGGGAAATTTGGGCAGCATAACGGGTATTCTTGAAGAATTTCAAAGAAAAATCTGCATGACCTCTCGTCGGTGCACGGTGACAATGCGGCGTGATCTCTCGTTAGAACATGCCAAGAGAGTGACATGTCTCCACGTGAAACCATGTTGCATTGGCAACATGCCCACAAGGTGCAAGGTTTTGGGGAAGGTATAAGGACCTATTGTAAATTTCAAAAACAATTCATTTTAATGTGATTAAAACTTTGTATCCAAAAAACCAACCGTGGTAAGCTTTAAGTGTGGCGCCACCTATAACGCGCTAGGGGGATGGGTTTGACATTAGGCGCTCAAGCGTAGGCGATTATTATCACCGTTCACGATGCCGTCAATCGCACTCGAGGGTTCTAAATTTATGTGGTGTAGTGTGCGGATGACTATGTTCTTTTATTTATGAAAAAAAAAACAAAATTTTTTATTTTATTATTATTTTTTTTATTTTTGAAAAAAGAAAACAAATAGAGAACACACACACTCTCACAGGGGACAAAGGGGTACAACCATCAACTGCGCAACTTGATTAAAGGGACTGCCCTCAAAATAGCATCTGAAACTGTTCAGTGACCAATCTTGTCGCGTGACACAGGACAGCATGGAACAAAGCTGTTGCATGACCAGACAAGTCACTGAACCAAAACCTGCAATTGAAATTTAGCCCCTGCCTTCCCATGGCAAAGGACAAAGCACAATAACAGAACACAACAGAGATGGCCACAAAAGACACACAAAAAGGCTCACAAGCCTCATAATGCAATAAAACGCATGTACCACAAAAGATCATCAATGATGCACACAAAGATTAGATATGTTGGATGTTTAATTGAATGAAATCTTGACCCTCTCAACTTTGAAAAATAGGTTTTCAAAAGTGTATCCCCAGCGGAGTCGCCACTGAATGTGCGCTCGCCGAAATTTTGTTTTCGATGATGAAAAAAATGAGTCGCCACGCCATGTTTTAAGGTACACTTTGAAAAACCTTTGAGAGAGAAAATGGGTCCGGGGGTAAGGTTACGTGTTGGGAAGAATCGAGAGTTCACCCAACACGCCTCGTCCGTAGACGAGTCTTTCTAATTAAACATCCAAGTAATCCAAAAACATGTGCAAGCAATGAAGATGAACAAATGTGGTAAACATGAATTTTATTGATATGAACTTGGAAACTTACAACTTGTGAGCCATTTATTTATGGAGGCCACATCCCATATACAACAGATCAGAACAGATTACAAGGGAAATGGGTTCCTGCAAATGGACAAGATGTGCCGCGTGACACATAGCATATCTGGCTAGATGTGTCGCGTGACACAGGATCTAACCAGACACATCGATGTTGGGTTTTATGGATCCATGCGCAGCGGAATTAAGCATAAAATTAACACAAAACCCAAGCCCTAAGATCCGTTCTATACGATTAAATTGAATTGCTATGAGATAGAATTTACCAACCTAAATTGCTTTCCGGTCTTGAGCTATCGAACGGATAATTATGTGATTCGTAATCACAAACTTTTGATCTTCAAATCTTCGAATCTTCAACTCCTTTGGATCTTCAGATTTGAACTCTAGGTCTTTGATTTGTTTGAACAAAACTAAGACCCTCTTTTGGTAATCCACACAAATATGAATGTCAAGAACAATTCTCGGGTTGGGAATTGCTAGATTCCTAAAACTTATGGAAGAATATTGAGAGTATTTCGTTATGATTTTTCCTTGAAAATTTCGGCCAGACCTCACATATTTATACTACTTTAGTGTAAATATGTTTCCTAATCGAATTAGGAGAACAGGCTGTCAAAAACGCGTCTGTGGCTAGTTATGTCGCGCGACATAAGTAGCCAGTGGCTAGTTATGTCGCGTGACATAACTAGCCAGTGGCTAGTTATGTCGCGTGACATAAGTTGCCAAATGCAGAAACTCTCAATCATTCTTCCCTTGGTTCAACCAACTCATTCTATTTGTGTGTGACCCAATAGGATTGTATTATGTTGGCAATGAGTCCGATCATATCGACCCTCATAAGACATAAGCGGACTCTAGCAAGCCATTATGTCCACCCAAATAACACAACGTAAGAGTTCACGTTTCCAATGGTACACTTCCATTTTTCCCTTTGTCTCACGATGTTATATTGAACACAAGTCATGGTCCACGTCAACTTGTATTTGTTCAATGCTTTCTCGATCTTGAGTATAATGATAGTCCAATCATATTGGGGTGTGGCCACACGCTTTCATCATTATCACTCATCGAGGGGCCCAAGCAAAACATCTCTCTTTTGAGGGACAAATTCCATCTTGACTTATCATCCTTCCCATCATGAATCCGATCATGCCAAAGATAGCCTTTATAGATATCGTGTTAAGATACCGTTTGACTAAAATCAAACATAACTTTTCATCATATGTAAGGTCATGATAATCTCAGGTCTAGGGACTAAATGAAGTAACCTTATGAGATTTACTTATGACATTTGACCATGACATAAATCTCATACGGGTCAAGTCCAGTCACTTGTTCTCTAACAAGTACCCATAATTTCAATGTGCATCTCTATGCATATAATCATCATATGATTATCCATTGACAATTATACTAATTATTCTCTTAATAATTAGGGACGGAGATTATTACAATAAATATGCAAACTATATAATAATCAAATAATAAACATAAACGATAAAGATGATACATAACGGTTTTCAGTTAAACATAACTAAAGCCTAGGGCATTACACCAACAGTCTCCCACTTGCACTAGGCTTCATTTATGTATCGAATACTCATGGATCTAACATGCCCATCATGCTTCTGCCTATGCGAGGGTCTTTGTAAGTGAATCCCTTATGTCATCATCGGTTGATACTTTGTATGTTTTAACGTCTTCTCATTCTTTATGAATTCCTCGAAGAATGTCTAAGTGAGTGTTTGGATCACCGTTGTGATTTTGGTTCCATTGTTTGCACAAATGACACCATAATTATCACAACAAAGTTCCACGGATTAGTGATACTTGGAAAAACACTTGAAGTGTTTCCAAAATACTAAATGAACTTTTGATCCAAACTGCCTCTTTCAGCTACATCATATGTTGCTAAAATATGGCCTTAGTAGTAGAATCGGCTACAATTTCTGCTTGGAACTCTTCCAATCAAAATTGCACCTCTAATAAGCACAAACATAAATCCTAATTGCGATTTTAAAATAACTTTGTCAGTTTGGAAGCTAGCATCTTTGTAACCCTTACAAAAAGATTAACTTCCAATCTTTCAAATCCCAAGAACGTATCCTTAGTTCTTCTTAAGTACTTAGGATCATCTTGACTGCCATCCATTGGTTCTCAACAGGATCAGATTGGTATCGACTCATCATGCTTATAGCATACGAGACGTCGAGTCTAGTACAAATCATGGCATACATGACAGATCCAAGTGCCGCAACATATGGAACTTCATTCATTCCCTTTTGCTCATCAGTTGTCATAAGACAATGAATATTGCTAAGAGAAATACCATGACCCATTGACAAGCTACTCTTCTTAGACTCTTCTAAGAATCTTGTCATTGTGAACACTTTGACTCAAACCAATTTATCCTTCTAGATCCATCTCTATAGATCTTGATGCCAAGGATGTAAGCGGCTTCACCCATATCTTTCATTGAAAAACATTTCCTTGACCAAGACTTAACAGTCTTAAGTGTCGGAACTTGTTTTTCCAATGAGTAAGATATCATTGTAATAAACAATAGAAATATTACCATGCTCCCACTGAATTTCATGCATACACAAGGTTCATCTTCGTACTTGATAAAGTCAAACTCTTTGACCAATTCATCAAAACGAAGATTCCAATTCCTTTAAGCTTGCTTCAACCCATCTCATGGATCTTTGCAACATGCATACTCTATTAGAGTTTCTTGGATCGTCAAACTATTCGGATTGTGTACTATACACATCCTTAATAATCTTTCCATTTAAAGAAAGTCGTTTGACATCCGTTTGTCATATCACATAGTCACAATATGTGATAATGGCAATTGAAAATCTAACAGACTTCGACATTGTAACTGGCGAAAAAGGTTTCAACATAGTCAATACTATGAATTTGCCTAAATCCCTTTGTTACAATCCTTAGTCATGAAAGTATACACCTTCACATCCATGTCGGTCTTTGAAGACCTACTTGCACCCTTTAGTTTTTACACTTTTAGGTAGCCCAATCAAGTTCCAAACTTGATTGTTAAACATGGATTGTAATTTGGATTCCATGGTTCCTAACTATTTATCCAAATTAGGAGAGGACATCGCTTCTTGATAGCAAGTAGGATTGTCATTCTCAATGACTTCCACTTCATCACTTTCCGCAACGAGAAATTACTATTTCTTGAGTTCGGATCGGATCCTATCCAATCTACGATGGACTTGTGCATCTTGAACCGGTTTCACAACTCCTTTGTGAACTTGGTTCTGTCTCTACTCTTGGTTCCATATTATTTTTGGGTTCTTGAACTTCTTTCAAGATTAATTTTACTCCCACTAGATTCTTTATTGAGAAACTATTTCTCAAGAAACAAATCGTGTAGAGCAACAAACATTTTGTTCTCTTTGTGATTGTAAAATCAATATCCGAAAATAACCTTGTCAGATTTGGTGCTAACTTATAAGAGACAAGTCTCTTTGCATAAGATTCGCACCCCAAATCTTCATGAAAGACAAACTAAGTTTTCTTTCATGCCACATCTCATGTGGGACCTTAGGAACCGATTTAGTAGGGACTCGATTCAGTGTAACCGCATTATTTCTAATGCATATCCTCAAAAGGAAATAGGAAATAGGAAAGTCTGATTGACACATCATCGAACGAACCATGTCCTACAAGGTTCAATTCCTCCTTTCAGACACACCATACAATGTGGTGTTCCGGGTGGAGTCAACTTTGAAACGATTTCATAGTTTTGAGATGATTGTCAAATTCTTGGCTCAAATATTCATTACCTCGATCTAATCGAAGTACTTAACAGTTTTACCAAGTTATTTTGTACTTCATCTTTGAAATGTTCGAAACATCTCAAACGATTCACCTTTGGACTTCATCAGATAGACATAGTCATATCTAGATAAATCTTTAGTGAAATGTGATGAAATACCGAAGTCTTCCCCTAGCAATGCTACTTAATGGTCCACATACATCTCATGTATAATGACCAATAAGTCACTAGCCCTCCCACTACTTTAGTGTAGGGTGGTTTGGTCGATAATCTCAATAAATAAGATCCACATTCCTCAAATGATTCATGGTCATATGAGTCTAAAAGTCCATGTTAATGGAGTTTAGATATATGTTTCTTATTTATTTGACCAAGCCAGCAATGCAATATAAACGCTTTGTTCATATTGTTTGGTTTAGATTTCCCATTTATATCATAGATATCTTCAATATCATTTTGTTTCTCATCATCAAGGATATGAAGACTATTTAATGACATATGCATTACAATAAGGCATATTATTAAATAAATATAAAACTTCTTATTGAAAATAAGAAAATTATATCCTTCATCATCCATTTAAGAAACAGAAATAACATTCCTACTCAAATTCGGAACGTAGTCATACTTATTCAAAACAAGTACTACTTCACAAGGCAAAGTGACTTCATAAGTCCCTTATGGCTAATGTTGCAACTCTTGCTCCATTCCCATGCTTAGGTTTAATTTACCTTATTTGAGTAGCTTTCTATTCTTTGCTCCTTGCACATTTAGACAAATGTGGGATCCAATCCGGTATCATATACCTAAGAACAAGAGGTCGAAAAGAAAATATCTATCATATAGATACTTGAAGTAGTAGCAATCATATTGCCCTTCTTCACCTTTTAGGCCTTCCTAATAAGCCTTGCAACTTTGCTTTCAATGACAATCTTATTGTAATGACAGCAAACTGCATCCTTTTGAGACACTTTGGGTTTAGCCTCTTCGGCTTTGCAACTTTTGCCTTAGGTTTAGCAACTTTTGCTTTACCTACTTTTCCTTCCTTTGTGAACCCTTTTATTGTGTCAACCATTAACACAATTTGCGGATTGCTCCTTTTTTCATCTCATGAATTAAGAGCCTTCACCACAACATATATCTTTTGCCTAGCATGCACTTGGAACATTTCCCCTTTTGCGTTATGCTAGAACAGAAGAATAGTTATCATGTACTCAAGGTTCTTCACAAGAGCCTTTAAACATGATGGCAATTACAAGGCAAGCAATATTGTCAGAATCATCACTATGTTTCTAATGTTGCTTCCTTATTTGCCCTTTGCAACATCTGCAGTGGGTTCAGTAGGAACGGATTCGTCAAGAACGTACACATTTACCCAAGAACCATTCTTTAGGCTTCTGATCCAATCAGAATTAAATGTATCGTTCCTTTCGAACTTCGTCCTTCATAAGGACGAATCGCAATTATCATTATGTAATGCTACTTCTACAACAAAATATACAAATTATATGAACACATATCAATATCAACACATTTATCATTTAAGAGCAAATAATGTATTTTACAAATACTCCCACTAAATCATACACCTTCCAATGCAAATAAGCATAATATGCATTTAATGGGCTAAGATCCAACTTTAATTTAATCTCAAGTACGCTATGGCGCACCGCTCAAGATTAAACTAATTAGGTAGAAAAACATCAATCATATCGTATATGACTCTTAGGAGTAAGATCCAACTTTAATTTAATCTCAAGTACGCTATGGCGCACCGCTCAAGATTAAACTAATTAGGTAGAAAACATCAATCATATCATATATGACTCTTAGGATCTTTTATGAGATTTATTTAAGACATCATATGTCCAAGCATATTTTAATCTCATCTTATGCCTTGGGTCCAAAACCATTTTGATAACCCAATTAAGTTCATCCATTTTAAACGTATAGGAACCACCATTTCCTCATCTTGCTCGCAAACGAAATAGAATCAAAGCACCTTGCTATGGCAAGCCCACCCAAAACTATCCGAGTGGTCTCAAGTGTTTAAATCATGGATTGGCATAAAGAACTTAAAAGTTAAATGAAGGTTCTTTAAGGTAGATTATAAGCATATCAGCAAAGATAGTCATAATCATGCACCAGGTAAGTTCCCAGGAAGACAGGTGAGCCACAAGGACTTCTTAAGTACCAACTCTTCCTTAGACAGAACTCACCTAGTCATGCACAATTAGAAATCAATTCTGATTTGGCAACATAATCACTACCTTTTTATAAACAATTAGTTTCCTTTTAAATTTCGTGTATTTATGACTTGTTTCCATAAACAATCATAAGATCCAAAATTTACAATGTCTAAATCTAAACATAATAGGAAACTAAATATCATGTTTCAACTAAACATCTAATTTAAAAAAAAAAATTCTTAACATGTAAGAACAAATAAAACATGCATCGCAATAATTATTAAAATCATATTTTAATCAATTAATCATGCATATCAATGAATCAATCTATCGCGGACTTATAAACTCAATTTTATAACATCCAGATTTTCATATACATTGCAATAATTATTAAAATCACATTTTAATCAATTAATCATGTATATCAATGAATCAATCTATCGCGGACTTATAAACTCAATTTTATAACATCCAGATTTTCATATGAACATATCAGATTGTAAACACAATCACAGAATAGCAGAAAAATTGAACAAGCCGATTACGCCGGTTTTGGCTTATTATGTCGCGTGACATAACTAGCCGGTGGCTAGTTATGTCGCGTGACATAAGCAGTGCAGATTTCCTCCTTTGGCTTAATATGTCGCACGACATAGGTAGCCGATTCGCGAGATTTCAGATTTCAATCAATTCAGAATACATGCAATTAAATCATATAAAACAACCCTTTTACAGATTTAATTCAACATAATTCGAAAACGATTTTCACATTGTTTCACATAAACAATCAAAATTCTATCGCATACAAAAAAACATGCAACGAACATATAAACAATTTATATAATCATTCTAGCATGTTAATTCAAACTTAACCATACGAACGGGGCTTTGATACCACTGTTGGGTTTTATGGATCCATGCGCAGCGGAATTAAGCATAAAATTAACACAAAACCCAATCCCTAAGATCCGTTCTATACGATTAAATTGAATTGCTATGAGATAGAATTTACCAACCTAAATTGCTTTCCGGTCTTGAGCTATCGAACGGATAATTATGTGATTCGTAATCACAAACTTTTGATCTTCAAATCTTCGAATCTTCAACTCCTTTGGATCTTTGATTTGAACTCTAGGTCTTTGATTTGTTTGAACAAAACTAAGACCCTCTTTTGGTAATCCACACAAATATGAATGTCAAGAACAATTCTCGGGTTGGGAATTGCTAGATTCCTAAAACTTATGGAAGAATATTGAGAGTATTTCGTTATGATTTTTCCTTGAAAATTTCGGCCAGACCTCACATATTTATACTACTTTAGTGTAAATATGTTTCCTAATCGAATTAGGAGAACAGGCTGTCAAAAACGCGTCTGTGGCTAGTTATGTCGCGCGACATAAGTAGCCAGTGGCTAGTTATGTCGCGTGACATAACTAGCCAGTGGCTAGTTATGTCGCGTGACATAAGTTGCCAAATGCAGAAACTCTCAATCATTCTTCCCTTGGTTCAACCAACTCATTCTATTTGTGTGTGACCCAATAGGATTGTATTATGTTGGCAATGAGTCCGATCATATCGACCCTCATAAGACATAAGCGGACTCTAGCAAGCCATTATGTCCACCCAAATAACACAACGTAAGAGTTCACGTTTCCAATGGTACACTTCCATTTTTCCCTTTGTCTCACGATGTTATATTGAACACAAGTCATGGTCCACGTCAACTTGTATTTGTTCAATGCTTTCTCGATCTTGAGTATAATGATAGTCCAATCATATTGGGGTGTGGCCACACGCTTTCATCATTATCACTCATCGAGGGGCCCAAGCAAAACATCTCTCTTTTGAGGGACAAATTCCATCTTGACTTATCATCCTTCCCATCATGAATCCGATCATGCCAAAGATAGCCTTTATAGATATCGTGTTAAGATACCGTTTGACTAAAATCAAACATAACTTTTCATCATATGTAAGGTCATGATAATCTCAGGTCTAGGGACTAAATGAAGTAACCTTATGAGATTTACTTATGACATTTGACCATGACATAAATCTCATACGGGTCAAGTCCAGTCACTTGTTCTCTAACAAGTACCCATAATTTCAATGTGCATCTCTATGCATATAATCATCATATGATTATCCATTGACAATTATACTAATTATTCTCTTAATAATTAGGGACGGAGATTATTACAATAAATATGCAAACTATATAATAATCAAATAATAAACATAAACGATAAAGATGATACATAACGGTTTTCAGTTAAACATAACTAAAGCCTAGGGCATTACACCAACAATCGACACATAGTATTCGTCTGCAGAGACTTGCAGATTTGAACATAGCAGCACCAACAATCAAAACATATCTAATTAATCAATCAGTTAAGCTTCGAAATGAACAATTAATAACAATTCAACCAAGGGGGTGTAGATATGGGTAGATCCACACTCCCTTGGGACTTAAACACCAATTTCCACAATAATCAAACAATAAGCACTCAATTATTCAAAACAACAATATTAAACAGAGAGATTGTGATTGGATCTCAGTAATCACGACAGATGGAGTCGAATTACTGAGATCAGAAGAGAATAGGACAATTGGACTATATAAATTGCAAAGTAAGAGAGAGAGAAATGGGATTGAGGGGTTACCCTTGTAGTATCCATGAATTTTATACCAAGTTTGGTATAAAATCCTTCAATCAACAGCTTTTGATATGAACTGAACTGAGAGGGATGGATGGAAGGATGATCCAGGTATTGGTGGATGAATTTGGGTGGAAATTGGAGGGAATTGAGAGTGGATTTGGGTAGGAGAGAGAGAGGTGTGTGTTCAGTATGTGTGTTATGCTCCAATTTTGGCAGAGTAACAGTATGTGAAAGTTGGGATCCATTTCTGAGAGGGGTAGGGTCTTATTTATAGGCTGCAGTTGATGGTCACAGTATGTCGCACGACCTTCTGTAACCATTTTCAGAGCCTCGACTTGTCGCGTGACACAAGGTGTCACCAACTGCTTTTGGCGCCAAAACCAATTTCTGGAATATTCAGGGATAATACCCAAAAGGTCTAAAAAGGTTTATTCCCGGCAGGTCCTTTAGCACGAGCAAAGTACCAAAAGGTACTTCCTTCGCGAGAAACTTATGGAATGTTTTCGGAAGTCTCGGAATAGACTGGGAATTTACCAAAATGCCCCTAAATGCAATTTTATCGTATTAAAATGCACCTAAAAGGGTAGCGAATTGGATTGGCGTACTTACAGGTCGCCATTGGGTTCGTCTCTACTTGTACCCTCTTCCTGGTCACAATCTTATGGCTGCCTCATTTACCGTTGTCACTGAAAGTTTCGTTCTCTTGAAGGAGTTTAGTTTCAAGAACTATAATGGTTCATATCTCTTTAGAGAGTTCACAGTCAATGTGGCTAATGATAATTTGATTATTTATTTCATCCCTTCAAGCAATTCAATCGCCTTTATTAATGCCATTGAGGTTGTTTCCACTCCACATGCATTGACCCTGATCAGGCACCTCCTAAATTGTGTAAGATCCTTCCCCAAAGCTTTCTCCACCATAAATTGTGTAAGATCCTCTTCTCTTCAATGCTCACAAGGACCCTAAATAAAGACATGAAGGAGGCTTGAATACGAGAGTGACATGTCTTACCTATTGCAAGCCTATCTCCTAATGAGAAATAAACATGCTTTTTTGCATCCACCATGTGAAGACATGCTCAACAGCTTGATCCCATAAATAATAGAGTAGGGATTGCCTCCACAACTTAAGATAGCAGTCTTTAAAAATTTCATAGTCAAACAATTTAGATGCATTCTTCTGACGATCTAGATTAACTCCATTAATGGACCTAGGAAACATAGAAAATCTGTATCCAAAGTCTGAGCAATTAAAGCATCTGAGTTCATCAGGTCGAAGCAGAATTTTATTATAGTAATTAAGTATATTCTTCTTGCAGCTGAATTGATTAAGCATTTGATTTTAGGTATTTAACCGACCTTTCGACTATCTACCACTCACTACGCTCATTAAGAGTCAAGTCTCTGCTTTTTTTTTGTGTATGTTCTCATCATGATGTGACATTTTCATTCCATGACAACAAACTAATAGTTTTTGGCCTCTTGTTGCAGATACTCTGTTTACATGGAGGACTTTTGCCATCATTAGATACCTTGGAGAATATCTGAACCTTGGACCGGATTTCGGAGGTCTGATCCCTTTTTGTCGTGTTATTTTATGGTTCCTTTGGTTGTTGATCTTGTCTTGAGAAATATCTAATAGTCTGAATAGTTATCATGCTTCATCTTTTAGCTAATTATGTAGTGTTTAGATTCATAAAAATTCATTTTAAATCACATTTTGTAAAAGCTTTCTACTGTCTGAATGTGAAGTTTGGAGCCATTGTTTGCTGTGATCTCTTATGGACTATACTGTTTAAAATATGACCATTTTGTGAGTTTCTAGAACACGTTATCTAAAATATGGCCATGTTTTCATATATGTACAAGGCTTATAATCCCATGAATTTCTATTGTTGCAGTATGGCCATTTTTTCCCAGATCCTCAATATTAAAATATTCAGCACATAATATGTTGTGATTCTTGTTTTTCTAATCTGTTTTTGGTTTACTTCTATTAGTCTGTTATAGGTTTACTTGTTTCTCTATATTTTAGTTGTAACCTTGAGCTTATTCAGAGGCATGTGTCAGAATTTCCTCTTATTTAAATTGCTTTCCAATGCTCTGTAGTTGTCCCTGTAGACACCCTATTCTGAACACATCGGATCAAATTTATACCACTCTAAGTCTCGCTTTGAGTCAAGAAGTAGAAATCCACCATTTTGTCATGTTTCGTTAAGTTTTGACTAACCACCGTTAGTTTGGGACTAAACTGCATACAAGACAGCGAGGGAAGGACATAATTGTCCACTTGAGCAATATCTCGCGCGGAATGGCGTGTCTCGCACGAGATATTGTCCATCTGTAGCATGCAGATGACAGTTTCCTCGTCGATTTCAACATTTTTTCGAGATAAAACTTCATCCATCCGGCCAACCAATAGAGTTTGGAGTCTAGAACCTTCTTGAAGTGTTTGATCTCATCTTCAACACTTATCCAACCCCTATAAATACTTGGTGACTTCCAAGGTTCAAGGGGCCACGAAATTTCACAACACACACACATTTTGTTGGTTTCTCTCCCTGAAAGATTCCTACAAAATCACCCTAAAATCACCTCAAAGTTTGTTTGTTAACCTTGTTGATAAACAAAAATCAAGATCCGAGTCAAGAACCGAGGCGAAGCTCTATCCGTATCAAGATTCGATTCTAAACTTGAGTCGAAACTCTGCCCAAATCACCTCATGCAAGGTAACCCCGAAATCCCTTTCTAATTGATTGTTAGAGTGGTATAAATCCATTGAATCTAGGGTCGGCCTAGAGCCTCTCCAAATCATGGGGACGGTCTCGAAGCAATCGATCCTACATTCCGTTTAACCCCATTAAATGGATCTTTGTTTATTTTTATTTGCAATCTTCTTCTCTTTTTCTCAAAAACCTCTCTTTTCTTTAGCAAGACCGATCTCCGAATTGGGTGGAATGGGTGCTCCTTGACCTTCCCATTCCATAACCTAAGCCCCGAACCCAAATCTCTTTTCAAAAAAATGGCTTTTCTATGTTTTCCAAACGAATAATATAGGTGGCGACTCAAAAAGATGTTAAAAAATACTACGCATCGCTACAGTGGCGACTCCTCTGGGGACATAAAATTAAGAGGCTTAAACTTGCGTCAAAATTAAAAGAGAGGTTTTCAAAAAAAAATTGTAAATTCGATTTTCTGTTCCCAGATCAGGCATATCTCGCAGAAGATATCCTATCTCGCGCGAGATATCGCCTCGGCAATCTGTGGCTTTCTGGTTTCTCCTGTCATCTCAAGGTCCGAGACCTAGGTCGAACACGCAAGGGGGATCCCAGAATCCATTAGCTGCAGAGTTCCCTCATCTTAAGGCCTCCCTTAAGATGTCGAACTCGAAATCATATTTTGATTAAATAATTAATTGTTATTTATAAACAGTGTGCGATTGGGTTTTATTTAATTAAAGTCCGGCCTATTGGGGATTCGGGAGTTGTAACTTAATTTATTCCTCTCTCTCTCTCTCTCTCTCTTTTCGTGGAACTACGACGGCCTGAGTCTTCCTAATCTGGGAGAAACGTAGGCAACCACTTGGTGCGGCCACTATCTGTTTTCCTTTGGTTTTCAAAAAAAATCTCTTTTTTATCTATCACCTAGATTGACTATCACACACGCGCACTCATGATATATCTGTCATTGCACTGCATACCCTCTATAAACTCGGGACCCACACTAAGGACGGATGACGGTAAACACCTAGTCGCCGGTCTCTCCGAAGTTGGATCATCCCACTCCGCGTATTCAATCCACCTAGATTGTCATATCGCTGGGAGCCTAGCCTTCCAGCCCTGCATCGCCACATTTTCATGTAGATTGTCTTTTTAGGATCACTCCGTGACCGGTCGGTTTTGACTCGGTGATCTTTTCTTGTTTTTGACCAAAACAAAGCCATGTAAAATTGACAATAAAGAAGGACTCGGAAAAGTCCCCTCGGAAAAAGTCCCCTCGGAAAAAGTCTCTTCGAAAAAAGTCCCTTCGGAATGACCCTTTCGGATGTCCCTTTGAAAAAATAATAATCCTTCAAAAAAAAATTATCTTACATGGCTTTGTTTTACAAAAATCGGATTGATTGCTTAGTCGTTAGGTTCTGATAAAGGCCTTAGAAACCCCTCAAAATGGATCTTCCGTTCCGACCAAAAATTAAGTCTAATAAAAATCGACTTTCCGTGTCATTGTCTCGCGCGTGATTACATATCTCGCGCGGGATAATGCCTCTGTTTGCTGAAACTGAGCCTGAGCCATTTAAGCCTGCTTCCGACTTGTTGGGGCTAGACTTGATCCTAATATCGTCTCTGCATCTCTTCTGTCAGTTTTCCGAAGCTACTAAACTTCAAAACTCCCAACACAATGTCTTCCGGAAAGCACGTCATCACCGAGAAGGACCTTGAACAACCAACTCTGTAAGGGTTGACCAAATCCCTTGTCGCTAAAATGGAACATGAGGAAGGTTGGAGAGAAGCCTTTGATTTACCTTCCACCCGCATAGAGATTTCCGGAAGATGGAAAGTTGTTCCAATAGCGGGCAATCATCTGTGCAAGAAGAACTAAGTGACATCAAGGCTCAACTCGCCAAAGCCCTGCAGCAAATTGACAACAACGATGCATGGCACAACTTGGAAGAATCCATCCAAGCTGACAAGACAAAGATGCTGATTGAAGAACTTGAAGAAGTCAAAAGAGAACTCGAGGCTATGACCCAAAAGTGTATCAACCTCGAAGCCCACATTGAAGATGACATTGATGAGAGAGTCAAGTATTGCCTCAATACTCTCTACCGTGACCTCAAGGAACAAATGGAAGCAGAATATCAGTCTCGTCACAACGTCTTTGTGCAACACTATGAGAACCATATTCGAGACCTTCACAATCAAATGGCTAAGCGAAGGAAGGGTAGGATCTTCTCCGACATCGGAAATATCTCTCTTGGTCATCTCTTCAGAAGTCTTCGCAAGGATGGAAAGATGAGCCCAATGGAGGGTTACATACCCAATAGAGAAGGGCGAGCTCCACACCTCTACTGTTTCTACAACCAATGCTATGGCCACCATACCGATGATTGTTTCAACTTGAAGAATGCAATCCAAGATTTAATTGACAGCGGCCTCGTCAAAATTGCTCCTAGCGGAGGTGCCATTAGTTGGAAGAGTTAGAGGAATGAAATCTTTTTTTTTTCCTTTCAGTCATTTACCTTTATTTGCAAAAGAAACGATTGGTAGTCTAGTTTAGTTTAGTCAGGTACTATTTGCCTGAAGACTTCATTTGTGAGCAAGGGTATCAAGTCAATAATAGTTAGTCAGTATTTCCCTTTCAATTCTGATTACTTATTCTAAAGCACTGTGAATGTCATAGAAACTTGCAACGAAAATGATTACTCCAAGGCACTTTGGTTTTCTGGAAACCTTCCTGTCTGGAGAATGATGCAAGCAAAAGGATACTTCCCTGGCTTGGGACTTGGAAAAAACTTGCAAGGGATAACGGAACCACCACCGGTTCCCCCACCGCACACAAAGCATGGCCTAGGATACATCATTTCCATCCACGTTGGGGATGACGAAGAAGAGTGGGACTTCACTCAAATCAAGTGGGAAGGAACCGCATACAAAGGCTACAATAACCCAAAGGCCAAGAATTACAACCTCGAGCCATATCGAAAGACACTCAATGGCTACTTCGTCCGGGAAGGGGAAAGCATTCCCTACTTTATCTTTTCAGAACCATGGACTGATGATAAAGGAAAGCGCCAACCGGGCTTTGAAATCTTCAGCGACTGCGATGCTTCTCCAGATGAAACAGAACCCGTATCACTAATCCCTAATGATTTGTGGGGCATGAAGGCAGAAATGACAAGCGGATGGGACTTTGTGTTGGGAGAAGACATGCTGTGACAGTTTGAAGACCTATGCCGGTTAGAAGACAGCCAGATCCATGCAATATCTAAGGGGGACGCTCCAACTATTGATTACACAAGACTAATACAGAAATGTGATGAGCCAATTCTAAACTGGCACGTCACCGGAGGACCAGTTGTTGATTAAGACTTCATGATCAAAGAGCTTGGGTGCACTCCCCATCCCCGCAGAAAGATAGGCCCTGTAACTTTCACATTAGAAGTAGGCTCCACCTCTGATGAACTCACTAAAGAGGAAATCGAGGCGGTGGCCGAACATGTATTCCCTTACTTCCTTAATGAAAACTTTGATCTTTTCGAGTACCCTGAGATTGCTAACATCGTGAATGATGAATTAACTAATAATAATCAATATAATGAACACGTTAATAATGAATCATACGATGAGATAGATCAAGAAAACGAACAAATCCTAAAAGAATTAGCTAAGAAAGTAGGTCGTTGTGGAAAGAATGGACCTGTTAACGACGAGGAAATGCAAACGGTTAATCTTGGGACAACGGAAGACCCCAGAGAAACAAAGATCGCCAGCTTCTTCAAGGGGGAAGACAGAGAAACCTTGACGCAGCTCCTCAGAGAATATGTCGACGTCTTCGCTTGGTCCTACAAAGATATGCCTGGGTTGAATCAATCAATTGTAGAACACAAGATACCGCTGCTACCCAATGCCAAGCCAGTCAAATAGAAACTACGCAGAATCAAGCCGGAATGCTCAATGCAAGTGAAAGAAGAAATCATGAAACTCTTGAATGTAGGGTTTATCAAAGCGATCGAATATCCGAAATGGCTGGCAAACACGATGCAAGTAGCCAAGTCAAATGGGAAGATACGAGTTTGTGTCGATTTCAGAGACTTGAACAAGGCATCCCCTAAAGATGACTTCCCGCTACCAAACATAGACATGTTGGTCGACGCCACAGCAGGATACGAAGTTCGCTCATTCGTCGACGGTATCGCAGGGTATAACCAAATCCTCATGGGAGAGGAGGACCAGCACAAAACAGCATTCACCACACCTTGGGGGACGTTCTATTACACGGTCATGCCGTTTGGTCTCAAGAACGCAGGGGCTACTTACCAAAGGGCAGTCACTACACTATTCCATGACATGATTCACAAAGAAATAGAGGTATACGTGGACGACATGATTGTTCATTCAAAGGGGACAGATGGTTAGCACTTCAGAGATCTCAGAAAATTCTCCAATCGACTGAGACAACACAAGATGAGGCTCAACCCTGCCAAATGCTCATTCGGAGTGGTCAAAGGGAAAGTCTTAGGGTACATGGTCACAGAGCGTGGCATAGAAGCAGACCCCGCCAAGATAAAAGCCATCATAGACATGCCTCCACCCAGAACACAGAAAGAAGTAAAAGGAATCATGGGCAGACTCCAATATATCAGTCGATTCATCAATCAACTGACTACAATGTGCGATCCTATCTTCAAACTCCTTAAGAAAAATGCACCTCAAGAGTAGACCGAAGAATGTCAAGAAGCATTCGAGGAAGTTAAGCACTACTTAACTTCCCCACCCATCCTGGTTCCACCACACAAGGAGAAGCCCTTAAAGCTATACCTCACGGTTACTAACAATGCGCTAGGGGCTATGCTCGCTCAAGATCACCCTGCCTCACACACAGAGAATGCCATCTACTTTGTCAGCCGCAGATTCCAAGGTAGCGAAATCAACTACTCTCCACTCGATAAGTCTTGCGCTGCTCTTGTTTGGGTATCACAAAGGCTAAAGCACTATATGGAAGCCTTCCCAGTTTGTCTCATTGCAAGAATGGATCCATTGAAATACATCCTAGACAAATCAAATTTGTCTTCGAGATTGGCCAAATGGTACTTCATGCTCGCGGGATATGATATCACTTACGTCACTCAGAAATCCGTCAAGGGGAGTGTATTCGCAGATCAATTGGCCGAATTTCCTTGTGACGAAGTGAAGGGGGAAGACCCGCGATTCCCTGATGAGGACATCATGAGTATAGAAAAAGAAAATAAGTGGCAATTATTTTTCGATGGCGCGGCCAACAAGAGAGGGTTCGGCATCGGAATGTTGTTAGTAGACCCTGACGACATCTATACTCCACTGGCAATATGTCTTGATTTTGACGCCACCAATAACACCGCAGAATATGAGGCTTGCGTAGCGGGGCTTGAGGAAGCCCTAGAACGCAACGTGACTGAACTCGAGGTATTTGGGGATTCCCAGTTAATCATCAATCAGACATTAAAGAAGTGGAGGATCCAAGATCCAACCCTTCAAAGATACAGTGCCCACCTCAAAGAGTTGGCGCAACAATTTCAGGATGTCTCATTCCACTATCTTTCTAGAGACAAAAATCGGTTCGCAGATGCCTTAGCTACGCTCGCTTCCTTGGTCGAAATCCCTAAAGGAAAGGCAGGCAAACCCTTCAAAATAACACGGCGTTCAACTCCTGCCTACTACGCCGTTATAGATCTTCATGACTGTAAAGACAAATGGTTATCCGAATGTGCCATTGTTGAGAACTCCGAAGAAAAACCATGGTACCATCATATTTGGCATTTCATCCTAGATGGAACCATCCCACCTGAGACAGATCAGAAGACTCATATAGCCCTTAAGAGGTTGGCCGCTAATTACTCCATCATAGCTGGCCGTCTATTCAAGAAACATTCCCAAGGAAACCTCCTTTGTGCCACCGAGGAAGAGGCTCGAGAAATAATGGACCATGTTCATAAAGGCATATGTGGAACCCACATGAGTGGAAACATGCTCGCCAAAAAGATGATCAGACAAGGGTACTTTTGGCTAACCATGGAAGTAGACTGTACCAAAATGGTCAAGAAGTGTCATAAGTGTCAAATACACGCCAACCTTCAGCATGCACCACCTTCCCTGCTCTACCCTATGACTTCTCCTTGGCCGTTCTCGACATAGTGGATAGACGTAATTGGAAAGGTCACACCCACAGGAGCCAATGGACACTGTTTCGTCCTAGTAGCCATCAACTATTTCACTAAATGGGTCGAGGCCGCCTCCTACAAGGTTTTGAATGCCAGAAAGGTCGCAGAATTCATCAAACATAACATCATCTGCCGATACGGGATCCCGCAAGAGATGATATCCGATAATGGGTCGCACTTTGAGAAGGAAACCGATCGCCTCCTAACCGAGTACAAAATCACAAGGCACAAGTCGTCTCCTTACAGGCCTCAAACGAATGGAGCAGTTGAAGCCGCAAACAAGACAATCGAAACCATCATCAGAAAAATGGCAGTCACTGGGAAAGACTGGCCCGACAAGTTACCATTCGCACTATGGGGATACCGCACTTCAGTCCGGACAGCTACAGGAGAGACTCCCTACGCCCTCACATTCGGAATGGAGGCTGTCTTACCAATAGAATTGGAAGTACCATCACTTAGGGTTCTCCTAGAAAACCAAGTGAACGAGGTCGACTGGTTAGAAAGCAGATACGAAGAGCTGGCCCTGCTAGACGAAAGGAGGCTGAAAGCAGCCGAGCACACTCAAGCTTACCAAAGAAGAATGGCAAGAGCTTTCAACAAAAAGGTCAAGACAAGGAACATCAGAGTAGGCGACTTGGTTCTCCGTGAGCATCGTCCTGGACCTTTCAACCCGCTAGGCAAATGGGGACCAAGATGGATAGGACCCTACATCGTGAAGAAAATATTCTCTGGGGGAGCCCTTCAGCTGGTGGACCTAGATGGAGATCAACTACCGAAGCCGGTCAACATGGACAAGCTCAAGAAATACTTCGCGTGACTTGGCCTCCTAAAAAGAAATCGCTCGCTAGGTTGAAAATCCTGAAGGGGACGGCCTAGGCAAAAATTAGAGCTTGCACAAGAAAAGAAGCCCGCTAGGTTGAAAACCCAAAGGGGCGGTCTAGGCAAAAGAAAGGGTGTGCATAATAAAAATAATAGGGGGGCCTTGTCTCGCGCGAGATTACCCCTTGGCCTGGAACCATATTTTGTCCTTTTTCTCTCAAAAATGAAATACGTTAGACCTGAGCCTCTTATTTAATTGTTGTAAAAGAGGAACGAAGGCAGCCTCCGGGTTCGGTCTAATCAAATAAATAAATCTACTTTTGCCCTTTTATTAATCGAATGCATTTTATTAACGGCAAAAGGGAAATCCTAATCACAATGACTAATTTACTAAGCTAACAACCTTGAAAAAAATACTAATAAAGCAAAACTATTGATCTATCAAAGCAATCTCTTGGTACTCCTTAAGATCTAGCCTTTCATTGACTTGGTAGGCCGGCGGACATGGTCACCACCATCTTCGCGATCCTTCTTGCGCTTTGAGCCCCTCAAAGCAGAACATCCCTCGAGGCGATCTAAGACAGACTCCGAGAGCCTCTTGAAGACATTGGGCCTATCTAGAGCTTGCGTCTTTCCAGGCATCCCATTGCCTCGCCTCTCGTACCAATCCCCATCAAGAAAATCCTGAGTTGGATCGGTTCACACATTAGCGTGATCAGACTGAGCCTCGGTCCTTCGCAAAATACTGCTAGCTACAAAAGAATCCCCTAGCAGTGAAAGCCGCAGATCATCAATCTTCTCCACACTAGGGTGACCGACATGAAGAAACCAATCCAAATACTTGTCGGATAAGAAGATGCTTGCATTAAAAGTCCGAAGGTTCGACCAGCGATCCCGACTAGTTCCTTCACCCCATGCTTGAGCTAACACCTGCGCAAACTCTACACCAATATAGGACACATCACGAGAGGCCCCTTCGAAAAGATAAGTGCCGCGACCAAACCGACTGAGCACCCATTCGGGAAAATAAAAGGAGGAATCTCGCAAACCCGGAAGAACAACCCTGTCAAAACCCTTAGTATTGGCAACATACTTGTTCAACCTCCAATAAGGCGGACACCAAAGAATATCAGCGGTTTCAGTCTTCGCAATCAACTCAGCCCATTCATCCGTCGAGAGATCCTTGATCAACAACTTTCGCGTATGATATGTGAAAGGGGAATATTCCAACGGGGGACCTACCAACTTGAGATGCTCCCTAAGCCAAATAGTCAACAAAATAGGACTCCCTTGAGTCATGGCACCGGTCTTATGCAGCTCATCAAGACCATGCAGGGTTTCACCCAAAATAAGCGGGATAATGTTCATAGAACGTTTCCTAGCCTGCAGAACAATTTCCACCAATTGGGAGTCAACCAAGCCATCCCAGCATGTGAACAAAACATCTCCGAAAAGAGAAAGGGCCAAAAAGTTCCATTTGTAGACATGAAAGGCATCATCATCCGAATCTCCGCTGAATCATCCAGGAAAAGAAGAACAATCTACCCACCTACGGTGAACCAACTCATAGCAAGTATCAAGGGGGATCCCTAGCAATTCATTCAAGGCCTCTGAATGATTCCTATTGTATTTAGGAACAACAATCTCACCAGTCAAAGGCATATCCAAGATAATGGCAAATTCCTCCACAGTAGGCACCATCTCATTCAAAGAAAAATTGAAGAGATGAACAGAGGGATCCCAAAATTGAGCAGCACCCTGCAGAAAATTCCAATCCGGTTGGAGGTTCTTCAAGGTAAAAAGGATTCTGAATCTGAATTCTGCTATGAACCTATTGCGAGATCGGTTGCGAAACGACCTCACAAAATCTCTTGATGCTTGCTTGAATGCTTCAATCACATCAGACGACAAAGAAAAATCATCGACAATCATGGACGTTGGGGCAATCTCCTTGGAAGCCATGGATCACAGGGTTGGAAAAGAAGACAAAAACTTTACCCTAACAGAATATCTCTAGAGTTTGAAAGGCTAGGATGTGTTATCTGGCCGGACTACAGGGCGTTTATATAGGGAAAACTGATAAAATCCCATTCGAAGAAGGAAAAGGATTCTGCCTGGGTAGCGTGTCTCGTGCGAGACACCTTATCCCGCGCGAGATAAGGCCTCGGCAAAACAGCAACAGCTCTGCACAAACAGCAATCTAGCCCCGACTTGACGAAGCAAGTCTCGAAAAACCTGCGCATACAGTTCTTAACATACAGTGCAACATCAAATCCAAGCTCAAAATTGTGGCCTAGATGGCCATTCCATTTCCAAACCGCGGAAAGTCGAGAAAGTTAAAAAACTAACTAATTAGACCTAGGATTAGGGATTAAGAAAACCATGTTTTTTTTTCTATCTACTTGCTAACAGGTACCAAAGAAAAAGAAAAATTTTCTGGGCCCACACGGCCAATATGTACAAGTCATCAAAATTATCAGAATAGAGAGAAAAGGAGGGGATCATGCCATCAAGTCGCTCGAGCCGCAGGCACCTCCGCCATCACCACCACGGGGGCTACCATCCCTCCTTGACCTCTTGGCTCCACAAGTAGGGGTCACCGCAGAGGCCACCGCCGAGGCCGCCAAAGAAGCCTTCTGAAACAGCCTCTCAAACAGGTCCGACACCAGGGCCATCAGTCCCGCCATCTTGGTCGCTCCATGGTTGTAATCGGCTGCAGACATAGTGACCTGACAACAAAGGAAAAGAAATGCTCAGATGAAGTCAGACATATACACTTATAAGGACGAATACCTGAAATATAAATAGAAATATACCGAGGAGACATCCGGCGAAAGGCGGTAACCCTCGGAAATATGGTCCAGAGTTGGGATATGGCCCATCATCGGCATACTCCCCATCATGTACGTGTAGCTCAGAGGACCGAAGTCCGGCACGAAGGACAGAGAACCAGTAGCCTGGGAAGAAGTGCTAGGGGCTGATGAACCAGAGGCAGAGGCAGAGGCGGAGCCACGAGCATGCGATCACCTAGCGCCTACCAGGAGGGGACCCATCAGTCGAGGCAAGAACTCCTCATAGGAGGCCCCATGGACAACACAAGCATTCGCCGCATCACCCACCATAAGACCGGCATAATCATCATCTGGAATGGAGTAGGTGGGGTACATCGCCCTTGGCAGATCCGCTGGCACCATATATGATAGTCTACCCCGGCCATGTTGTAGGAAGACCCGCTCACCAAGGTACATAGTATCCCCTTCCAGAGATGCCAACATCCTCTGCATCCCAGTGGCATCCCAAGCACGGTGTACCTCCTGCTCCAACAGGGTCCATGGATAAAGGCCTAGCCACTCATATTCAAAAGCATCCAGCAGGGCCCGCGCCTCTGCGACCGTCAGGGTCCACTCCTGATCCTCCTCCTCATCAACGCTCCGATTGGGGTGGCTCCACCTCCTGATATCCGGGAACAAAGGGGTCCGGCTCTCCAACTCAAACTTGTACAGCCCAAGGACAGTATAGCCCCATATCTGCACAAGAAAACAGAACAGATTCAGTACGAAATATAGACAAAGTATGCAGATAAAGAATAGAAACAGAATCAAGAGCATACCTCCCAAGTAAAAGAATACCCCGACAGGATATCCCTGGTGTGCCTACACCCCTCGTCCATGGCGTGATAGCAGAAAGCCAACCCCGCTGAGCCCCAATCATATGTACTCACCTCATCTAAATTCACCAACAGGCCCAAAAGAGAGAGATGAGCCGTAGAGGAGTGGTTCGCAAAGATGGTCTCGGAAAGAATGTACCAAAGGGCGCCCCTCACCAACCGATCAGTAACCGCATTTGGCTTAAGAGCATAATCCTCAATCTGATGCCGGAGAGGTGTTAGCTCAGCAGCAAATCCCTTAACCTTGTTAGGGACGAAACCGATCACTGTCTCCACACAGTTGGACTCGCAGGCTTATAACCTGCAGTCTTCGAAAGAGTCTCGCCGGTGAACTCTAGCCCCGTGATAGCAAGGAAATCTGTCGGAGTCATGGTTGCTTCCCCGAAGTGCAAATGAACGGTGTGGGTAGTATCCCACCACCTCTCCCTGATCGCTTGAAGAACTTGGGGAGTTTGTCTCATCCCCTGAAGGTTATCAACAAAAGTTAGAAGCCCCGTTTGGGCCACCCTATCTCGAACACCATCAAGATCCTTGATATTGTCCCACACATCTCTAGCCAGTTTTAGACTCCCACGACAATTCTTGGTCGGCCTATATGACTGCAAAACAGAGGAAAAGCAAAAAGGGCAATGTTAGAAATCATTCCATGGCAAAAACTCAATGAAATAGAAGAAAACTTTCATTGGGGCATTTCATCGAACACTTGGCGTGCGTACAAGAAAAGCTTGCCCAAATATGCAATTGATAACCCGAATCAACCTCTCCTACAATCCATGATATGTAGGAGACTCATATGCACTCAAAGCAACAACAATCATCCAACAAAATGCACGAAATCAAAGCATGCAAGAAGGAACCTAGTTCTAGACAAAAACAAGAAAAAATGGCCATTGATGGAATTTGAATTCAAGGAAAAGTGGGTTCAAGCTCAATGCAATATGAGAAACAAGAATTGGGAAAGAAACTCTTACCAAACCTTCCCGAACGGCGGTGGAGATATGCGCGTCCCTATCGAATGTAAGGTCGTCGCGAGGATAATCCTTTCGTAGCAAATAGCTCCCCAAAATTGGATTCTTTCGCTCTTGAGCCATCGATTGTGGAGAGAGGAAGGATTGAGAGATGTTTAGAGGGAGGAATCAACGAGCAATCCACGAAAAAATTGCAGAGAAAATGACCTTGGCTCGAGCTAGGGAGGGAATTTGAAAAGGATGTTTTCAAATTAAAAGAGGAGCTGCTATTTTATATTAGCCCCGACAGTACAAGTCTCGCACGGTATACCTTATCTCGCGTGAGATATGCCTTCGGGAATTTGACAAAATTGTCCTCGACAATAAGCGTCTACGCAATGTCAAAATTCAGGATTTTGACACATTTACCCTTGGAAATGATACACTAGCAAGGAAATGTGGAAAAATCAGCTCCGCAAGTCACGAAACAAGCCGAACGTGACATACGCACGATCGCCCGGTACGGCACCAGTCGCCCGAAAACCAACTGATCCAAAAATCAACTCAATCCACATGATTCAGAGCCCAGAAAGGTGAATCATCAAATTAAAAGCCCGGTCCAACGCCTAGACAGGTGGATCGTCAACAGAAAAGCCCGATCCAACACCCAGACAGGTGGATCGTCAAAATAAAAGCCCGATTCAACGCCCAAACAGGTGAATCGTCATCCTCAACCACAAAAAGCCCGATTCGGAGCCCAGACAGGCGAATCATCACAAAAGCCGACAGAACTCAAAGGACCGGACAGGTGAGCCTTTGTTTTCTAACATATTTCCCTGCAGGTTCGGAGCCAAGACAGGCAAATCTTCAGACAGGCAGGTATATTCAGAATTGGGTCTTGATTTGATTCCTCAGTATGAATTTACCTTTTTCAAAAAACAAAATCTCCTCGATTTTCAAAATGATTTTCAAAATACCTAAAGCAGCCTTTTCGTGTTTTGGAGTCGAACTACGTCATGGTCTGATTCTCCGATAGAGATACGTAGGAAGCCGTGCGGCCCGACCATCCCGATGTTCAGAATGATGTCTTTTCTATCGTCGACATGACTTCTTTCATAAGACTTTTCGATGAGGGGCTCTGTAGACACCCTATTCTGAACACATTGGATCAAATTTATACCACTCTAAGTCTCGCTTTGAGTCAAGAAGTAGAAATCCACCATTTCGTCATGTTTCGTTAAGTTTTGACGAACCACCGTTAGTTTGGGACTAAACTGCATACGAGACAGCGAGGGAAGGAAATAATTGTCCACAGGAGCAATATCTCGCGCGGAATGGCGTGTCTCGCGCGAGATATTGTCCCTCTGTAGCATGCAGATGACAGTTTCCTCGTCGATTTCAACCTCTTTTCGAGATAAAACATCATCCATCCGGCCAACCAATAGAGTTTGGAGTCTGGAACCTTCTTGAAGTGTTTGATCTCATCTTCAACATTTCTCCAACCCCTATAAATACTTGGTGACTTCCAAGGTTCAAGGGGCAACGAAATTTCACAACACACACACATTTTGTTGGTTTCTCTCCCTGAAAGATTCCTACAAAATCACCCTCAAATCACCTCAAAGTTTGTTTGTCAACCTTGTTGATAAACAAACATCAAGATCCGAGTCAAGGACCGAGGCGAAGCTCTGTCCGTATCAAGATTCGATTCTAAACTTGAGTCGAAACTCTGCCCAAATCACCTCACGCAAGGTAACCCCTAAATCCCTTTCTAATTGATTGTTAGAGTGGTATAAATCCATTGAATCTAGGGTCGGCCTAGAGCCTCTCCAAATCATGGGGATGGTCTCAAAGCAATCGATCCTACATTCCGTTTAACCCCGTTAAATGGATCTTTGTTTATTTTTATTTGCAATCTTCTTCTCTTTTTCTCGAAAACCTCTCTTTTTTTTAGTAAGACCGATCTCCGGATTGGGTGGAATGGTTGCTCCTTGACCTTCTCATTCCATAACCTAAGCCCTGAACCCAAATCTCTTTTCAAAAAAATGGTTTTTCTATGTTTTCCAAATGAATAATATAGGTGGCGACTCAAAAAGATGTTAAAAAATACTACGCATCACTACAGTCCTTCCTGGGGATCTTTCAAGTTCGGGATTAAGTGCTGCAAGTAGGTATGCCCATGTCCATATTTGTTAAGTGTCTTAATATATATTCATGATCAATTGCCTCTTTATTTTTATGTACAGCTGTACTGAATCTACCTTAATTGATTTGATGTACCAAATTTTTAGTTACTGTATGATCATTTTCTAAACCACCTTTAAAAATGATTTTTCTATTTAATCAATGGCTATCCTTTTTTTTTGTAAATGGAAGTTCACTGGATAGCTCATCTAATTTTACCTTGAACAACTAAAAGCTATGCCTTTAGCCAAGTGGTGTTCGTTCCATCTTTTTATTTTGGTTGATGTATCGGTTTATGACTACTCCCTCCGTCCCATAGATTTATGGACTTTTGGGTTTTGCACGGGGATTAAGGAGGAAATATTATATTGAAAGTGTTGTGAGTGTGAAAATAAAATAGGAGAGAGAATGAGTGGAGAGAATAGTAAATTATAATGGTGATGTGAGTATTAAAATAATGTAGGAGAGAGAATGAGTGGAGGGAATAGTAAAGATTCCTTTCCATTTTGGGAAAGTTAGATATTATTGTGGGACGCCCAAAATAGAAAGTTCACATATTATTGTGGGACGGAGGGAGTATATATTAAGGGTGGGTTCGCCCCGGGAGATGAATAAGATTATTAAAATAAAAGCTTATATAGTCAGAATAATGTAAATTTATATTTTCAACTATTAAAATCATATCTTTCCTTAACAAAATCTAAATTTCAATTTTCAATTACTAAAAAATCTTGTACTCAATCTTTTTAATCACCAAAATAATAATTTTTTTCTTAGCAAATCACGTTCTAAAATTATGAAAATTAATCAATTACCTATGCAACTATAATATTTAGAATACTTTTCTCACTCTAACTATTGATACCAAATTTATTGTGTGATTGAAGGTAGAGTATTATATATAGCTATGAATATGGCGTGGATTAAAGTGAGAAATCGTTCCTCCTCTGATTATATAAATGGCGTTGATGGCTTCCTAAATTTTTCTCTCTCAAATGTTAGAGAAGAAGAAAGAGAGAATTTCACCATCATGTGTCCTTGTGATAAGTGTCGCAACATTTATTTTTTTTAAAAAAAGTGATGTGAGATTAAATTTATTCAAGTGGGGAATGTATGAGAACTACACTTTGTGGGAGTTCCATGGGGAAGCATTAGACAGACTTCAGGAAAGTGACAATGGGTTTGAAGAAGAAGATGATGTTGATGGTGGACTGAATATGTTACAAGATGCGTGTGGCATGGCTGGTATCAGACGAGCAAATATTGAATGATCATGAGCATATGCCTGAAGAACCGAATGGAGATGCACAAAATTTTTATTGCCTTTTGCAAGAGTATCAAGAGCCACTGATAATAGCAGAAGGCACAACAATGTCTAAGTTGTCTTACATTGTGAAATTACTTCTTTTGAATGTTCTCAATAATTGGAGTGATAGCTATTTTGACAGTTTACTTAAGCTACAACGTCAAGCTTGGGGTGTTACACTTCCAAATTCTTACTATGAGGTGAAAAATCTCATTAAGGACTTAGGTCTTCATTATTTGAAGATTGATGCTTGCCAAAATGATTGTATTCTTTACTGGAAAGAATATGAAAATTTGAATGATTGTCCCACTTGTGGTTTGTCCAGATGGAAAACACTTGACAAAGGCTCCTCTAAGGGAGTAAAAGAGCCTCAAAAGGTTTTAAGATATTTTCATGTGAAGCCTAGGTTACAAAGGTTGTTTATGTCAAGAAAGACGGCTAAAGATATGCAATGGCACAAGGAGTATAAAGATAAGGTGGATGACGACATTATGAGGCATCCAGCTGACTCGTTTGCTTGGAAGTCATTTGACGAGGAGTATAAGGAATTTGCTGAAGATGCACGTAATGTCAGGCTTGGACTAGCTTGTAATGGTTTTCGACCTTTTAATAATTCACAACATAGTACATGGCCCATTGTTCTTATTCCATATAATTTGCCTCCTTGGGTATGCATGAAAGCTCATTCTTTCATGTTAACTTTGCTTATACCTGGCCCTACAAGTCCTGGAAGGAAAATTGATGTTTATCTCCAACCATTGATTGCTGAATTGAAAGATATTTGGGAGGATGGGATTGAAACATATGATGCTTATTGTAAGGAAAATTTCAGAATGCATGCAGCAGTTTTGTGGAAAATAAATGACATCCCTGCATATGGAGATTTGTCTGGATGGTGCACTAAAGGCCATTATGCCTCCCCATGTTGCCACAAGGAAACAAAACGTATGTCATTGATGCATAAGTGGAGAAAAGATGTTGCTGCTTTTGATAACACGATTGAAAGAGGTCGTGCACCAGTGCCTTTGAGTGGAGATGATATTTTAGAACATTATAGTCGATTTAGTCCGGAGCCATTTGTAATACTCGTTGGTAAGAAAAGAAAACATGATGGCTCAAACAGATTATGTGGGTGGCACAAAAAAATCATTTTCTTTGACTTACTGTATTGGAGAAAATTAAAGATTCACCATAACTTAGATGTTATGCACATTGAAAAGAATGCTTCTGATAATATTTTGGGTACCTTGATGGGCATAAAAGGCAAGAACAAATATACCGTAAAAGCTCGAATAGATTTGATGAAGATGAACATAAGAGGAGAGTTGCACCCTATGGTGGATGGAGATAAAGTACGTGTGCCTGTTTCCTGCTACTCTCTGAGTTCAGAAGCCAAGTTTGCCATATGTGATATTTTTGCTAAAATAAAATCACCAGATGGATATTTATCGAACATTTCCCATTTTGTCAAAGACAATGGGAAAAATATTTCATGTTTGAAAAGCCATGACCATCATGTGTTTATTGAGCAGTTGCTTCCCATTGCAATTCGTGGTTTCTTGCCAAAGCAAGTGTATGAGCCTCTAGTTGAATTAAGTTCTTATTTTAGGAACTTGTGCTCCAAAAGCATAACTATTAAGGAGTTGGAGACCCTTGAAAGGAAAATTCCCTATACTTTATGCAAGTTAGAGATGATTTTTCCGCCAGCTTTTTTTGATGTAATGGTGCATCTAGTTATACATTTGGTTGCTGAGGTTAAAATTGCTGGGCCGGTTCGATATCGATGGATGTATCCAGTTGAGAGGTATTTCCCTTTTTTTCATACGACATTTCGATTTGCCATTTACATATTCTTAACATAAAAATACATTATTTATAGGTATCTTCGAACCTTAAAAGCATATGTTCATAACAGAACACATCCTGAAGGTTCCATTGCTGAGGGTTACCTTGCAGATGAGTGCTTAACATTTTGTTCTAGATACATGAGTGACATTGACACTAAGTTCAAAAGTAAAGTGAGAAACAATGATGAAGGCGATGATGATGAGGGTTCTCCGGATTCACATCTTGAGGTATTTAGACCACTTGGTCGTACAATTGGACAAGGGGTGCCTATACATCTTGATTTCAAGGAGTGTGAGTAAATCCACTTGTATATACTAAACAATTGCAATGAGCTTGTCGAGTTTGTCAAGTAAGTATTGGCTTAAATTTTTTCCCAATTTTTTTATGGAATAGACTATTGATTTTTATGGCTTGATCTTAATATCAAACCCATTTTCACAGGGAGCACAAGATAGAGTTAGAGAGAGAAAATGCAAGGAACATATAGAAAAGACATAAAGCAGAATTTTCCAAATGGATTCATAATCGTGTATGTTACCTTGATGTCATGATATAAATTATAAAATTTTGTGATTTAAAATTTTTTATAATTAACCTAATGACTAACTCTTAAGAATTTGTTTCATTAGGTTCGGAAAATGCACTAGCGGGGTGTGTTGATGATGATTTGTATGACTTGGTGTGTGGTCCTTCTTGAGTTGCAAGGCAGTATAATGGATACATTATAAATGGTTTTCAGTTTCACACCAAAGATCTTTCTAAAAATAGAAAAACTCAAAACTATGGAGTTCTGGTACGAGGTGATGAATCAGATGCTAACAAATACTATGGTGTTTTAAGAGACATACTTGAGATATAATACCCTGGAGGAAGACATGTATTTGTCTTCGAATGCAGTTGGTTTGATGTAGCACACCATGGTAGAAGGTATATGGTTGATGAGTATGGCTTGATCAGGGTTAATAAGATGAGATCTTTGAAAACAGATGAGGTGTTTGTTTTAGAGTCACAAGTAGAACAAGTATTTTACATAGAAGATCCACGAGAAAAAGATTGGGATTTTGTTATAAAGGCACCACCTAGGGATCTGTATGACATGCCAAGTGATGTTGCTGACGGGGAAGTTTTGGATGTGGATGCATATCAACAAGTAGAGTTTGATGTTGAGGAACAGAACATTGATCCCGTGCAAGATAGTTTTTCAGTTGATGTGATAGCTATAGACTCATTTTTGGTTGAGCGAGAAGATAAAATTGTTGACATGGTCAAATAGTTGATTGAAGAAAGGGCAATCGACAATGACTTTATTAATGATGGTGAAATTAAAGTAGATGAGGATTCAACTGAAGAAGAGGAATTTGATTCCGACACATAGGATTGTCTAGATAATGAATTTTAGATAACTTTCATTTATTTTTTTGGTAGGATTTTTTCAAGAACATTTTCTTTCATTGTTATGAGTTTTAAGTGTTATATGATAGCTATATTGATTGTTCCATTTAATTTTTGATGATTTTATATATGTACATGAAATATATTTTCAAGTGTTTTTTTGTCTAATAAGTGGTTTAGTGTAGATTAAAGATGTCGGAAAGAGGAGACAATAATGTAGGGGTTCATATGATTGCTCCGGGAAGACTTAAAAAGGTCATGCAATCAAGGAATTGCATTCGGCAGTTGCTGCCAGATGGTAATCTGATGGTCGAAAAAGGTAAAAAAACATATTCTTATAATCACTAAATACAAAATTTATTTCCATTCAATATACTAGGAAAACGTATCAGAAGACCATCCGAAAGGATACATGATTTACAAAACAAAAAGAAAAGACAAGAAAGAGAAGCACTTATAGCTTCTGGAATCGAAATAGTTCCAGAAACTATTGTGGTTGATGCTGATGAAAATAAAGGTGAGTTAAAATTATACGTTTATAATTTAAGTAACTAATTACCTATTGAATCCAAGTGCAATCATGAAAATACACTTGGATCAGGTCATTCATCTACTTATGTTGGGATGGAGAGCGATGATGATGCAATTGTTGCAAGAAGTAAGAAATATTATTTCTCATGTTTTTTTTATTTTCTAAATGTATAAATGTGAAGTTTTCTTTGCTTTTATTTCTCAGAAGATCAAATGTACGGGTATTATTTTTCATAACTTGTAAAAATGCAGATTTAGATCGACAACGATCAACTTACATACCAGACAACGACTTAGAGTCATCCCGAACATTGAATGACATTAATGTCTAATATAGTGAAAATGGTGCACCAGTTTCTCAACAAGATGATGCCCAAAATCATTGTGAATCTGAAGGTTGTATTCCTACTAAGGGTGAATGTATATATGACATAAGAAATTCATGTTCTAACTCTTTAATTAGTTATTGTCCTTTATCTTTGTCTTGTAAATGATATGTGCATATGGTTGTAGGTCAATCACCTAAGAGAAAGAAGCTTAGTCAAATTGTTGACAGAATTCCCATGGTCTTACAAGTGAGTGAAGTAGCAAATCCACCCTATAGGGAGCCAGCCCGAAATCATAATAAAGAGGTACATCAAGTAGAAACAAATGCAGAAGATGAAACAAATTTAAGGTCAAATGAAACTTACATTGAAGTAAATTTTACATAATACTTTTTGTATTACACATTGGATTTGATGATTAAAGGATAAATTTATTTTATTTTTCATTTGTCAAGTAGCATCAGCTAAGAAGAAGAAAAAGGGAAGAGGTGAGAGAGGAAAATATAAAATTCATGTTGTTGATATGAAAATTAAAGGCAAAGGATCAAAGTTGGCTATTGAGATTCCTGATGAAATTGGAGATAATGCTCGACATTTGGTGAATGAGTGTGGTCGAGTAGTGAGAACAAAAGCTCCATTGAATGTTAAAAATTGGAAGGATGCATTATCTGTTGCAGGTGATATTATGTGGAAGGAGATTCAGGTAATGTCATATTTTATCTAAATAAAATTGCAAAACTTGTTCTTTACTAAAGGTAAGAACTAATGATGAATTCAAATGAATTGTAGGGAAAGTTTGAAATTGTTGAATCTGATCAACAATTGAAGATGTATACTTTCGTTGTAGACACTATGCAACGTCTATATAGCTTGTGGAAATGTAGGTTGCACTACTACTACAAGAGTTCAAAATGTGGAAAAACTGATGAAGAGCGAATGAAAAATCCTCCTCCCGACATATCCAAAGATCAATGGGAATATTGTGTGAAGCATTTTGAATCATCAGAATTTAAGGTTATAGTTACTTAACAAGAATTCCCATTTTTAATAATTTCTAACATTTGGATTAATCATTATAGAAAATATAAATTTATGGTTGATATTTAACTTGGACAATGAGTTTTCTTTACTCTATTATGTAGGCCATGAGTGAAAGAAACTCCAAAAATCATTTATCCAGCAAGAGAAGTAAGCATACAACTGGAAATTTATCTTTTGCTAATGTGGAAGATGTCTTGGTAAGAGTTCATTATGTTTTATTAGCTTAAATGGAAGTTTTCTCATTATGGTTTGTTTGGATGGCTTGAATGCATATTTTCTTCCATTGATTTGTTTTATCAATCAGTTATGGTAAATTAATTAAATATGACTTGTTGAGCTATGGTTAATCACCAAAATTATTCATATTATGTGATAGACAAAAGAGAACAACAATGTGAAGCTTACAGCTGATGTGATATGGCTTGCTGAGCACACACACAAGAATGATAAGGGCGTACTTGAATGGGTTGATGAGGGACATTCCAAAGATATCTAAGTATGTATTAAAGTTTTCAATCAGCCAATCTTCATTTTAATATGTTAAGTAGTTAGTATTACATTTTTAATGGTATTATGATTTTTTTTGTTACATGACAAGCTAAAAAATGTGGTTGCAACAGTTGGTGATACAATGACACAAGAGGAGATATTAATTGAAGTTTTAGAACCAAGATCAGGATATATTCGTGGCAAAGGAACAACTCTGAGATCTTATACCAAAGGCAAACACCAAATGGAACAAAAGAAGATTATTGAAAAACAACAAGAGAAAATGCAAGAACAAGAAGAAAGAATTAAAGAGTTGGAAGAAAGCCAACAAAGACAACAAAGAAAATTAGAAGAATATAAAGCCCAACAACAAGCTGCAATGGAGGCTTTTAAAAAGGAATTATTACAACAATTGGCAACAAATCGAGGTGTCTAACTGGTAGGCTTAGTCGCACACCTACTAAATTACTACAAGGACTCCTAATAATGTAGATAGTGAAAGTCCAGGATCGATCTCAGGGAACAGTATTGCAACGATCAAGTCACACACAAATGGGGGGTTTTTGTTTGTTGAATGATTAATATCCTAAGATGGGAATTAAATTCTAAATTATAAATGATAATGTAAAAGAACACTTTGGACAAGCAAAATTATCCCCGTCTATCAGTCAATATCACCGGAATGATTCTTTCGTACTTTCCCCTAATCACTTGATCACGAGATATAAAATCTCTATCTCTTCTTTGATAGTGGTTAATAGCGGCGACACGCTCAACTACAATCCCTAATTAATAAATAAAACCTAGCCGACACGATCAAGGTTCTAAATATAAATTGATGAAATTCTAAGAGATGAAGATCAAGGAATTAATCTATTATTGTTTCAAATAGATTTAAAGCCAATTTTACTTTAATTACAATCCAAGATGACACATTCAAGAATCGCAAAGATGCTACAATGATAACCCTAGTCCGACACGATAAAAGGGAGATCTAGCCATAATCAATTAGAAGGATCAAGAGATTGATTAATTTCTCCAAACCCTAGGAATTGAATGGAATCAAGCACAAGCAAAATTGTAATTAGGGAAGAGTAATAAAAAAAATCAAACCTCAATTGATAATCAAGATGGTTCAAAAGTCACAAATCCAAAGCAATGGAGAACTAGCCTTCCATGGAGATTCAAAAGCTTCAATATTCTTTTCAAAAGCTAAGGGGAAGAAAAGATGATGACCTAAAAATAATGTTCCCAAGGAGTCTTTATACTCCTCCTTCCAAAATACTAAACTAAATCTAATAATAATAATAATAATAATAATAATAATAATAAAAAGAAACAGTAAAAGAAAACAAAACAAATTAAATTCCTTCCTCCTTGCCTGGGTCAAAGTGTCCTTTTGGTCAACACACGCCTAGGTCCAGCCTTCATTCACACACGTGCACACAGAATTTTGAGTTTCTTACTTTTGGATTTCTGCCTTGGTCCTCCAAGTTTCATCTTCTTGCAGTTTGGTCCCTGGAACTTCATCAATTTGCAAAACAGACTTTCGCTTCAATATCTTGACTTTGACTCCTCGAGAGTATTACATCCGAATGTGAAATAAAACACTCAAATATCCTCGGATTACAATTAAGCCCCAAAAATATATTTTAGTCGAAAATTACATAAAACTAATCTAAATACATGAAAATAACAATTTAAGCTCATAGAAACCTAGAAAATAATGGTATAAAATCCGTCCCATCAAATACCCCCACGCTTAGACCATTACTCGTCCCTGAGTAATATCCTAAACTCCAATCTAACACCGGTCTAAAACAAATGCATGGAGGGTAAATGATTCCTAGTCTCCTCTAATTCGCCAACACAAGTCAATGCAAAATAATAACCATCGGAGTAATAGAAACTCCGTCTCCTTATCACTCCTCAAAATCATATGAAAACACGGCCCTAGCTCGATACCAACTCCAACATGTAAATGGTCATTCGAACTAGGGCCCACACATAAAAGCCAAGGGGAACTAAATATATCCTATGTTTCCCCCACGCTTGGCTCACACTGCATACACCCTCATAAAAAGAAATAATTGCTAAGGTTGCGATCCTTAAACAAAAATTTACCTCGTGAAAGAACCAACGCCCCCTTATTACTCCAAGAAAGAACGAGGGTTTCTATCCTAATCACCACTATTCGAACCTCCTACTCCAAAGTGGTCCTACCCAACACTCCAAACCTCCCTTATGCCTCCAACTCCGGTGATGTAAAAGATATAAAATATTTCACTTCCTCACCTTTTGCCTAAGTGCCCTTTCGGGATTTCACTTAGCCTCTCTTTTTTTTTTAATTTTTTTTTTCATTTTTTTTTTCAATTTTTTTTTCAATACAAAGAAGAAAACAACTATATACACCAAAAACAACTATACAAACCCCACCCCCTCACTAAACAATGCATAGTCATATATGCATCAATACAAGTACAAAATAAATAAGAAAGGGATAGGGATACCTTTCGGGACTACTGAGGTGGTGAAAATAAATCTGGCCCCCAAAATGGTTCTTGGCTAGAGCTACTCCCCAAATTGTTGCTGATTATGGGAGAACACTGACCCATTTTCTAGAGATTTGAAAGTGCAGGGGTTAAAATGAATTTAGGAGGAAAATGGGGGAGATAAGCTTGAATTGAAAGTTAGGGGTCAAAGTGAAAAATTGAGAAAATGAGGAGAAAAATTGGTTTTAGAAAGTTTAGGGCAAAACTGAAAATTTGGGGAAATGAGGGGCCAAAGTGAAAAATATGAAAGTTGAAGGGCTAAACTGCAGAAAATTTAAAGAAGAGGGACTGCAACTGAAACTTTTGGGTTGGCCGGCTGAAAGATGGGCTTGGCCGAGGTTTTGGGGCCAGGCCAAGGAAATTGACAATTGGCCTAGGTCCTCCTTTCCTTCGGCACGAAATTACGATTATATATTTTTTATTTTTTTTTTTCGAGGCCTCTTTTTTTTTTTTTTTTTCAGGCCTCCATTTTTTTTTACAGGCCTATTTTTTTTTTTTAAGAAATTGAGGCGTACCCATGGAGATTAACGAGGCGCAGAACAGCAGCTTGTGGCTTCACATTTTTCAATATTGAGGCGAGCGCATGGAGGAGAACGAGGCTACCGCATCTAGCACAGTAGCTCGGCCTAGTCAAAGGCATCTTGAGGCGGTCGCATCAATTATACTGGGGCTAGCGCCTGGGGTTTTGATTTATTTGGCCTCTCTCCATTCGGTCACCGAGGCGGGCGCCTCATGCATCTTGAGGCGGACGCCTGAATTCATCCCTTTTTTTTTTTTTTTAAGAAACAGGCCCCAGATTTTTTTTTCTGGGCACCCGCTTTGCTCTTTCTCCTTTGTTCTCCTCCCTGCACAACACCACAAAACAAATACCTTTAGCAGCGCCGATTCATAAAAATGATATTAAAAATAAATTAAAGCTAAAAGAAATAAAAACTAAAAATGACTGATTAAATCCCGGGTTGCCTCCCGATTAGCCCATTTGGTTAAGGTCGTTAGCCCGACCGAATTCCCACTTCAATGGGGATTCGAGGTGGCCACCTTGTTTTTGGTCTTAACTTTTCTTTCCTTGGCCCACCTCGCACCTTCTCGACCACAAATACCCATGATTTTCCACACATAAGTATCTTTCTTAATTAAATCGGGTGGAGCCCAATAAAATTTTGTGGCCTTTTTCTTGGCATTTATCTTTTTCTTCTTGTTATTGGGTACCTCCCAAGAAATTCTTGTGGCCTTTTTCTTGGCCCTTATCTTCTTTTTCATTTCTTTGGGGACCTCTTCCCCAAACTCACTCGGTGCCTTGGTCTTATCAACATCAAGCACGTCAGCAAGACCCATCACCGCCTCCTTCAGCTCATCAGAAAGATCAAATTCTAATTCTACAAATCCTAAAGCATTCTCCAATACAGATTTCATGTCATCAAAAACATTAAAATTTATTCGTTGTCCATCACCCTCCATAGTCAAACAAGATTTAGAAAAAGATGACATAAAAAAATCAAAAAAGGAAATAAGAAAAAGAAATAGATTAAGAAACAGAATAAGTCCGTAAACAATTACACCGTTCCCCGGCAACGGCGCCAAAATTTGGTAGGCTTAGTCGCACACCTACTAAATTACTACAAGGACTCCTAATAATGTAGATAGTGAAAGTCCAGGATCGATCTCAGGGAATAGTATTGCAAACGATCAAGTCACACACAAATGGGGGGTTTTTGTTTGTTGAATGATTAATATCCTAAGACGGGAATTAAATTCTAAATTATAAATGATAATGTAAAAGAACACTTTGGACAAGCAAAACTATCCCCGTCTATCAGTCAATATCACCGGAATGATTCTTTCGTACTCTCCCCTAATCACTTGATCACGAGATATAAAATCTCTATCTCTTCTTTGATAGTAGTTAATAGCGGCGACACGCTCAACTACAAACCCTAATTAATAAATAAAACCTAGCCGACAAGATCAAGGTTCTAAATATAAATTGATGAAATTCTAAGAGATGAAGATCAAGGAATTAATCTATTATTGTTTCAAATAGATTTAAAGCCAATTTTACTTTAATTACAATCCAAGATGACACATTCAAGAATCGCAAAGATGCTACAATGATAACCCTAGTCCGACACGATAAAAGGGAGATCTAGCAATAATCAATTAGAAGGATCAAGAGATTGATCAATTTCTCCAAACCCTAGGAATTGAATGGAATCAAGCACAAGCAAAATTGTAATTAGGGAAGAGTAATCAAAAAAAAAATCAAACCTCAATTGATAATCAAGACGGTTCAAAAGTCACAAATCCAAAGCAATGGAGAATTAGCCTTCCATGGAGATTCAAAAGCTTCAATATTCTTTTCAAAAGCTAAGGGGAAGAAAAGATGATGACCTAAAAATAATGTTCTCAAGGAGTCTTTATACTCCTCCTTCCAAAATACTAAACTAAATCTAATAATAATAAAAAGAAACAGTAAAAGAAAAAGAAAACAAAACAAATTAAATTCCTTCCTCCTTGCCTGGGTCAAAGTGTCCTTTTGGTCAACACACGCCTAGGTCCAGCCTTCATTCACACACGTGCACACAGAATTTTGAGTTTCTTACTTTTGGATTTCTGCCTTGGTCCTCCAAGTTTTAGCTTCTTGCAGTTTGGTCCCTGGAACTTCATCAATTTGCAAAACAGACTTTCGCTTCAATATCTTGACTTTGACTCCTCGAGAGTATTACATCCGAATGTGAAATAAAACACTCAAATATCCTCGGATTACAATTAAGCCCCAAAAATATATTTTAGTCGAAAATTACATAAAACTAATCTAAATACATGAAAATAACAATTTAAGCTCATAGAAACCTAGAAAATAATGGTATAAAATCCGTCCCATCACTAACATCCTGGTAATATATAAGTAGTTGAGTATCAATTGTATTGATGTTTTGTTTGATGTCTTATTTGGTGAGATTATTTTAAATTGGAGGTACTTTTGATAGTGTAGAGTCTAGATAATTTTGGCATATTTCCCTTGCTTGTCGTACTACCTTGCATGGCTTCTCTTTGTCATAATTTTAGAGTCCTTAATTTGAGGCTGCTTAATGCAATTACCAATTCTTGTGCTTGCAGCTCAATTAATAATTTGTAGTTGTCTTTCAGGTGGATGCTATGTTTTAGTTTCTCTTTTGAATGATATGCATAACTTTTGTCAAGTACCTTTGGGGTTCTCGAGGAGTTTAGACCATACTGAGTCATTCAATTCCTTCTGTTGGACTCTTTGGTTTTGAATTGGGGGATCTTTCTGTCTTGATCTCTTTAGATAAATAATTGGGGTAAAAACTATTTAGCTAATTTATTTTGAATTGGGGACGTTGGTTGGGATGGTACCCGAAATTTTTGTTGCTATTTACGCGTAAGAGATCTCTGTTCATCTGCTCTTTTTTGTTATGTATATGTGTACACATGCTGAAAAGAGGGTGGGGGGGTATAGCAGCTGTTGCTTAATGTCATTTTTAGTTCCACAAAAAATGACAAAAGACTTTTTTTTATTCTTTAAGATTCATTATGACCAACTTTGCTCAACCACCTGTTATTGACAAGTAGATAATATCAGTGCCTCCTTGAAATAGAATAATTATATTGATCTTGCAGGTACATATATAGAACGGATGATTGATGGATCATCCTCATAAGTAGGTTGAATTTGTGACCAACTTAACTAGTTAGTACGAGGAACTCCATTCCTGCCAAAATATTCAACTTGTGGCTTTGTTGCCACCATTAAAAAGAGCTGCAAACCTATTTTTCTAATCTTTCATTTTTACTATTTTGTCTACTTCTTCGTATTTATATTAAGAGGTAGTTTTTCTAGTCCCTGGGGTTTAATGCTATGTGAGCCTTAGGGTAATAGTTATAGGCTCCTACAGCTCAAGGGGCTTTGATGAGTTATTATTTTTGGTCTCTGCTAAGTGTCAGCCATAATTTGTCGCGGTTCTCTGATTTTATTGGGACTTTTAAGTAAAGGTGTGTACTATTAGTGTAGGAGGTTTCTTCATAGCACTATGTAAGGCATTTTCTTGGTGGTCTGGTTGTTGTGATATCTGCCGAGTAGTAGGGTATGATGTTTGTGGATTTGTTATGTTAAAGTCTTAAGTTTGATTGATGTGGTGTGGTTTGAATGTGTGGTTTATATAATTTGAAAAATAATAGGTAGTTTAAATTATAGGGGAAATTTTGTCAAAATTTCTAATGTTTGGATAGGTTTAAAGTAGCTTAGTATTGAGATTAATTGATGTGGTGTTTTCTTGTTAGTAGACCATTGTAGCTATATTTCAATTGAGATCCTTGCATATATTATTTGCTTATTGTCATAATTATCATGCCTTCAACTATTATTAATTTTTTTGGTTGAACTTCAACTATTATTATTTGCCTTAACTAAGATCCTAATTCTATATATTTGAATTTCTTTACAGGAAGGTAGATATGATCGGAAGCATGAAGTTTATGGAGGTGATAGTTTTTGCATGTTGAAGCTAGCTAGGAAGATATTTTCATATGCTTTTGTTTGAATGTTAAAGCTAGCTAGTTAAAAATTATGTAGTTCTCTTAGAATGACAATTTGTATTGAATACTATAATACGGTGGTGAATTTAGTATGCAGTTTTTTGAATATAAAATATTTGAAATTAAAAATCTTTTGTTGAAACAATTGTTTTTGTTAAACTGAAATCTAATACCTGGTTATGATTAAAAAAAAACAAAATACATTTCTGTTGCTGTATATCAATATCTTTTGCAACGAATTATTCTGTTGCTATAAATACTATCTTTTGCAATGACTTATTATGTTGCTGTAAATACTATATTTTGCAACGACTTCTCTTGTTGCTGTAACTATCTTTTGCAACGACTTATGTTGTTGCTGTAAATACTATATTTTGCAATGACTTATGTTGTTGTTATACACATAATATTTTGCAACGACAGAAATTTCGCAATAACATATTGTTGGTGTAATGCCCTAAGCTATAGTTATGTTTAACTTGAACCGTTATGTATCATCTTTATCATTTATTATAGAGCATGTTTATTTTGTTCATTATATGTTTACATGTTTATTATATTGAATTGCGTCCCTAGTTGTTGTGAACAACTAGTATAAGTTGGCAATGGATAATCATGGAGATGATTATTTGCATGTGATGCACATTACACTTATGGATACTTGCTAGAGAACAAGTATTGGACATGACCTACCGATGAGATTTATGACATGGTCAATAGTCATATGTGTCATGAATAAATCTCATGATAATCGTGTTATTTAATCATTTATACCTGAGATTATCATCGTCTTTCATATGATGAAGATCATGTTTGATATAGTCTAACATTGTCTTTAATAAGATAGCAATAAGGGCTATGTTAGCATGATTGGATTCTTGTAGGGAATAATGATAAGTCAAGATGGTATTTGTCCCTCTCGATTGAGAGAGATGTTTGCCTAGGCCCCTCGATGAATGATGTTGATGAAATGTGTGGCCATACTCAAGTGATTTGATAGAGATCATATGCATTTGGATTATCAACATATTCGGAATCGAGAAAGCATTGAACGATATGAGTTGGCTTGGACCATGACCATATTCAATTAGACATCGTGGACAAAGGGATTGTGACATTTGATTATCAAGGAATCAAGCTTTGATGTTATATTTAATTGGGTGGATATAATGATTTGCTAGAAGTCACTTATGTCTTGTGAGGTTGATGTTTCAACTCACTACCAACCTAAAATATAATTCCTAAAGGGTCACACACAAAAGAACGGATTGAAAATGGCTAAATGGGTGAAATCTAGGCTCAGGGGATGACACGTCCCGCTTTGGCCCAAGTCGTGCCTTGTGAAGGGACAACTGTATCAAAGTGACGTCATTAAGGGACGACTCGCGCCCTACGGGATGAGTTGTGCTCACGACTCGTGCCCTTTGATCTGCAAAATTGATTTTTTGGTTCGGATAGTGGCCCGACAGACTTTGCCATTGAGGCACGACTCGTGCCAGCTGTAAGTATCCCAATCTGGACTACTCTCCATCCAAGCATATGGGAAAAAACTAAGGGCGAACTTCCGAAGGTCATAACTTCTTCATACGGACTCCGATCGAGACGTGCCATATATGGTTGGAAAGCTCTCGACGAGAACTAGCCTGCAAACATGTCAGCGCGGACCACTTTGCAATGAAAGATGGTCCGTACGGACCATTTTGCACCCCATACATCATAATTGCAAAATCTCCTTAAAGTCCACAATATTCCCTTAAATCCAGGAAAGCCAAAATTTTGGTCTTCAGACTATGTTCCGCGACATACTTGGCCATTTCCAGACTCCTATAAATAGAGGGCTCCCGAGGTGCCTCGAGGCACTCCCGAGGCATCCTGAAGCCTTGCCGGTCCATCCCGAGGCATTCTGGTCCATCCCGAGGCATCCCGGTCCTTCCCGAAGCCCAGCCAGACAATCCCGGTCCATCCCGAAGCAAGCTGGAGCTCTGCCCGATTACAACCAACGATCCCGAGGCACACCGAACCTCTTTCCGAGTACAACCAACATTCTTGAGGCACGCCGAACCTCTGCCCGAGTACAACCGACATTCCCGAGGCACGTCGAACCTCTGCCCGAGTACAACCGACGATATCGAGGCACGCCGAATCTCTACCCGAGTACAACTGACATTCCCGAGGCACGCCGAACCTCTGCTCGAGTACAGTCAACAATCTCGAAGCATCCCATGGCACGCCAAACCTCTGCCCGAGCGCAATCGACAATCCCGACGCACGTCGAACCTCTGCCCGAGTACATCCAACACTCCCGAGGAACGTCGAACCTCTCTCCGAGCACACACCTGACACTCCTGAGGCACGCCAAAGCTCTGTCCGCAGACACCGGTACATCCCCGAAGCAATCCCGGTCCGTCCTGGGGCACTATTCACATTCAAACACTATTCACCAGCGAAAGACAGACACGAACCAACATTGGTAAGGCTTCCTTCCATTACTATTTCAATTCATTTCAATACATAGCATACAATGTAGACATCATATACATCATGCATTTTTAAAAGCACATACACACACACACACAACTTTTAAAGAATGAGGGGTATCGAAAGAATCGTGTATACGAGGCGACTCGGGTGAGCTCTGATATTCTCTTCCCGAGGCATAACCTGACCTCCGAACTCAAAATCTCATCACACAACAAAAGTTTTTTAAACAAGCATTTTTCAATATTTTGGGCTAAATCAAAACGGCGTGGCGACTCCTCCAAACAAAGGCAGCGACACCTCCCAACTCGAACAAAAACTGCGAGATGTCGGGGCCCGCGCAGCCGAATCCGGGTAATTTCTGTTGACGACTCCGCTGGGATATTTTGTTTTAAAAAAAAATTAAACAAAAAAAAAAATTTAAACAATGATGAGGGTCAAACATTCATTTGACCCCTTTCTTTAATTGTTGTGTGTGTTTGCATGTGTTTACTTTTTATTTACAAAAAAAATAAAAATACAAAAAAAATGCATCATAATACATCTGTGTACATACATTTAAAAATTCTGCAAAAATTTATGTTTTCCTCAGAAAAAGAATTTTAGTGACTGCACACTACGCGCACTCTTATCCTGTACACTGCACACTACAACCCTCATCCCAAACATCCCATCCTAGCCAGTGTCAACCATCCACGCTTGCGTCACACTCTGTCCAGACTCAGATGGTTTTTACCAAGTCCGTGTCATAAAGCCTGGATACATATCCCATGCCGGCCATTTTCTGAGTCGAAGCTCGAAACTCAAGATCCCTTGCGCAAGCAAGACGATGAAAGGTCATGCTAAAATCTTGACCCGATCTTGATTTCCAAAGTTACACCCGGACAATGCTCCATCCCGGATATACATCCATGCCCACATGACACCATGTCATCAAGCCTTTAATACGTCAGCCATGACAATATGACCTAGCCAATGCCTAACGTCACAGATCCCTTGCGCAAGCAAGGTAAAGAGAGGTCATGCCGAACTCTCGACTCGATCTTGACTCAGGTGCTGGCCTGGCTCACAATTCACATGGCCGATGCATTAAAACGAACATGACAGGCTCAGTCCTTAGGTTCGATTTTTCTTTTAGGCCAGCGAAAACCGCTTGCCCTATAGGACCCTCGCCCGGGATGTCCACCCCGGGATGTTGAAATAAAGGTGGAAAACGAGGGGCATATAGCCGCACTGATGGTCTCCACTTACCCAGGATCTAGCATAGTTGCGAAAAAGAAGAGCAATCTTTTCCAACCAACTTAGGATTCTGAGAAAACACTATTTTAAGTAAATTAAAAAAACCAATAAAAATATAAATAATAAAAAAAGGAAAATGCATGTCATATGAGCTTCCCCCTTATCCAAAAAAGGCCTTCCCATGTCTAAACCTTACCCGTCACCCCCTCCAGCGAACCGAGAGAGTATCCGGGAGCTGCCTTTTCAGTATCGAAGTTACAAGGTCCGACAGACCTTCCGGTTCAGCGGTCCAAACAGTTCGCTACTCCCCCATGGCGGGATCAACAGATAACAGTGATGGAAATGGAACCCCTCCACTGAGAAACTTCCAAACAATGGAGGAGATGCTGCAAGCCTTCGAAACTCTCAAGAAGTGGCAAGAAGAACTGCAAGCTTGGATCGTAGACACCATGCGCCGTCGCGGAATCGTCGCCGTTCCCTAAATTGATGGGACCTTCGTTCTCATAGAAGACGAGGAAATACCTGCTCCCCGGGTTCCTCAAAGCTATCAGCAGGTCCCACCTTTGCCAAGCTATGAAAACCAAGCAACACAAATCAGTTCCCGCTCAAAGCTTCACTCGGGCATCAGTCAAGCAGCTCTGATCTGCCCGCCTCAGCACAGTCAATTTCCCAGCCCTGTGCCACAAGCTCAATATCACCAGCACACATATGGGCCTGCTCCTCCCGATCCCAATGTAACTCGATATCCCCCGGGATTCAATCGTTTGCCTCTATATGAGCCTCACAGCCATAACCTGAAATCCCAATGTTTACCAGGGACAGACACCCCAAGCGGATATCCCGACATCTCAAACCTATCACCCGTTGGTCTGCCGCTTGGGGCTAATAAAATATTTCCCCAATTCCCAAACACAGCCCTTAGCGTTCCGAGTAATCACGCCCTCAATTGCAACAATCCAGGGTACGGGATGGTATACACTCAGCTACCTCCCCAAGACTCCCGAATGGCGATCCCATAAGCCAATCCACCTCCATCTTCAGTTTCCATCCCCAAAAATGGCAACCTGCCTCAGCCTACTGACCCTCACATGGCTTGGTTGATCGAACAGATGAAGGACATGCAAGGCAAACTAGCCAACTCTCGAAAGGACTCCCTTATGCCCACATATTCGAGCAAGGTGGTTCTACTCCCTCCAAAATTCAGGATGCCAGAAATGGAAAAGTTTGACGGGACAGAATGCTCGAAGACCCACATCGACACCTACATCTTGGGAATGAGAGCCAAAGGGGCCACCCCACAACAAATGGCGGATCACTTCCAGTATTTCCTCAAATCCATGGCATTAAGGTGTTTCCTCAGCATAAAGACTGAAAACCGCTCCACCTGGGATCAAATCAGCGAAATCTTCCTGGAGAAGTACCGCGCCAACCTCGAATGGGAAACCAACAGCCATGATCTGCAAGCCACCGAACATAAGGATGACGAGCCTGAGGGTGAGTTTTACAAAAGATGGAACTGGAAACTAAGCGAGATAATGGATCCGCTTTTCAAAGAAGAGCAAATGGACATCTTCCATTCTTGCCTCAAACCATCCCTGAGGGCCCTGATTAGCCACCACTTCTATTCCGACCTTCGTGCCATGGTCAATGTCGGGACCAAGTTCGAAAAGACGTTGAGCCTGCAAAAGACAGCGGCCACTCCCGCTTCTTCCTTCCGCGATTGGGCAGCCCCACCAAATCTGGCACTTATCCCAAACAATGGAAAAGAAGCCGCCGGAGCAGTTCACTACATTCAGAACAGAGTCCAAGGAAGCTGCGATCAAGCGCCCCCGAGAAATAATAATCCTCCCCGGCCGCAGCATTTTCACCACTTCGACAACTTCGGAATGCCTCTAAGCCAAGTGTTCGAGGTGTTGGTGTAAGTGCTCCAATTTGAGTTGTTAGCATTTTCGTTAGAAAATTAACGAAAGTCTTAACATTTCTAACATCTCTAACAATTCCTAACATTTCTAACAAAGTGAGGGTAGATTAGGGATTGCCATTTAGAGATAAACCAAGAAAAGAATCCCAAAAAGCAAAAGAAAGGTCAAAAACCCGAAATGGAAGCTGCTGGAACATTTTCTGGTTGCTTAATTTGAAAAATATTCCTTGTGTCCAAAGCCTGGAGCAGCATTTAATGCACCAGGCACGCCTTCAAGACCCTCTGCGCGGATGGGATTGTAATTCTCAGAAGGCTATAAATTGAACCCTTCAGTCACAAAAAAAAAGGGAGCAACAACACAATTCACAGCTGCACCTTGGCGAAAATACTTGAGAAAATAGTGAGAATTCCCTTGAATTGTCACTCTTTTCTCTTGATTATCTTCCCAAATCACAAATCACCAAACACTTTCAAAATTCAAAGCCTCAAACACTCTTACATTCAAAGCTTCAAACATAAAAATCAAAACAAGATAGGTATAACTTCCCTCTTCCTACCCTAAATCTCTTTCATCCATGCATGTATTTTCAAACTCCAAAATGTAGTTTGTTCATCTTCTTGCCCTAGATCCAAGAGGATCACCATGGAAGTTCATCTCCATGGATGATCCTCTACAAGGATCAACATTCTTTTCAAAGTATCTTTACTTACTTGCAAACACATTTTCAAAACCCTAAAAATCATTTTCATACATCAAATCTTGATTTCAAAGGATAAAATTCCCCTTCCCAAGCAAATGAAATGCTTAAGTCCTAATGTACCCCAAGGATAGCTTGATATAGTAGATCACCACTAAAATGTTTAGTGATCACTAATCAAAGCTTAGGGAAATGGGGACAAGCATGGATGCCAAACCCCCTTTAAATCATGTTTTTCTTCAAGAGGAAGTTGCTGTCCAGTAGCCTTTCTCTAAGACCTCTGTCCATGGTCTAATTTTTTGGACATACAGAAACTTGGAATTTGGTGTTGACTACAAAATACTTTTTGTAGCCAACATCCAGATATTTCCAGATATATTTTCCTTTATTTTTTGTGTGAGTAAAACTCCCTTTTTCAAATTTATTTTTAAAAGTCAGTTCCTCAGTCTCTGGAAATCCAGATTTCATATCTGAGATTTCCAGAAGGTTTTGGTCCACCAAATCACCTCCAAATGGGAAAGTTCTTTTACAGAAACCTTATTTAAGGTGTTTTGAACAACTTTCATTCTCGGACTTTCCCCAGATTCTGAGATTTTTAAGCCCTTAAACCCATTTTAAAATCAAATGTCCACTGCCTTTTTCATTCTGGCAGAAATGTTTTTCAACTTCAAAAAATCTTTTGAGTACCAAAACTCAACCCAAAAATCATACCAAAAATCATGGGACTTGTTTAAAGTCTAATAAAGAGTTCCCAATTTTTAGTTTTCTCAGTTTCAACTTATTTTGGCCAAAACACACACACATACACAAATGGTTTTTAATGCTTGGAAGACTCGTTTTACGAGGCATTCCGGGTGAACACTAACGTTCTTCCCGGCGTGTAACGTGACCTCCGAACCCAAATCTCTAATCTCGGGCATTTTTCAAAGTTTTGGCCCTTAAAACAAAAATGGCGTGGCGACTCCGTGTTTTTTTCGATTGATTTTCAAAAGAAAAGAAAAACAACCAATCTTTCGGGAAAAATGGACCTCAGCATCGTCACAGTGGCGACTCCGCTGGGGATATAATAAGCTTTATCTTTCAAAAAAATGATATTTGGTATATTGGTGGAAACCATTAAACTTCCCGTTAACGCCTCCTAACACGAGTCGGGGATAAATTGTGGTTTAACAATCCCACGTACTGGTATCATTGTTTTCAAAAAAAAAAAAAAAGCTTTTGAGGGTCAAGCTTCCGTCCCGGCATTTGAAATCATTTGTTGTGTGTGTTGATTTTGCGTATTTTGTGGTGTTTTGGTCGCCTCGAAAAAAAAAACTCAAAATTTTGACTATCGGACCCGTTGCCTTGAATTTTGAATTATGTGCTTATGTGCTTATTTGCTTTCAAAAAAAAAAAAAAAAATTTCAAAAAAAGATTTTCAAAAAAGGATTTATCAAAAAGATTTATCAAAAAAAAAGAAAATTTTCAAAAAAATCATGCATCATACTTTTAAGACACATGAAAAATTTCTATTTTACTCGTAAAAAGAAGATAGATCGTTTGCACACTACGCGCACGTGACCTTACACCGCACACTACGTCCCTAACCCGGAAATCCCCGTCGCGCCCGTTTGGTCTTATTACGCCTCTCGGTGCAAGCACGGGACTACCCAAACATCCCATGGAGCCTCGTGTCGACCATGCACTTGTCCGTGACACACTTTGTCCGAGACCCGGTTGGTTTTTAGTCCGGGTCTCGTGTCATGCCCCGTCCGTGTATAGACCTTTCCTTTCAAGCCTTAGTCGGCATACCAAGTCAATATCTTTCGGGACCCTAATCGCCGAAGTCCCGCCGGTTTTCCGTCACGGCTTTGACCAGATATTGATCGGCGCCTTGACTTTGACTCGACCGGCACAAATTATACACCGACTCCCAAAGATGACACCGAGTCATCAAGAATTAACGATTATTCCATGCCTAATTACGGCCTAATTGACGACAAGTCAAGATCAATTGTGGACATTTATCAGTCCGAATCATGCCGACTTTTTGTCGAGCTCTCGGACATGATCTTGACTTTGACGTCCGCTTTGTCCATAATTTACATCGAATGCTCGTTAAGACTCGATTACCCGCCGTACTTTTAGGATCGTTTTCTTTCTGGCCGGTGGGACCCGCTTGCCCTATAGGACCCTCGCCCGGGCCGTCCACCCCGGGAGGTCGAAATACAGTGGAATACGAGGGGCTTATAGACGTAGTGACGGGGCCCACCGATCCAGATCCAGAGTAGTTTGCGAAAAAGAAGAGCAATCTTTTCCAACCGATTAGGTTAATAAAACATGTTTTAAGTAAACAAGAACAAATAACTGCATGTTGCATGAGCCCAAAGCCCAAACACTTACCCTCCTTCAATCCCCAAATCTCTCGAACCTCGTGCCTTTTCCCCCGCAGCCTCCTCACAAAGGTTGGTTCCGACACCGGGTCACCGTTGATCACTGGGAAGAGTCAAGCGCATCATCGCCTTCACCGTTTGTTCCGACTCCGGTTTCCGAATGTCTCGCATCGCCGGTAATGATGGGGACAACGTCACTCCGCCTCCCGGACCCCTCGCACAACAAAGAAAGGGAATCCGCTTAGCGTAACGTATGAGATTGCGACAGAAGCACACCGAATAGCCTTATGGAGGCTATTAAGAGCCATGGTTTGGCCGCCACCTCAATCCCGATGGCACCTTCACCGTGGAAGAAGAAGAGGATGCCAATCCCACTCTCGCCGCCCGATTACTCCAGATGCCACCACCCACCTCCTATGGTACCACTACCGTAACCCATGCTCCTCGATCTTCGGCCGCCAGCTCCCCTGCCTTCAGACCACTGGATCCATGCAGCCCGACGGCACAAATCGCTCATAGCCTCCTGGGGGCAAAATCGCACGGAATGTCTTCTCATGGTTGGGGTTACCTCTAATGCCACAACTAATTGGGATCCCGCCTCGCTTGGAACCGATCAATCCGGCCTTCGCAAGAACAGCCAAAGGGCCACAAAGCAACAGCTCGGCATGCCTCAACAATCGTCAGAGCCCCTCCTCGTAATGATGCTAGCTCGCTTGCTCCTCACACAGCCTTTCACAAATCCATTTCTCACTGTGGGTTCGATGGGTTACCAAACCTCCATCCAAGTTTCATCGAATCACCAGACCGCAGCATTCCCTGTTATACACCATCGCCGCAAACTACCATGCAATTCAACAATCAGTGGACAAAGCAGCCCCACACTTAAGCCTACTTATGGGTCTCACTCCGGAAATCCAAGCTACCCAGGCTACATCGGATCGCTCCACCCACTTTGCCGCTTGAAAATCAACAGCAGCCGCAAGGTTCTATCCCTTCGCCTGTGCTCCTACTCATGCTCCCCCGGGCAATTTGGGCCAAGGACAGGTTTTCACCTACGTCCCTGGATCGGCCGTTCCCTCCACCAGTCTGCTGCCAGTGGTAGCTCCTCACTCTAGCTCAGTCACTGGTTTGAACACTATGGCTCCACCACAATACCCTCACCTGGCCTGGATCATGGAACAACACAAGGAAATGAAAGCGCAGATTACCGAATTGACTGCTAAGAAGTCTGCCTTCCGGCCTACGGACCCGGACTCCATCGTTCCCCTGCCTCACAAATTTGTTATGCCAAATCTGGACCTCTTTGATGGTACTGCATGCCTGAAAACTCATCTGGATACGTATACCCTGGCAATGAAGGCCAAAGGGTGTACCAATCAGCAGTTAGCTGACTATTTCAATCTATCTTTGAAATCCAGTGCCTTAAAATGGTTCTTCCGATTAAAACCTGAGGCCAGGGCTACATGGGACCAGGTTACTAATGCCTTCACAGAAAAGTACAAAGATAACTTGGAATGGGAAACAAATAGAGTTGATCTGCAGACAACAAAGGCAAATGGCCCCGACGAGAATGTTGGGGATTTCTACAAGCGGTGGAATTCTGAAACTCAGTGAGATGGCCATCCCTCCTTCCGAAGAGGAACACCGGACATCTTTCGCCATGCTCGAAACCACATCTCGAGAGCCTCCTCGCCACTTCCCGTACTCGTACTTACGGGCCATGGTTAACTCCGCAGCCTAAGTTTGAAAAGGCTTACAATCAAGAACCGGCCGCCGCACTACTACGTATATCGGGCTCCTCCTTCCAACACCGCCCTCGCTTCCCGCTAAAGGCAAAGAGGTGATTAATTACGCGGACAGAATGTAATAACACAACTCCTTTTGCTCCCGTAAAACCAGCCGAGCCTGTGCCACGGGTCATGAACCTCGAAAACTTTGGAATGCCTCTCAACGACATCTTTAGGGGACTCGGTGAAAGAAGGCTTGCCGCGGCCTGAGAATTTCCAACCCAGAATCCGAATGCTCCCGTGGATACCTCAAAGTATTGTGCTTTTCATCAAGCCCATGGACATCCGATCGACAACCGCTTCACTCAAAAAAGGCGATCCAAGGCTTGATAGAGCAAGGAAAGTTGGAAGGCCCCGAAGGGCCTAATACAGCCAAAAATCCTCTCGCCAAGGAACCATAATCGTGTAAATATGATTGAATGCGGAGAACCTTCGCATGCCCAGTGAAGATGCCGATGAAGGTCCCCAAATACCCATGGCCAACCTTGTCGAGGATCCCGACTCGATTCCCTCAACCTTGAGGATGATGAACAAGTCGCCCCACCTTGGTCTCATGTCGAGATTTCTTGCAAGAATACGAGGCCCGCCATTTCTGATGAAGGGAAAGCCGATACTAAAGAACTGGGTTGTTCCGGTCAAAACATGAGAAAACCATTTACACAAGATGGTTAGAACAATCGAGAAGAATCGAGCAAGAAAGCTTCAGACGGGCGCTCGTACCGGGGCTTATCAAAGAAAGAGGCCGAAGAGCATCCGGAGCTAGTACACTTCGCAAGTTGGTTTTGGGAGAGGCCGAATATGATCCCGAGAACAAATAAGAATCGAGGAGGAGGATTCCTTCTATATCCCGCCCGGAGTCAAATACGTGCCACCCTCTCACTCTTCCCCCGCAGCTTCGGGAGGAGAAGCCGAGTCACAATTACCACTTCCGGGAATGGGAGCATATGACAATTTCGCGGTTGCACGCACCCATATTCCCTAACGGGTTTGATCGGCGTTCCTCTCACCGAAATCCCAAAAGTATGGGAAGATGATTCCGATGACAGCGATGACGATGATGATGATGACGAGAGCGAAGAGTCAACCGAGGCCCTGCATCCGAATCAATCTGAACAATCAGCCGGAAATAATGCCATGGGAGCCGACACAATGGTTGGTTGTCGCAAGCGACGATGAAGAACCACCGTAAAATGCAAGTCAAATGCCAATAGGGACGGGCCCCCAAGAACCGCACCTCGTAAGATGCACTCCGTGGTCGTGTCCTGGATACTTCAGAGGATGAGGGACAACAAAGCCCGCGCCCGCATCCGTACACATCCGAAATCCTAGAACACAATGTTCCTTATAAGAACCTAGCCGGTGAATGGAGAGGGTTCATTGAAGCACCGGTCGAGAATGGAGGGTTTCAACGACCGTAAGATGAGGAATTCGTGAACGTCATCGGATCTTTTCTTCTTTCCCGAGAACGGATGGCATAACAACCGTGAGGGTCACAACCGAGCCGCTTGAGCACAGCGAGTGCCTCGCAATCACTAAAAAGGGTTATTGATCTAAACGTCTCCTGGGCTTTCATACCTATGGATCCACACGACGCCTTCCTAATTGCTCCAGGTCTCGACAAATGACCCCGGTGCTCCTTATTTGGACCTGCATCTATCGAGCCGCTACATCGAACTACGAGGGGGAACGTTGCCTATCCTTTACTTGTGGCCGCCCTACTTGCAAGGGTGAAAGAAAGAAGATGTATGATGAGATGGAGGCCGATAGCCATAAGACCGAAGACACTTCGGAAGACGAATACGAAACCGAGGACATGAAGGCGCATGAAGTTTCGGGTCCGAGCACGTGGATGTCTTAGAGTTCAACACCGCTACCATGCTTGGGGGAAAGGGTTTTCAGCATCCGATCCAGCCGATAGTCGAAGATCTCGTTAGAGAGAGGGAAACTAACTCCCATCCTCCCCAATGAGAAAATAACCATGGTCGATCAAATCCGCCCCAAAACAAAGTAACACTCGTCGTGGTTACCCAAGAAGAGGTCACCTTCCCCGAATGTATTTCGCCTCTCGAGAAGTCCCGAAACCGGCATGATACCGGATGCGCCTCCCACACAGAGTGCTATAATCATCTCCACTTCCGAGTATTACGTAAAGGAACCGTAATGGCTGCACTATACCGGGATGAAATCGAAAAGCCGCCGAGCCCCGAGAATAGCGACTCTTGTTGTATGATAACTATGAGCAAGGCAAAGCATGGGAGCGAATCGGAGGACGCCCTAGCTCTGCGGGCCATCCAGTGGGGCAACAACACAACCCTGCACTCAAAAGCCCGTGACTTGGGAAGCGCTTATAAGGGCCGCCCAGAAGGAGCCGCATGTACCAAGCTCACCCTCACCGTTGCTAGACTCCGTCGTAACCAAAGGGCCGATAGCCAAAAAGGCTCCCCGTTGACCTTAGCAAGTAATTGAAGAAATCTAGTCAAGAAGCAACCGATGAGGAAGTCAACCCGTTGACCCGATCCGGCAAATCTTCCAAGGGAATCCCAAGGTAGATAAGAAGGCCACGTATCAAGCACCTGGGAGAACCGCCGCCCCTATGCTAAGACACCAAGCTCCCGACCTCGAGAAGGAGGATCCCGTGCTCACCTGGGCTTGAAGCAAACACAGCCAACATCTCTCTATGGTCCCCGCTCACCTCATCCTATCCCCACAAGCTAAAGCCGGAAGAAAGCCCGGCTCGCACTCTAGTGCCTATCGATGCTACTCCCGATGACGTGGTGCAATTAATTGGGAACATCCACTATGGGAACATAATCACTTTCACGCATCTCGATCTCCCTCAATTCGGGGCCGATCATAACGAGCCTCTCTTCATCACACCAATTGGATGAACGACGCCTCCCTGGGTCCCGGTCGACAATGGGTCCGGAATGAATATTCTTCCAAAGCAAAGATCATGAGCTCGCTTGACATCAAGTCCACAGACTTGAAGCCTTCCTCCCTCACAGCCAAAGCTTACGACTCGACATCTCGAGCAAATTCTGAGTTGCTACTTTGGACCTCCGGGTTTGGCAAGAAATTGATACCTGTGGAATTCCAGGTTATCGACATCCCGATCACTTTTAATGCCTTATTGGGAAGACCTTGGCCGCATCAAGTCAAGGGAGTCGCTCGAGCCTCCACCAATGTGTGAAATTCGTCTCAAATGGGGACCTAACAACCATTTACGGGATCTAGTCACCTCGAGGGCACTGGATACGGGCGGAATACCTATTCTCGAAATCAAACATGATGAGGAAGGTCTCATGCTAACAAAGCTTCACTGGCCGAGCCTCCTAAGGCCCAAGTTTGCAACGTAGATCCGACGATCACTGGGATAAAATCCCTCCGGTCTTGAAAATGATGAGGAAGATGAGCTATCTACCCGGCCTCGGTCTAGGGAAGCACCAACAAGGAACTCACAAACTCATCGAGGTGAAAGGACAAAACTCGCCACGGCCCGGGGATATGAGGCCACCTCAATGACACCGCGAAAGAAAAGAATTTGCTCTACAAAGGAAAGAAGCTATCACAGGAAGGGTCCCGGTCAACAACCCTAAATCTCTCCCCTTCACCCTAATTTGGCCGACTACTTTGTAAAGGGTCCCACACAACCGGTAACGTCACAGAGCCCACTCCTATGTAAGGGTGGTCAAGCTACAGGATAGCCTCAACAAATTCGTGGGAGCCAAAGCTAACCCGGTCCGTAGAGTATTTCTCGGACCTACCCAAGATACCCGGGCTACCACTACCACGAAGAGTGAGTACACTTTCAAAGGCGTGCCCAAGCCTAGTGGAACAGTTCGAGAAGCTTACAACCACAATTCCGATTATCCAGAAGGCCCAAAGCCTGAGTTTGAATTGACAGTGCCGAAAGCCAAAGCCACAGAAGTCTTTTCAGATGATTGGGATGGTCCGATTATGCAGCAGTTATTCGGGGAAGAGGTCCAGGTGCCAGACCTGATTGATTTCAGCTCAGTCAAAGAGATGGTAGCGATGATCGAGGAAGGAGGACAGAAACAGTACAATTCCCGAGTCATGAGGCCACTGACAGCGATGCCATTAAAGAATCGGGAAACTCTCTCAGGCCCGTCCGCGACCAAAGAAGAAATGATCACCAAGCTTGGATTGGTCCCCCGTCCCTTTGTGTCAATCTAGGTAGAGTCCTCCGAGTCCCTCATGGTCAAGATCAAGTCTCTAGAGTCGTCCGACGGCCTTACGCCTGAAGACTACGAGTCTGTAGCAAATGCTGTACTTCCTTTCGTTCCTAATGAAATGACGAACCTTTCTGAGTATCCCTTGATTGCCACTTTAACTAATGATAAATTAATTAATAATTTTAAAAAAAAAAATTAATAATGATTCATTAGATAAAGAAGCAGACACATTAAATAAACAAAAAAAAAGAAGAGAACAAAAATCTTTCAGCAGGTTGTTCGAAAAGAGGAAAATCGAGCCCAAGCTGCCGAAGAGATTTTGACGAGTGTGAATCTGGGAACCGCAAGAGCCTAAAGAGACGCAGAAGGGTAGTTTCTTCGAAGGAACTGAAAAGGATGCCCTACAAAATCCTACAAAATCCTCAACTCAAGGAAAGTAGCCCTCTTCATCAAAGAAAACATCATATGCAGATACGGGTTGCCAGCCGAAATCATCTCCGATAATGGATCCCACTTTGAAGGGGAATGCGACAGTCCGCCGGGCGGAATTCGTAATAACTCCGTCACAAGTCATCTCCCTATAGGCCCCAAACCAACGGAGCCGTCGAAGCAAAGAAACAAGACTCGGAAAACATCATCCGAAAATGGCCGTCCGAGGTCGAGATTGGCCCGAGAAGCTACACTGGCACTCGGGGCTACGTAACATCCGTCCGAACGGCAACCGGGGAAACACCATTTGCTCTTACCTACGGAATGGAAGCCGTACTCCCAATCGAGCTAGAAGTCCCCTCACTACGTGTGCTGTTGGAAAGCTAGATCAACGAGGTCGAATGGCTTCAGAGTCGCCATGATGAATTGGCCCTGCTAGATGAACGACGATTGAAAGCAATGGAACATATCCGAGCCTACCAAGGGAGAATGGCCAGAGCCTTCGACAAGAAAGTGAAGCATCGGGAGATTAGGGAAGGTGATCTCGTTTTGAAAGAAAAGCCCCCTGTCCGCATCAACCCACTTGGGCAAATGGGAGCCTGTCTGGGTCCGGCCATATGTTGTCCGTAAAATCTTCTCCTGAGGAGCCATGCAACTTGTAGACCTCGACGGAAATCCTTTTGTACACCCAAAGGAATGGTGACAAGCCGCGCAGATACTACGCGTAAAACACTGAGTCAAAAAAAAAACAACAAAAAAAATAAAAGTGCTAAAAGAGTAATACCCAACTAAGTTGAAAACCCGAAAAGGGCGGCCTAAGTAAAAGACAGGGTTGCACCAAAAAAAACAAAAAAAAAAGGGAGTGCTAAAAGAGTAATACCCAACTAGGTTGAAAACCCGAAAAGGGCGACCTAGGTAAAAAACAGGGTTGCACCAAAAAAAAACAAAAAACAAAACAAAAAAAAAACAACAAAAAAAAACCGGGTCGAACTACGAAGACCTGAGCCCTTTTGTCCGAAGGGAACGTATGCAGCCGGAAACGGTTCGGTCTAAAACACAAATAAAAGTCATACTTTGACATCAATACACCGATCGTACCATGAAAGCGTCTCGAAAAACTCTAAAGCAATTCACATATTCATTACAGCTTAAAAGCTTTTTGATGAGTCTAAGCTCGGTTCATTCCTACAACCGGCAACCTCGCTAAAAGAAAACTAAGATACATAATCAAACTAATGTGTCTCGCTACAACAAGAAAGGGATACTGAAAACTCGAGGTCACTCTAAGCCGCTCGTACCGGCATCTCCCTCTTCTTCCCTCTTCGGGTCTTCTTCCTTCTCGAACAGAAAATGTCGGTCCTTCCTCCTACCAAGCTCCGGTGTAGGGACATGATCTATCAAACCAGCCTCCGTCGTGGCCTTAGTAGCCCTAGCGTCATCTCTCATCTCCCGTAGCCTAGCCGGTAGCATAGGAGTCCTCCTCTCCCGTCTCTTGACATAAGCCTCATAGTCGGTCACGCATCTCCGCTCCCGTCGTGAGGGTTGGCCCTCGCCTCGGCCCTCCTCCTCTCCGAAACCGTCAGTCCTCCGCACCCACAATGGCCTCACGCCGTCTCAAAATAGCCATCCGAGTCTCCCCAAATGCCTCTCGTACCAATCCAGTACCAAGTGGTCGTGAACACAGTCTCTGACGCTCGAGGATAACCCGAGGAGGAAAGACGTCATACCTCCATACTGGAAAGAAATGGAAACACCGAAGGATCATCCATAGAAGGTAAGCCACCACCCCGGTGGCTATATCATCAAAGTCCTCCAAAGGAACTCCGCTCCAAGCCGAACCGTCTCGTAACCAAAGCCGGAATGTAAAAGCCGGACCGAGAAAGCCCCTAAGCATAACCACGGGAGATCCATCCCGAAGTACTCTCCGAGTCTCCACCCGCCAATGAGGCACCGACCATCTGATATCTTCGCCCGGCGACCAGCCATCCAACGCTCCCACGAGCCCCGATCATCAAAATCCACCGAAACCCCTCTCCCGGCAAATGTCCAAGGCTTCGATCATGTCCGAAGTTTCCCGAAGAACCCCTGTGCGCTCCATCGCCCACAAAGTCAAGAGAAACGGGATGCCCCCGTGCATATACCGCCTCCCGTAGCCAGCCTGTCGAGAGCATGAAAAGTCTCTCCCAAGATCAAAGGTACAACATCTCTGCCCAAGCGACAGTGAACAACCACATCTAGTAGAGCCCGATGACAAATTCCAAAGGAATAAACCATGAACAAGGTACCAAACATGCAAAGTGCAAAAGCATCCCAATAGGCATCATCCACCAAGCCTAAGCCCCTAAATCTATCAGGAAGACCAGAAATGTCAAAATGATCGGGACTACGAATCATACCTTGTGCTTCCCCCAGAGAAAGATGAAGAAGGTTACACAAGCTATCAACAAAAGAAGCCCCTCCGGGCAAAGGAGTCCCAATCTCTTCCACCTCCGGGCCACCAAGTAAAGCCCGAAATTCTTCAACGGTCGGGACCATTTCATTGTAAGAAAGGCAAAAGACATGCCTTCTAGTATCCCAAAATGAAGAAGAAGCTCTCAAGAGGTCATAGTCCGGAACCAATTCTTTAAGAGACCACAAGCACTTTACCTTGTACCTCTCTTCGAAAAATGACCTCCTCTCGTGCATAATCTCCCTACACCACTCCTTGAACTTTTCAAAGAACAACATTTGCTTTTCTTTGGGCAATTTTGGGGAAAATTTGGACATTTCCATGGCTTTTTTGGCTTCTCTCTCGGATTTTCAGTAATTTTGAACCGAAGAAGACGAAGTTTTAATGGCATTTATGGACCAAACCAGATCCAACCCCCGAAATAAATGAACCATGTCGATGTCGAACTCCGTCCGCGCGGACGGATTGTCGCCTGTAAAAAAATCAGCATGCTCAAACCGCCGCACAACGGAAGAATATTTTCATCCTGGCCGCCGAACCTTGTGCAAAACCCGCCCAAACAAGCTCATATACCAAACACTCACACCCTTGCCAAAAACCCGGAGCTCATGTAACAGTGCATTCATACAACATTGCATTCATAATTGATAGAATAAAATAAAATCCTAAATTATTACATTCCAAAAAAAAAGTGTGCATAAAAAACCGTATTCGTCAAAAAAAAAAATAGGTACAGCCTCGTAAATCGGTCTCGTAAGATCGTCGCCGAGTCCTCTGGCCGGGCGCTTTCCCCCGATCCTCTTGCGGCTCGGGCCCGCTCCTCGCAGCCACGAATATCTCGGGCTCGAATCATCCTCGTCTCCTGAGGAAGGCTCGCCCGGACCAACCGGCACACTCGATACGGCAAGCCAAGATCCGCAAAGAAGTCGTATCCGAACGAAAACGCGTCTGGATTCCCTGACGTGCGAAGAAGACCCACCGTGATGCCGTACATGTCCTCGTCCCATACGGATCCCCGAGAATGACGTGGTCCGAAGGCAACACCACACTGGGATCTATGAGAGGAGAAAGAGGAGTCTCAGAAGAAGGCTCTAAGGAATAGGGAAGTCTCCCGCTCGACAGCGCCGCCGTGCTCGTCTCCTCCCCGCCCGAGAAGACCCACAAATAACCATATTCTTGATAAACCTCTTGGCCCCGATCACCTGATTCGTCAGCTTTTCCACCACCTTGGCCGGGAACTGCACGGAAACAAAAGCGTCATAGATAATTAAGGCGAAAAATGATGACAGGAAAGAAAGGAAAAGACAAAAAAAGAGGAAAAGGAGAGGCCATACCTTCATATCCGGACGAGGCCGGAAAGCTCGTGGAACCCGATCGTGACAGGATCTGTACTCTCGCCCCGACCCCGTCCCGGACATACGAAAAGCTCGATCGAGGGTACCGCACAATCCCCAATCCCTCTCTCAAGAACCCGAGGCATCCTCGCCTCCACAAGACAAATCGCGAGTACTCCTCGATCGCCACGAACCTCGAGTGGTGCCGGCCACCTCGATAATCATCCCAGTGTCTCCGAGTTCTCACTCGGATGCATCATGTCGCCAGGAGGCTCCACCGGAGCCATCGCAGTGCACCCACGCCATGTTGGCGCGTCACTCTCTCCCCGCATAATACACGCCGCAGTCAAGCCTCTCAAGATCCTCCGCTCCACGGTCCATCTCTCGGCACCCTTCACCGCCTCCACATCGAAGCGGTCCTGTGGGTAGAATATGATCCTCATCCTGTCTCAAGACTCGCCAAAGGCGTGCAATCCGAGTACTTGAGGGTCGTGCGCCCCTAGAACCTTTCTTCTCCCGGCATACTTGGACCAAGAAAGCATGGCCGGATACGCCCGATGTACTCCGCCGGCCGCCGCCACATCGTGACGTGAAAGAACTCTAGAGCCCATACCGCGAAAGGAAAAGGTCAAATCAATTAAGTGCGAAAAAGAATACGTGCTTAAAGAAAAGAGGGAAAGCAAAAAGAAAGTTTGTACCTCCGAGGGAACTCGAAGCACGTCAAAGAGCCGACAGCCTCTTCCGCTATATCGATCCGAGCAAAATATAGCTCGCCACCCCCCGCTCTCCCCAAGATACCTCTCCAGCCCATCCCCACATCCTCCAAGGACCTCAAAGAAAGCAAAAACACTCCCCTCTGCATGTCCAAAAGCGTGCTCGAAAAAGCAAACCATAAAAAGGCCCTAGCAATCCGCTTCGCCTATCCTCTCATCCCCACCCTCGTAGCTCCCAATACTCTCCACGATCTTCCCGTGGACCACAACAGACTCCATCCCCATCCCCTTGGGAATAGGGAAAATCCTAGAAGGGCCTCGCAGATCCATATCATCGTAGCCGTCTCTCCACTCAATGCTCCGTCCTTTAAAGGACAGCCCGTAATCGCAGTGTAGTCGGAAGGTGTGACCGTGGCCTCGCCTTAAAAAATGGAATGTGTGGGTCACGTCCCCACCAATGCCGTGCCAAAGCAAAGATCGTGCCCTTACTCTTGGGGAACTTGACCAACCTCCTCAAGCACTCGATGAACTCGTACAATCCATTCTCAATGACGATCCGTCTAGGACTCATCATCGCTCCTTCGCCCAAAACCGGAAGCCGGTCCCACAAGTAAATCACGTACTCCACCGATCCCCGAGCCTTCATCTTGTTCACCGCTCCGTCACGAAATTGTTTCCGCCCGCAATAAAAAAAAAAGAGAGAAACAAAAATGTCAAAAAAAATAATCTGGCATTTGCATTCAAAAAAATACACATGCATCATAAACATAAAGTTTTGCGTAAAATCGGGCAAAGATAACAAAGATACAACGGACCTAGCCCATTTTTCTCGCACAAAAGAAAAGAGTTTTTTTCAGCAAATACCATTCATTCATTCATACAGAAATCATGTCAATAATATCGAGTCAACAGAAACTAAAATTCGTCCCACTTTTCAAAAAAATCCTATGCATACATACATTCATATCATTCATAATCCCATTGCAAAAATAAAAAAAAAAATCCTACAAGAGGCATACATGCATACATTCATGTCATTGCAACAAAAAAAAGGGGTCCGTCCCGGATTCGGGCGAATTCCTTATCATTTCATATTTCAAAAAAATAAAATAAAATGGCAAAATTCCCATTCCTTTCAAACACAATGCATACATGCAAATATCAAATGTCAAGAACATCATTTTCAAATTTCAAATCACAATTCTCGGATTTTTAATTACAAATTTTCGAAATTAAAAAAAAAATTTTGGCGAAAATGCCCATTCTCTTTTCCAAACAAAGTGTACATTTGAGTCACCCATATACTCATTACAACATGCAAAGCATCAAAATCAATTTCAAGAAAGAAATCAACAAAGGATGTGAAGAGATTCGAAGTATACCGTTCGGAGACTCGGATCAGTGGCCCAATGTTGCCACGCATCGGGGTATGGCTCCTCCGCAATCGATTGCGAAAGTGTGTAATGCCTCCTCATTCGAACGAGTTCTAATCACCTTTCCGCGACCGGGCCACGTCCTTGGCCTTGAATAGTGACTCCCCCGTGTTCCATTGCTTGAAAAATCAAAGAAAATGGAAGATTTTTGAAGGTTTTTTGGCCAAAAATGGCTTCCTTTCTCGACTTTCTCTCTTTCTCTCTCGAAAAACGCAAGAACTGGAAAAGGTGAGGAAGAAGAAGGAAGGCGGCGGCCCCTCATTTAAACCCATCTGGGACTCAAACCCCTCCGCGCGGATCAGTTTGAAGGGTCAAAAAGACCATTTTGCCCTTTAAAATTTCAGGACTCTGCAATTTAGTCCTCAACTTAACAGAGTTAACCAAAGTTAACCAAAGTTAACCCCCTTTCAAAGGAACCTTCACGGCAGTCAAACGTAAGTCCGATTTCTCCGAGAAAGATAACGGAATCCCGTTTCTTTCATCAAAATCATCAACGGCAGTCAAACGTAAGTCCGATTTCTTCGAGAAAGATAACGGAATCCCGTTTCTTTCATCAAAATCATCAACGGCAGTAAAACGTAAGTCCGATTTCTCCGAGAAAGATAACGGAATCCCGTTTCTTTCATCAAAATCATCAACGGCAGTCAAATGTAAGTCCGATTTCTCCGAGAAAGATAACGGAATCCCGTTTCTTTCATCAAAATCATCAACGGCAGTCAAACGTAAGTCCGATTTCCCCGAGAAAGATAACGGAATCCCGTTTCTTTCATCAAAATCATCAACGGCAGTCAAACGTAAGTCCAATTTCTTCGAGAAAGATAACGGAATCCCGTTTCTTTCATCAAAATCATCAACGACAGTCAAATATAAGTCCGATTTCTCCGAGAAAGATAACGGAATCCCGTTTCTTTCATCAAAATCATCAACGGCAGTAAAACGTAAGTCCAATTTCTCCGAGAAACATAACGGAATCCCGTTTCTTTCATCAATATCATCAACGGCAGTCAAACGTAAGTCCGATTTCTCCGAGAAAGATAACGGAATCCCGTTTCTTTCATCAAAATCATCAACGGCAGTCAAACGTAAGTCCGATTTCTCCGAGAAAGATAACGGAATCTCGTTTCTTTCATCAAAATCATCAACGGCAGTCAAACGTAAGTCCGATTTCTCCGAGAAAGATAACGGAATCCCGTTTCTTTCATCAAAATCATCAACGGCAGTCAAACATAAGTCCGATTTCTCCAAGAAAGATAACGGAATCCCGTTTCTTTCATCAAAATCATCAACGGCGGTCAAACGTAAGTCCAATTTCCCCGAGAAAGATAACGGAATCCCGTTTCTTTCATCAAAATCATCAACGGCAGTCAAATGTAAGTCCGATTTCCCCGAGAAAGATAACGGATTCCCGTTTCTTTCATCAAAATCATCAACGGCAGTCAAACGTAAGTCCGATTTCTACAAGAAAGATAACGGAATCCCGTTTCTTACATCAAAATCATCAACGGCAGTCAAACGTAAGTCCGATTTCTCTGAGAAAGCTGACGGAATCCCGTTTCTTTCATCAAAATCATCAATGGCAGTCAAACGTAAGTCTGATTTCTTCGAGAAAGATAACGGAATCCCGTTTCTTTCATCAAAATCATCAACGGCAGTCAAACGTAAGTCTGATTTCTCCGAGAAAAATAACGGAATTCCGTTTCTTTCATCAAAATCATCAACGGCCGTAAAACGTAAGCCCGTCTTCCCCAAAAAAAGCTAACAAAATCCCCAGTGAATTTGATGAAATCTCGTTTCTTTCCTCATTATCACCAACGGCCGTAAAACGTAAGCCCGATTTTTCTCCAACGAAAGCCAACGAAATCACGAGCAGCTTTCGAACTACATAAGGGCTTGATTCCCACTAGGGATACGTAGGTAGCCTATCATTAGGTCCAGCCACTCGACCAAAGACGGCCATCCTTTCCCTCGGCAGCAGACGAATGAAGTCCACCATAGGGAAAACATTTCAAATCAAGGTCTGAGGCACCTAAAACGCCATCTTCAAGGTCTGAGGCACCTAAAATGCCATCATCATCCAGGTCCGAGGCACCTAAAATGCCATCATCAAGGTCCAAGGCACCTAAAACGCCATCATCAAAGTTCGAGGCACCTAAAACGCCCTCATCACCAGGTTGATGCCTCAAAATAGTCATTCCAGGGTCAAAGACCCGAACTACGACTGGCTTGATTCCTCTTAAGGATACGTAGGTAGCCTATCATTAGGTTCAGCCATCAGACAGAAAATGGTCATTCCTATCCCCAGCAGAGCGGATATACAACTTCAGCCATCAGACCGAAAATGGTCATTCCTATCCCCAGCAAAGCGGATATACAACTTCAGCCATCAGATCGAAAATGGTCATCTCCTATCCCCAGCAGAGCGGATATACAACTTCAGCCATCAGACCGAAAATGGTCATCTCTTATCCCCAGAGTTTCTCTCAAGAATCGATCGCGTAACTCGCTCACCAGGTTGACGCCTCAAAATAGTCACTCCAGGGTCGACATCGAAAGACCCAAACTACGGCCGACTTGATTCCCATTCGGGATACGTAGGTTGCCTATCGCTAGGTCCAGCCACTCGATTACTTGATCATCCTGCCAAATATGGAGCCTTACTCTTATCGACGACCCCGCTTCCTTCGAAAGCACCGTCGCCGAGGGGCTACTGTAAGTGCTCCAATTTGAGTTGTTAGCATTTTCGTTAGAAAATTAACGAAAGTCTTAACATTTCTAACATCTCTAACAATTCCTAACATTTCTAACAAAGTGAGGATAGATTAGGGATTGCCATTTAGAGATAAACCAAGAAAAGAATCCCAAAAAGCAAAAGAAAGGTTAAAAACCCGAAATGGAAGCTGCTGGAACATTTTCTGGTTGCTTAATTTGAAAAATATTCCTTGTGTCCAAAGCCTGGAGCAGCATTTAATGCACGAGGCAAGCCTTCAAGACCCTCCGCACGGATGGGATTGTAATTCTCAGAGGGCTATAAATTGAACCCTTCAGTCACAGAAAAAAAAGGGAGCAACAACACAATTCACAGCTGCACCTTGGCGAAAATACTTGAGAAAATAGTGAGAATTCCATTGAATTGTCACTCTTTTCTCTTGATTATCTTCCCAAATAACAAATCACCAAACACTTTCAAAATTCAAAGCCTCAAACACTCTTACATTCAAAGCTTCAAACACAAAAATCAAAAGAAGATAGGTATAACCTCCCTCTTCCTACCCTAAATCTCTTTCATCCATGCATGTATTTTCAAACTCCAAAATGTAGTTTGTTCATCTTCTTGCCCTAGATCCAAGAGGATCACCATGGAAGTTCATCTCCATGGATGATCCTCTACAAGGATCAACATTCTTTTCAAAGTATCTTTACTTACTTGCAAACACATTTTCAAAACCCTAAAAATCATTTTCATACATCAAATCTTGATTTCAAAGGAAAAAATTCCCCTTCCCAAGCAAATGAAATGCTTAAGTCCTAATGTACCCCAAGGATAGCTTGATATAATAGATCACCACTAAAATGTTTAGTGATCACTAATCAAATCTTAGGGAAATGGGGACAAGCATGGATGCCAAACCCCCTTTAAATCATGTTTTTCTTCAAGAGGAAGTTGCTGTCCAGTAGCCTTTCTCTAAGACCTCTGTCCATGGTCTAATTTTTTGGACATACAGAAACTTGGAATTTGGTGTTGACTACAAAATAATTTTTATAGCCAACATCCAGAGATTTTCAGACATATTTTTACTTTATTTTTTTCGTGAGTAAAACTCCCTTTTTGAAATTTATTTTTAAAAGTCAGTTCCTCAGTCTCTGGAAATCCAGATTTCATATCTGAGATTTCCAGAAGGTTTTGGTCAACCAAATCACCTTCAAATGGGAAAGTTCTTTTACATAAACCTTATTTAAGGTGTTTTGAACAACTTTCATTCTCGGACTTTCCCCAGATTCTGAGATTTTTAAGCCCTTAAACCCATTTTAAAATCAAATGTCCCCTGCCCTTTTCATTCTGGCAGAAATGTTTTTCAACTTCAAAAAATCTTTTGAGTACCAAAACTCAACCCAAAAATCATACCAAAAATCATGGGACTTGTTCAAAGTCTAATAAAGAGTTCCCAATTTTTATTTTTCTCAGTTTCAACTTATTTTTGCCAAAACACACACACACACACACAAATGGTTTTTAATGCTTGGAGGACTCGTTTTACGAGGCCTTCCGGGTGAACACTAACGTTCTTCCCGGCGTGTAACGTGACCTCCGAACCCAAATCTCTAATCTCGGGCATTTTTCAAAGTTTTGGCCCTTAAAACAAAAATGGCGTGGCGACTCCGTGTTTTTTTCGATTGATTTTCAAAAGAAAAGAAAAACAACCAATCTTTCGGGAAAAATGGACCTCAACATCGTCACAGTTGGTGAAGCAGAAAATGCTCAAGCCCCTTGAGAATTATCAGCCGAGGAATCCTAACCCGAACATGGATATGAGCAAGCAGTACGCTTTTCACAACTATCCTGGCCACACCACCGACGATTGTGTCATACTAAAACAAGCGGTCCAGGGGCTAATTGAAGAAGGAAAGTTGGAACACCCCCGCGGTCCCAACACAATCGGAAATCCATTCCCCAGGAAACGATAGGGTGAACATGGTACCATTCGGCATGGATGAGTCCTCTGTACTCCATCAAGCGCGTCAAAAATGCCATTGAAGAGCTGGGTTACCTCCTCCGGACCTACAGCCAGCAAGCTTGGTCTAAGCCCTCGCGTCTTAGAGTCTAGCTTCGAAAAAAAAAATCTGGAGTCTGTCGTATTTAAGTTTGAGTCTCTCGAGTCGTCTGACGGCCTTATGCTTAAAGATTATGCGTTTGTAGCAAAAACAGTGCTTCCTTATGCTTTGAATAAAAGTCTGACCTTTCTGAGTATCCCCTCATTGCCACTTTAACAAATGATAAATTAATTAATCAAAAAAACAGTTAATCATGATTCACTTGATAAAGACGCAGACACATTAAATGAACAATACATTAAGCAATCTTTAAGCATGTTGTCAAACGAGAGGAAAATCGGGCCCAAGCTCCCGAGAAGGTTCTAACCGAAGTGAATTTGAGAACTGCTGAAGAGCCTACAGAGACACAAATCGGAGAATTCTCCGTCGATACTTCGCCTAAAGAATATCGAGTCTTCTTCTCCCTCCTCTGCACTCTAAAAAAAACAAAAAAAAATTCATACAGTCAAACCCCGTAGGTTCTAGTACTGTTCTCATTCAATCAAGTCCTCCTCGAACATTGTAATTAAGTCTTCAATTTTCCATACGCAAGTTATCTTTCTTTTCTTGCTAGACTTGGGACATTGTTTTGCACCCCACATTACATTTAATGAAATGGTTTTGTTCTATGTGATCACTTGCATTGCTCAACAAGTAATTCCACAAATGATTAATGCTTTGATTAATTTGTGTGAGAAAGTCAATCGATAGCTCCCCCATACACCTTACCATACCCCACATAAAGGCCTCCATCAAGCCATACACTTTCCAAAACATGTCCCCACCATCACCTTGACCAGGTCAACGAAGGCGGCAACATCATAAGACAACAAAAGGTCACTCAGCATTAAAAGATTGACCCCATATCGACAATGACCTAGGGGCTTGCCTTCGCCCTCGTGCGCATCAAGAAAGTTCAAGCAGGGGCTTGCCTTCGCCCTCATATGCTTCAAAAAAAAAACTCAAGCAGAAGCTTCAAAAAAAAAGAGAAAAAGCTCAAGCAGGAGCTTCAAAAAAAAAAGAGCCAAGGACCCAACACCGCCAGTCAGAAGCACAATAGAAGAAGGCGAAGGCAAAAATGCATCATAAGTACTTAAGCGATATTCAAATTCTTCCTCTCCCTGAGAGAACCACGATAAAGAAGCAAGGGAATCATTGAAATGGCCATCAAAAATGACTTGTCAAGAAATCACCTCAAGGCCCGTGCCTCATCATTCAACCTTCCGTCTGAGCCTTTTCGCCAAAGGCCGCACAAATATTCTTGCCCTGGCCCCAAAGCCAAACACGGTTCGACCCCGAACTACGTCGACCTGAGCTCCTTGTCTTAAGGGGAACGTAGGCAACCAGAAATGGTCCGGTCATAAACACATACAAATCCACAAACCCAGTCTCACCAATGACCGCTCCTATACACAAACCTTTTCTCCACCTGATCCAACTCGATCCTTGATACCGGTTGACTTTCTACTCATGATTAATCAAGCATATCAAGTTTAATTGTTGAATAACCCGAACATCAACAAAGGGTTTTAAGCAAACATGTGATCATTATGAACAAATCAAGTTTTCAGATGTCTCGACAAGTCTTCTTTTTCTACAAAATAGGCATAATAGAGCTAAACACTGATTTTCTGTCAGCAAGGGCTTCCATACACCTTTACAAGCTTTTCAGTTCTCATACTCTCTCAAAAGAATCAAACCCAAAAGCGTATTTTTTGTGCCTACATCAAGTAAGGCATTAACACAAAAAGGGACCCGTTCCCACCTTTTTCAAAAATAATATATACGCCCTTGCGAGTGTAGATTACAAGTCATTTCTTTCGCATTTTTGGTTGACTCATTGATTAAAAAAATGCAAAGGTGTTGAAGAAAATACCCAGGTAGATTGAAAACCCCAAGCAGGGCAGTCTAGGCAAAAATCAGGGTTGCACCATTCTCCCCCTTTTCTGTCTCCCCCTTCTCTCACAAAAGAAGGTCGAACTACGCAGACCTGAGTCCCTCAGTCCGAGGGAAACGTAGACAACCTTCATTGGTTCGGTCTAAAGTATACACAAAAATCCAAAAATTGGATGCCATCAAGGCTCAGACAAGAAGCAAGCAAGAGATTTTGTGTCACGACAAAGCTTTAAAAGTAAATCGCAAATCATCACAGTTAAAACACTTCTTGATGAGTTCAAGCACGGTCTACTCTCAAACTCACAACATGCTAAAAGACAACTTAAAACATTTAATAATTAATGTGTCTGCAAATGACAATGAATGGATACTCAGTGTTTCAGAAGGTCATTCCATGCTACTCGCACTCGTCCCTTCGTCACTCTTTCCTTTCTTCCATCGTCCCCCAACGAGTCTTCTTTCGTTCCACGTGAACTACATCTGTCTCCCTCCTTCCTAGATCAGGAGTCCTCCCAGTTGGGTCAAGCAACCCAGTCGCTCTCAGAGATTCATTCGCTCATGCCTCGGCTCGGATCTCCTCCCTACAAGTCTGTAAAAAGGGACCTCTCTGCGCCAGTCTGTCAACCCTAGTCTCATAGTCAAATAAAGCGTCTCCCGTGACACACTGAGGGTTAACCCAAGCTTCTGCACTCCTAAGGTCGCAGCTGAAACGGTAATCTTGCCCCAGAATCGCTTTGTGCCTGCTCCCAGAAACCAATTGGGTCTGCCCGACATGCTGCTCGTACCATTCCAGGTACTCGGTGGTCAACACAACACTCTCCCGACATCGAAGGAGCACCACAGGAGGGAAAGCGGAATACTTCCATACCCTCAGAAAATACAGAAAGGCATCTGGATCTATCATGCAGAAGGAGGCTACCTCCATAGTGTCAATGCCTTCCCAGCCCAGTAAAGGCTCGTGCCTTATCCCGAACTGCCTGGAAACAAGCGATGGAACATAGAAAGAGGACCAAGACAAACACGAAACTCTGAAAACATAGGAACCTTCCTGACAGGCCCTCCTAGTCTCAATTCTCCAATGAGGAACCCTCCAATGGAGGAGATGCATGCCAAGTCAAACCATCCACCTCTCCCAAGCAGACTGATCCGTCTCCAAGACCCAATGGTCTCTAAGCAAATGTCCACGGACTAAAAGATGTCGAAAGCACAAGCATAGCTTGAATTCTCTCTCACGCAACCATAAGGAAAGTAAAGTGGGGCTTCCCCCACGCGTGAACCAGTCCCCCATTGCCAAGCGATCTATACCATGGAAAGTCTCCCCCAAAACGAAGGGAATGATGTCCTCACCGGCTCTGCAATGGCCTACCACATCCGACAAAGAACTAGAACATATCTCGAGGGGGCTAACCATGAAAAGAGTGGCTATCACTCACAAAGCAAACACATCCTAGAGGACTTCACTCCCGCCGTCACTCATGAAACTGTCAAAGCTGCTTCAGCCCCCAACTGCTCAAAAGCCTTACCAAAGCCATTTCCGGCCACCATACACTAACCACAAACATTTCAAGCTCGTGCAACATGCACAAAACATAAAAAAGGAGGGGAGTAGAAACAAACCCTAAAGCAAAAATAAAAGAGTTCATTACATGTGAATACATTGTGCATACAAATACAAATATTTTGTTGCTCTCCTCACTAATAAGCACATAAAAGAAAAAAAAAGAGTTCTACTCTGAGTCATCGGCATCACCACATGGTAAAGACTCCTGCATCCCGGCGCCTCCGCAAGCCACTCGTTATCCTTGGTGAACTCGCCACCTTCCTCGACCGGTTACTCCGAGAAGTCTGCAGAAGTAAGAACGAAGAAGGAAAAAGAAGGCGAGCCATCCCTCCATTCCTTAGCCAGCACTTGCGGCGTCCTCAACATTTCAGCAACTCGATCAAAGGCGCCACACGTCCTCAACATTTCATCAACTCGGTCAGAGGCGCCACACGTCCTCAACATTTCATCAACTCGGTCAGAGGCGCCCCACGTCCTCAACATTTCAACAACTCGGTCAGAGGCGTCCCACGTCCTCATTATCTCCATCAGAGGCATACCATGTCCTCAACTTCCTCCTGTTGGTGTAATGCCCTAGGCTTTAGTTATGTTTAACTGAAAACCGTCATGTATCATCTTTATCGTTTATGTTTATTATTTGATTATTATATAGTTTGCATATTTATTGTAATAATCTCCGTCCCTAATTATTAAAAGAATAATTAGTATAATTGTCAATGGATAATCATGTGATGATTATATGCATAAGAGATGCACATTGAAATTATGGGTACTTGTTAGAGAACAAGTGACTGGACATGACCCGCATGAGATTTATGTCATGGTCAAATGTCATACTTAAATCTCATATGGTCACTTCATTTAGTCCCTAGACCTGAGATTATCGTAACCTTACATATGATGAAAGTCATGTTTGATTTTAGTCAAACGATATCTTAACACGATATCTATAAAGACTATCATTGGCATGATCGGAGTCATGATGGGAAGGATGATAAGTCAAGAAGGAATTTATCCATCGGAAGAGAGATGTTATGCTTGGGCCCCTCGATGAGTAATAATGATGAAAGTGTATGGCCGTACCCCAATGTGATTGGAATTATCATTATACTCAATAATCGAGAAAGCATTGAACAATAACAAGTTGACAAGGACCATGACTTGTGTTCAAATATAACATCGTGAGACAAAGGGATAAATGGAAGTACACCATTGGAAACGTGAACTCTTACGTTGCATTATTTGGGTAGACATAATGGCTTGCTAGAGTCCGCTTATGTCTTATGAGGTTCGATATGATCGAACTCATTGCCAACATAATGTAATCCTATTGGGTCACACACAACTAGAATGAATTGGTTAAACCGGAGGAAGAATAGTTGAGAGTTTCTGTATCTGGCTATATATATCGCGCGACATATTAAGCCAATGGCTTAATATACCGCGCGACATAATAGGCCAGTACGCGGTTTGACAGCCTGTCTCTCCTAATACGATTAGGAGAGGTATTCCTACTATTGTAGTATAAATACAAGGGTTCTGTCAGACCTAAAAAGTCAGCCGAAATTTTTCAATCAAAAATTCACAACAAAATACTCTCAATATTCTTCAAGGTTTAGATCTAGCAATCATCAAGAAGTTGTTCTTGGATTCATTCAAAGGTGTGGATACCGAAAGAGGGTCTTCGCTCGTTCATCGATCAAGGCCTAGAGTTCAAGCAAGTTGAAGAACGAAGTTTGTGATTCGATATCACATAATCAAATCGTTCGATAGCTCAAGACCGGAAAGCGTTCCAAGGTTGGTTTAATTCTATCTCATAGGTATTCAAATTAATTGTATAGAACGGATCCTAGGGCTTCTTGGGTTTTATGTTTTTTAATGCTTAATTCCGCTGCGCATGGACCCGTAAAACTCAACAGTGGTATCAGAGCCCCGTTCGTATGGTTAAGTTTGAATTAACATGCTAGATTTAAGATATAAATTGTTTATATGCTTATTGCATGTTTTGTATGTGATAGAATTTTAATTGTTTATGTGAAACAATGTGAAAATCGTTTTCAATTTATGCTGAATTAAATCTGTAAAAAGGCTGTTTTATGTGATTTAATTGGCTGTAATCTGTATTGGTTCGAATCTGGAAATCCTGTAACCTGGCTGCCTATGTCGTGCGACATATCGAGCCATGTGGAATTCAGGTTAACTGGCCTGTTAGGTCGCGCGACATATCAAGCCTCTGGCTGATGTTGTCACGCGACATAACAAGCCAAAACTGGGCAGAATCTGTTTGTTCAAATTTTCTGCTATTCTATGATTGTGTTTACAATCTGATATGTTCATATGAAAATCTGGATGTTATAAAATTGAGTTTATAAGTCCACGATAGATTGATTCATTGATATACATGATTAATTGATTAAAATGTGATTTTAATAATTATTGCTATGTATATGAAAATCTGGATGTTATAAAATTGAGTTTATAAGTCCATGCTAGATTGATTCATTGATATGCATGATTAATTGATTAAAATATGATTTTAATAATTATCGCGATGCATGAATTATTTATTCTTAAGTGTTAAGAATTTTATTAGATGTTTAGTTGAAACATTGAATTGTGATTTCCTAAAATGTTTAGTTGAAACATTGCATTATAGTTTCCTAATATGTTTAGATTTAGACATTGTAAATTTTGGATTTTATGATTGTTTATGGAAACAAGTCATAATTACGCGAAATTTTAAAAGGAAACTAATTGTTTATAAAAGGTAGTGATTATGTTGCCAAATCAGAGTTGATTTCTAATTGTGCATGACTAGGAGAGTTCTGTCTAAGGAAGAGTTGGTACTTAAGTAGTCCTTGTGGCTCACCTATCTTCCTGGGAACTTAACTGTGCATGATTATGACTATCTTTGCTATATGCTTATAATCTACCTTAAAGAACCTTCATTTAACTTTTAAGTTCTTTATGCCAATCCATGATTTAAACACTTGAGACCACTCGGATAGTTTTGGGTGGGCTTGCCATAGCAAGGTGCTTTGATTCTATTCCGTTTGCGAGCAAGATGAGGAAATGGTGGTTCCTATACGTTTAAAATGGATGAACTTAATTGGGTTATCAAAATGGTTTTGGACCCAAGGCATAAGATGAGATTAAAATATGCTTAGACATATGATGTCTTAAATAAATCTCATAAAAGATCCTAAGAGTCATATATGATATGATTGATGTTTTCTACCTAATTAGTTTAATCTTGAGCGGTGCGCCATAGCGTACTTGAGATCAAATTAAAGATGGATCTTAGTCCTAAGAGTCATATACGATATGATTGATGTTTTTCTACCTAATTAGTTTAATCTTGAGCGGTGCGGCATAGCGTACTTGAGATTAAATTAAAGTTGGATCTTAGCCCATTAAATGCATATTATGCTTATTAGCATTAGAAGGTGTATGATTTAGTGGGAGTATTTGTAAAATACATTATTTGCTCTTAAATGATAAATGTGTTGATATTGATATGTGTTCATATAATTTGTATATTTTGTTGTAGAAGTAGCATTACATAATGATAATTGCGATTCGTCCTTATGAAGGACAAAATTCGAAAAGAACGGTACAAGTTACTCTGATTTGATCAGACGCTCAAGAATTGTTTGTTCTTAGGCAAATGTGTACGTTCTTGACGAATCCGTTCCTACTAAACCCATTGCAAATGTTGCAAAGGGCAAATAAGGAAGCAACATTAGAAACATATTGATGATTCTGACAATATTGCTTGCCTTGAATTTGCCACCATGGTTAAAGGCTCTTATGAAGAACCTTGAGCACATGATAACTATTCCTTTTGTTATAGCATAACGCAAAAAGGAAATGTTCCAAATGCAAGCTAGGCAAAAGATATATGTTGTGGTGAAAGCTCTTAATTCATATGATGAAAGAAGGAGCAATCCGCAAATTGTGTTAATGGTTAACACAAGAAAGGGTTCACAAAGGAAGGAAAAGTAGGTAAAGCAAAAGTTGCTAAACCTAGGACAAAAGTTGTCAAAGCCAAAGAGGCTAAACCCAAATTGTCTCAAAAGGATGCAGTTTGCTACCAATGCAATAAGATTGGTCATTAGAAGCAAAGTTGCAAGGTTTATTAGGAAGGCCTAAAAGGTGAAGAAGGGCAATATGATTGCTACTACTTCAAGTATCTATATGATAGATATTTTCCTTTCGACTTCTTGTTCTTGGGTATATGATACCGGATTGGATCCCACATTTGTCTAAATGTGCAAGGAGCAAAGAATAGAAAGCTACTCAAATAAGGTAAATTAAACCTAAGCATGGGAATGGAGCAAGAGTTGCAACATTAGCCATAAGGGACTTATGAAGTCACTTTGCCTTGTGAAGTAGTACTTGTTTTGAACAAGTATGACTACGTTCCGGATTTGAGTAGGAGTGTTATTTCCGTTTCTTAAATGGATGATGAAGGATATAATTTTCTTATTTTCAATAAGAAGTTTTATATTTATTTAATAATATGCCTTATTGTAATGCATATGTCATTAAATGGTCTTCATATCCTTGATGATGAGAAACAAAATAACATTGAAGATATCTATAATATAAATGGGAAATCTAAACCGAACAATATGAACAACACGTTCATATGGCATTGCCGGCTTGGTCAAATAAATAAGAAACATATATCTAAACTCCATTAACATGGACTTTTAGACTCATATGACCATGAATCATTTGAGGATTTTGGATCTTATTTATTGGGATTATCGACCAAACCACCCTACACTAAAGTAGTGGGAGGACTAGTGACTTATTGGTCATTATACATGAGATGTATGTGGACTATTAAGTAGCATTGCTAGGGGAAGACTTCGATATTTCATCACATTTCACTAAAGACTTATCTAGATATGACTATGTCTATCTGATGAAGTCCAAAGGTGAATCGTTTGAGATGTTTCGAACATTTCAAAGATGAAGTACAAAATAACTTGGTAAAAACTGTTAAGTACTTCGATTAGATCGAGGTAATGAATATTTGAGCCAAGAATTTGACAATCATCTCAAAACTATGAAATCGTTTCAAAGTTGACTCCACCCGGAACACCACATTGTATGGTGTGTCTGAAAGGAGGAATTGAATCTTGTAGGACATGGTTCGTTCGATGATGTGTCAATTAGACTTTCCTATTTCCTATTTCCTTTTGAGGATATACATTAGAAATAATGTGGTTACACTGAATCGAGTCCCTACTAAATCGGTTCCTAAGGCCCCACATGAGATGTGGCATGGAAGAAAACTTAGTTTGTCTTTCATGAAGATTTGGGGTTGCGAATCTTATGTAAAGAGACTTGTCTCTTATAAGTTAGCACCAAATCTGACAAAGGTTATTTTCGGAAATTAATCTTACAACCGCAAAGAGAACAAAATGTTTGTTGCTCTATACGATTCGTTTCTTGAGAAATAGTTTTTCAATAAAGAATCTAGTGGGAGTAAAATTAATCTTGAAAAGAGTTCAAGAACCTGAAAATGACATGGATCCAAAAGTAGAGACAGAACCAAGTTCACAAAGGAGTTGTGAAACCGGTTCAAGATGCACAAGTCCATCGTGGATTGGATAGATTACGATCCGAACTCAAGAAATAGTGATTTCTCGTTGCGGAAAGTGATGAAGTGGAAGTCATTGAGAATGACGATCCTACTTGCTATCAAGAAGCGATGTCCTCTCCTAATTTGGATAAATGGTTAGGAACCATGGAATCCAAATTACAATCCATGTTTAACAATCAAGTTTGGAACTTGATTGGGTTACCTAAAAGTGTAAAAACTAAAGGGTGCAAGTAGGTCTTCAAAGACCGACATGGATGTGAAGGTGTATACTTTCATGACTAAGGATTGTAACAAAGGAATTTAGGCAAATTCATAGTATTGACTATGTTGAAACCTTTTTCGCCAGTTACAATGTCAAAGTCTATTAGATTTTCAATTGCCATTATCATATATTGTGACTATGTGATATGACAAATGGATGTCAAACGACTTTCTTTAAATGGAAAGATTATTAAGGATGTGTAAAGTACACAACCCGAATAGTTTGTCGATCCAAGAAACTCTAATAAAGTATGTATGTTGCAAGGATCCATGAGATGGATTGAAGCAAGCTTCAAGGAATTGGAATCTTTGTTTTGATGAATTGGTCAAAGAGTTTGACTTTATCAAGTACAAAGATGAACCTTGTGTATGCATGAAATTCAGTGGGAGCATGGTATTATTTCCATTGTTTATTACAATAATATCTTACTCATTTGAAAAACAAGTTCCGACACTTAAGACTGTTAAGTCTTGGTCAAGGAAAGGTTTCTCAATGAAAGATATGGGTAAAGCCGCTTACATCCTTGGCATCAAGATCTATAGAGATAGATCTAGAAGGATAAATTGGTTTGAGTCAAAGTGTTCACATTGACAAGATTCTTAGAAGAGTCTAAGAAAAGTGGCTTGTCAATGGGTCATGGTATTTTCTCTTAAGCAATACTCATTGTCTTATGACAATTGATGAGCAAAAGGGAATGAATGAAGTTCCATATGCTTCGGCATTTGGATCTGTCATGTATGCCATGATTTGTACTAGACTCGACGTCTCGTATGCTATAAGCATGATGAGTCGATACCAATCTGATCCTGTTGAGAACCAATGGATGACAGTCAAGATGATCCTAAGTACTTAAGAAAAACTAAGGATACGTTCTTGGGATTTGAAAGATTGGAAGTTAATCTTGTTGTAAGGGTTACAAAGATGCTAGCTTCCAAACTGACAAAGTTATTTTAAAATCGCAATTAGGATTTGTGTTTATGCTTATTAGAGGTGCAGTTTTGATTGGAAGAGTTCCAAGCAGAAATTGTAGCCGATTCTACTACTAAGGCCATACTTTAGCAACATATGATGTAGCTGAAAGAGGCAGTTTGGATCAAAAGTTCATTTAGTATTTTGGAAATACTTCAAGTGTTTTTCCAAGTATCACTAATCGGTGAAACTTTTTTTATGACAATAGTGGTGCCACTTGTGCAAACAATGGAACCAAGGTCACAACAGTGATCCAAACACTCACTTAGACGTTCTTCGAGGAATTCATAAAGAATGAGAAGACGTTAAAATATACAAAGTATAAACCGATGATGACATAAGGGACTCACTTACAAAGTCACTCGCATAGGCATGATGGGCATGTTAGATCCATGAGTATTCGATACATAAATGGAGCCTAGTGCAAGTGGGAGACTGTTGGTGTAATGCCCTAGGCTTTAGTTATGTTTAACTGAAAACCGTCATGTATCATCTTTATCGTTTATGTTTATTATTTGATTATTATATAGTTTGCATATTTATTGTAATAATCTCCGTCCCTAATTATTAAAAGAATAATTAGTATAATTGTCAATGGATAATCATGTGATGATTATATGCATAAGAGATGCACATTGAAATTATGGGTACTTGTTAGAGAACAAGTGACTGGACATGACCCGCATGAGATTTATGTCATGGTCAAATGTCATACTTAAATCTCATATGGTCACTTCATTTAGTCCCTAGACCTGAGATTATCGTAACCTTACATATGATGAAAGTCATGTTTGATTTTAGTCAAACGATATCTTAACACGATATCTATAAAGACTATCATTGGCATGATCAGAGTCATGATGGAAAGGATGATAAGTCAAGAAGGAATTTATCCCTCGGAAGAGAGATGTTATGCTTGGGCCCCTCGATGAGTAATAATGATGAAAGTGTATGGCCGTACCCCAATGTGATTGGAATTATCATTATACTCAATAATCGAGAAAGCATTGAACAATAACAAGTTGACAAGGACCATGACTTGTGTTCAAATATAACATCGTGAGACAAAGGGATAAATGGAAGTACACCATTGGAAACGTGAACTCTTTGCATTATTTGGGTAGACATAATGGCTTGCTAGAGTCCGCTTATGTCTTATGAGGTTCGATATGATCGAACTCATTGCCAACATAATGTAATCCTATTGGGTCACACACAACTAGAATGAATTGGTTAAACCGGAGGAAGAATAGTTGAGAGTTTACGTATCGGCTATATATACCGCGCGACATATTAAGCCAATGGCTTAATATACCGCGCGACATAATAGGCCAGTACGCGGTTTGACAGCCTGTCTCTCCTAATACGATTAGGAGAGGTATTCCTACTATTGTAGTATAAATACAAGGGTTCTGTCAGACCTAAAAAGTCAGCCGAAATTTTTCAATCAAAAATTCACAACAAAATACTCTCAATATTCTTCAAGGTTTAGATCTAGCAATCATCAAGAAGTTGTTCTTGGATTCATTCAAAGGTGTGGATACCGAAAGAGGGTCTTCGCTCGTTCATCGATCAAGGCCTAGAGTTCAAGCAAGTTGAAGAACGAAGTTTGTGATTCGATATCACATAATCAAATCGTTCGATAGCTCAAGACCGGAAAGCGTTCCAAGGTTGGTTTAATTCTATCTCATAGGTATTCAAATTAATTGTATAGAACGGATCCTAGGGCTTCTTGGGTTTTATGTTTTTTAATGCTTAATTCCGCTGCGCATGGACCCGTAAAACCCAACACCTCCTCACAAAGGCGCCTCCTCCTGCAGTTAAACACAGCAAAGGTATGTCAATAAACTTCAAATGCAAGACATAGCTGTAATAAACACTACATAAAAGAAAAATCTCAACACGGCATGATTCCTTTCTAAAAATCCCCACAAACAAAGTTCTTACATGACTCAAAAATTACGCCATCAAACTCAACTTAGGTCCAGATGCCTTAGAATAGTCTCAACTTAGGGTCATACTCCTGAACTAAGTCTCAACATTAGGTAGACCCCTTCAAATAGTCACAATTAGGTAGACCCCTTCAAACAGTCACAATCAGGTAGACCCCTTCAAACAGTCACAATCAGGTAGACCCCTTCAAACAGTCACAATCAGGTAGACCCCTTCAAACAGTCACAATCAGGTAGACCCCTTCAAACAGTCACAATCAGGTAGACCCCTTCAAACAGTCACAATCAGGTAGACCCCTTCAAACAATCACAATCGGGTAGACCCCTTCAAACAGTCACAATTAGGTAGACCCCTTCAAACAGTCACAATTAGGTAGACCCCTTCAAACAGTTACAATTAGGTAAACCCCTTCAAACAGTTATACTTTGGTAGACCCCTTCAAACAGTCAAATTTAGGTAGACCCCTTCAAACAGTCACACCTCGGTCCAGGCACCTTCAAATAGTCTCAACTCAGGGCGAAATGCCCCAAGGAATAGTCTCAACTAAGGACGAACGCCTACAAATAGTTCCCCACAGGTGGAGGCCCCTCAAAATTACCCTCACACACGAACTACGATTGGCTTGATTCCCACTCAGGGATACGTAGGAATCCTATCAAAGGGTCCAGTCGTCCGACCAACCTAGTCATCTTCTCTTTCCCGGCGAGTAGTCTAGATCGGGATTCTTATTTTTATCGACGACCCCACTTCCATTGTAAGTGACGTCGCCGAGGGGCTTCTGTAAGTACCCCAATCCGAACTGCTCTCCATCCAAGCATACGGGAAAAAACCAAGGGCGAACTTCCGGAGGTCATAACTCCTTCATACAGACTCTGATCGAGACGTGCCATATATGGTTGGAAAGCTCTCGACGAGAACTAGCCTGCAAACATGTCCGCGCGGACCACTTTGCAATGAAAGATGGTCCATACGGACCATTTTCCACCCCAGACATCATAATTGCAAAATCCCCTTAAAGTCCACAATATTCTCTTAAATCCAGGAAAGCAATAATTTTGATTTTCAGACTATGTCCCGCGACATACTTGGCCATTTCCAGACTCCTATAAATATAGGGCTCCCCCTCTCATTTTTCCCACACCTCCCTTCTCTCCTCTCTTCCCCAGCCTTCAGGCTCCCCTCTAAGTCCTCTTGAGGCACTCTCTGTCCCTTTCGGTTACCTCTAGAGCACTATTCACATTCAAACACTATTCCCCAGCGAAAGACAGACACGAACCAACATTGGTAAGGCTTCCTTCCATTACTATTTCAATTCATTTTAATATATAGCATATAATGTAGATATCATATACATCATGCATTTTTAAAAGCACATACACACACACAACTTTTAAAGAAAGAGGGGTATCAAAAGACTCGTGTATACGAGGCGACTCGGGTGAGCTCTGTTATTCTTTTCCCGAGGTGTAACCTGACCTCCAAACTCAAAATCTCATCACACAACAACAGTTTTTTAAACAAGCTTTTTTCAATATTTTGGGCTAAATCAAAACGGCGTGGCGACTCCTCCAAACAAACGCAGCGACACCTCCCAACTCGAACGAAAACCGTGAGATGTTGGGGCCCGCGCAGCTGGATTCGGGTAATTTCACCTGCGGTTAAATTTTGTCCGTACACGTTTTCCTTGGCTGGATTTGTTTTGGTTTTGACAAGGATTCTTTCCCTAATAGTTAGGGATTTATATTTGATATAAATACAATCCTTTGGTCAGCCAAAAACACATGTTATTTTAGGGTTTATGAAACACTAAAATAGAGATCTAGATTAAGAATCAAAGATCAAAAACACAATTAGCCATTGATTATTGAAAAGTGTTTCAATAATCCGAGATCATCTAGCAATCAAACAAGAAGTGTTCTTGGTTCGTTCGCGTGTGGATTACCGATAGAGGGTGATTATTTTATCACCAAAAGCTTGAAGTCTTCAATCGTTGATTCATCACAAGGCCTAGAACAAGGAGAAGATCAAAACCTTCATCAACGGTTTTGAGATTCGCGTTGAGATTCGATTTCAGATTCAATTTCAAGCAAACATAATCGCATTCAAGGTATGTAATTCTATTTCATGTTTTTCATCTCTTCATGCTAGACGGATCTAAGGGCTAGGATTTTGCTAGTTATTTCTAAGTTCTTTCGCTGCGTTTGTAACCCCAAAACCCTACTCATATGTCGTTGCGAAAATACATATTTTTTGCAACAACAAAAGTCGTTGCAAAAAACTTTCGCTAGGCCCATTCCCGCAACAACCCTGCAACGATAAATGTCGTTGCAAAAAATTATTTTTTGCAACGACATGTTATTTTTTGCAACGATATTTGTTGTTGCAAAAAATGGGTTTTCTTGTAGTGTTGATGAGGTTTTACCAATTAACAAGATATGTTTTCAAGCTTATTTGGTGCTCAAACCTTGGGAATTTAATGTGTTTTTCTAGTGTTTTGAAAGTATAGGGGTTACATTGAAATTAGGCAGTAAATGGAGAAGTTAAGCTTGTTTTGAAAGTTCAGGGACCGAAGTGAAAAATAGGGAAAATCAGGGACCAAAGTGCAATTAGGTGAAAACAAGGAGAAAAATTGGTTTTATGAAGTTCAGGGGCTAAAGTGCAATTGATTGGAAGTAGAAGGACTGCAGCTGAAGTGAAGAGGCTGGCCGCACAAAATGGGCATGGATGGAAGGGATGACCGGCCAGGAGAAGGCTTGGCCGCAAAACAAGGGCCGTGCTGAGGAGTGGCTACAATAGAATGGCCAAAGGCCGAGCGACCGCGCCAAAAGGTAGGGCGGCCGCGCCATTTCGGAAAAAAAGAGGGCGACCGCTCCCATGGCCGGCCAAGGCTTTGCGATGGAATTGTTCCGTCACAAAGTTAAAAGGCAGCTTCCAACAGAATTGATACATATTTGTGATGAATTTCGGCAGAATCCTAATTTGACTAGGAATTGACCTATTTTGGCTGTAAAATAGGAATCCCTCCTCCCTCCTACTATAAAAAAGGACCCCTACACTAGGTTTTTGTATCTTTGTATCATCTTTTACTCTCTAATAACATAATTTAGGTTTTAATACAAGAATTCCATTGAAGAATTATTCAATTTATTGAAGTTTTATTAATGTTCAATATGAACATGAGGAGCTAATTTTCTTGTTATACGAAATGGAGGTAATGTATATCAATCCCTTATGTTTTAATTAATATTGTGATCAATCAAAGGTTGGGTTCATCAAAAGTGTTCTTCATCTAAGTTTTCTAAACTACAATCAAATGTGTAGATGTGATTGGTTTTTAAACTAAATTTGTGTGTGTGATTGACAAGTGATTGTTCGATCCATGCAAGTCAAATTTTTGAATGAATATAAATTAGGTTTTGACAAGTGATTGCAAACCAAAATTATAGATTATTAATCCTAGGGTTTAATGGGTTATTGAATATTAAGTGGACTTTGCAAAAAACATAATATTTATAAAACACTAAATTTTGCACGTGTGAACACCCAATTTTACTAAAGAAGATGAACCCCCAATTATGATTGATTGTATTATTGATTGGTATATTGGGGGGATATACATGAAATACCATTTCGTAGATTCTTCTTCCTTTGAATTTGGTAATATTTTACTTGATTTGTTTATTTCTTATTTTTAGAAGTTAGATAATTAAAACCAAAATAAAACCCCAATCTTTTATTTCTTGTCTCATTGTTGAAAGTCGAATTGTGGATACAAAATTTCTTGTGGATTCAACCCCTTCCTAAGTGCATATTACTGCTACGATAACTCGTGCACTTGCAAGGTATTTTCATAACAAGTGGGATTTTCCCCCATCATCTATCTCACCAAAAAACAAACTCCATATGTTTAGGATGACGATGCACTCATCTAAGGTTAACTCTTTCCATGGACCCTCAAGTATTTTGTAAATCCTAAGATTCACATAATTATAACCATACTTAACCCCTAGCTCGAATTCGAAGGTCCTAGCTATGGAGGAAAATATGAAAAAAAAAAATCAAAAGTAAAAGTAAAACCTAGAAAGTTGAAATTGGAGAATACCTTAAGCTTTGGAAGAAGGGGAAACGAATGGTGAAGTCGGAAGAAAAGTTTCTACATGCTGGAGATGGTTTCCTTGCCGTTGGGTTTTGCTGGGTTTTTTGAAAATATGAAGATGGTAAAGTTTGGAAAGGAGTTGAACTCTCCCTTTTATACCTCCTTTTCCTTGCCTGAATTGGAAAGGTTTGGGGCAAAAAGGTTGGATTGTCGGAACGTGGGCTGAATTAAAAGCCCACACTGTTTCCCAATGCGAATGTCTAATCGACAAAATCCGTACCATTATGGCTAACATTACGGCGATTAAAGACAGCTCATCCAACTGAAAAAAGTCAATTGTCGGGAGCGACCTACGGTTAACAAGTCGACATTTGATCGTCTCCCCAAATATGTAATAATTGTTTTCTATAACTTCCTACTCGACAAGTCAAGCTAAAAAGTTGAGGGCCACTGAACGGAATAAAAGTAATGGGCCAAGCCCAATAGGTTGGCCCCATGTCTAAGTCATCCCAAAGGTCCATCAAACAGAGAGGAGCCTATTAAGTTGTCCTAATTCTACCAACCCATCAATCTAGATCAGTCGACCAAGCTCATTGTCCGAACTTTCTTGGTCCCGACATATCTTCATCTAACATACGATCCACTCCTTTTCCATTCTCTGCCTAGTCAAGGCACGAAGTCAGGTCGATCTTGATCATTAAAACGACCTCGATTAAACGACACGTGCGTCTACCCATGTCATCATTTCGTAACCGTCTCCTACAATATTGGAGACCGTTACGCTCCCATTATCTTCGTGATCTAAGGGATTCATAAACATCCCATATCAATGTTGGTGTAGTGCCCTCGGCTATAGTTATGTTTAACTTGAACCGTTATGTATTATCTTTATCATTTATTATAGAGCATGTTTATTTTGTTCACTATATGTTTTACATGTTTATTATATTGAAGTGTGTCCCTAATTGTTTTGAAAAATTAGTATAAGTTGGTAATGGATAATCATGGAGATGATTATATGCATGGAGATGCACATTACACTTATGGGTACTTGCTAGAGAACAAGTACTGGACTTGACCTACTTATGAGATTTATGACATGGTCTGTTGTCATGATTAAATCTCATGATAGTCGTGTTATTGAATCTTTCGTACCTGAGATTATCATCGTCTTCCATATGATGAACGTTACGTTTAATATAGTCTAACACTATCTTTAAATGGATAGCAATAAGGGCTATGTTAGCATGATCGGATTCATTTAGGAAAGAATGATAAGTCAAGACAGGATTTGTCCCTCTTATGAAGAGAGATGTTTGCTTGGGCCCCTCAATGAATGATGTTGATGAAATGTGTGGCCACACTCAAATGATTTGATAGAGATCAAATGCATTTTGATTATCAACATATTAGGAATCGAGAAAGCATTGAATGAGATGAGTTGACGTAGACCATGACTCATGTTCAATTGGACATCATGGACAAAGAGATTGTGACATTTGATCTATCGAGGAATCAAGCTTTAATGTTATATTAATTTGGTGGGCATAATGGTTTGCTAGAAATCACTTGTGTCTTGTGAGGTCATGTTTTGTCACACTACCAACATAATATAATTCCTTTTGGGTCACACACAAAGAACGAATTTGATTCGAGCTGAAAATTGGAATTTGCAGTTTTTGGCACGACTCGTGACCAGGAGCACGACTCGTGCCCTGGGTCACGACTCATGCCAATTGTAAACGACTGTGCAAATTTTGGGTTGTCAATCAGAACGAGTTGAAGCATTGGGCACGAAACGTGGGTACGAATGGTTTGCAAATGGCACGACTCGTGCCCTATGGCACGACTTGTGCCAGCGTCGAATTTCCATCCGTACAACAGGTTCCTTGGCCAATTAGGTCTTTGGTTTGAAAAAAGGTTTCTCCCTAAGTGTTAGGGATTTATATGTGATATAAATACAATTCTTTTTGCAGTCAAAAATTCATCTCTACTATCATTGTTCTAGGTTTATGAAACTCTAGATTTTGATTTTGATTTTGATTTTGAATCAGAGGCTCCCAAAATTATTCCATAATTTTTGGCTTTGATTATTGAATATTGATTCGATAATCAAGAGGATCATCTAGCAATCCAACAAGAAGAAGTTCTTGGTTCGTTCGCGTGTGGATCACCATTAGAGGGAGGTTGCTTTATTCCTAAGGCTTGAAGCTCCATTGTTGATTTCATCACCAAGGTTGAACAAGGAAGATAGAAGATTCGACATCAAAATTCTAGGCTTGAATTTTGAGATCTATTTTTGACAAACCAATTCGCATCAAAGGTATGTAATTCTATTTCATGATTTTTCTAATCTCTTCATGCTAGATGGATCTAAGGGCTAGGGTTTTAATTGTTATTTCTATGTTCTTCCGTTGCGTTTGAAACTCCAAAACCCAACAGTGGTATCAGAGCCCTGTTTTGCCATGATTAGGATTGAAATTGCATGCTAGATTTAATTTGATTATTTGCTACCATGCTATATGAAATAGATCTAGATTTATGTTTTTTTTTTTTTAGTGAAAAACAAGTATATGAGATTTGCCATGTTCATGATTCATGATAAATTAATTTGTTTAGTTTAGCACATAGGTTGTTAATCTATTTAATATGATTATTTAAATTTGTAATTTCTCAAAATTAAAATCAAATTGTTTGTATGAAATTTTGTGAAGCCCTATGTTCATGATTATGTTCACATGAGATCTATGTTACAACCATGCGATGTTTGTTACAATATGAAAACCTTATAAATATTTAAGTCTTATGCCATTCCTTGATTAGAACACTTGTGATACTTTAGGGTATTTGATGTAGTTTCGACTCAGTTGGGTGCATCTTATATCTTGATTTTTGATCAAGGTGAGATAATGGTTGATGTAGTTTTGACTCAGTTAGGTGCATCGTTCCATGTCTCATATGTTTGAAAAATGTTTTGACTTAATTGGTGCTTTCAAATGAGATTTGACCAAAGGCATAGATGAGATTTAAAACATGTTTTTGACATATGATGTCTAAGGAAATCTCATAAAAGATCTAAGAGTCATATAGTGATATGATTGATGTTTCTACCTAAATAGCTTGATTTCGGGCATTGACTCAGTTAAACCAAAATCAAGTGAAATATGGATCTTAGCCTACTATGATTATATGATACATGCTTGTATTTGAAGGTGTATAATTTAGTGGGAGTATTTATGAAATACATTATTTGCTCTTAGGTGATAAATGTGTTGATACTTATGTGTTTCATTGTTTGCATATTTTATTGTGGAATGGCTAATCACAATAATCAACCCCTATCACTGCGATCAGTCCTTGAGAAGGACAAGCTTGTGGAGAAAGGTACAAACTATTCTGATTGGATCAGAAGCCTTAGAATTGTTCTAAAGCAAGAGAAGAAACTGTACGTTCTCAATGAACCCATTCCACATCAACCTGCTCCAAATGCTTCTAGGGCAGATAGGGATGCACATAAGAAACATAATGATGATTCTACTGATGTTGCATGCCTTATGCTTGTCACTATGTCTAAGGCTCTTCAGATGGACCTTAAGCACATAGATGCAACATTTGATCTTGCTGGGCGCTTAAAGGAAATGTTCCAAGTGCAAGCAAGAAACGAGAGGTATGATGTGGTTAAGTCCCTAACTGCATGCAAGATGCAAGAAGGGCAATCGGTTGGAGCTCATGTCCTTAAGATAAAGGGTCACATTGAGCGTCTCGAAAGGCTTGGTAATCCAATGAGTTTGGAACTCGCCACAGATTTGATATTAAATTTATTGCCTGAAAGTTATAGTCATTTTATTATGCACTATCACATGAGTGGCATGGATAAAAATCTCTCGGAATTGCATGCGATGTTAAGACCGCAGAGATGAATATCAAGAAGCCTAAAACCAATATTGTGTTAATGGTTAACAAAGGCAAAGGGTTCAAAAAAGATGTCAAAGGTAAAGCAAGTGTTGCTAAACCTATGGCAAAAGTTGCCGTTGCCGGAAAGGCTCCCAAGGCATCTCAAAAGGATGCGGTTTGCTACCATTGCCAAGAGGTTGGTCATTGGAAGCGCAACTGTAAGGCTTACAAGGAAGGCCTAAAGGCGAAGAAGGGCAATGCGATTGCTTCTGATTCAGGTATTTATATGATAGATATTTTCCTTTCTGTTTCTAGTTCATGGGTATTAGATACCGGATGTGGATCTCACATTTGTTTAAATGTGCAGGGACTAAGGAATAGAAAGCTGCTCAAACAAGGTGAAGTTGACCTATGTGTTGGGAATGGAGCAAGAGTTGCTGCATTAGCCGTAGGGACATATGATGTAACTTTACCTAGTGGCTTAGTACTTGTTTTGAACAATTGTTACTATGTTCCAGATTTGAGTAGAAATATTATTTCTGTTTCTTATTTGGATAATGAAGGGTATAATTTTCTCATTAAGAATAAGAAGTTTTATATTTATTTAAATTATATGCTTTATGGTATTGCAAATTCATTTAATGACCTTTATGTTCTTGATGTTGATGAGAAACAAAATAGTGTTGAAAATGTTTATCATGTAGACAAGAAGTCTAAACCGAATGACGTGAACAACTCGTTCATGTGGCATTGCCGGCTTGGTCATATAAACGAGAAACGCATTTCTAAACTCCACAAAGATGGAATAATAGACTCACATGATTATGAATCATATGAGATATGCGAATCTTGTCTATTGGGCAAAATGACCAAACCACCCTACACTAAGAGTAGTGAAAGGGCTAGTGACTTATTGGGCTTAATACATACTAATGTATGCGGACCAATGAGCAGCATTGCTAGGGGATGATTTCGGTATTTCATTACATTCACCGATGACTTATCTAGATATGGCTATGTCTATCTCATGAAGTCAAAGAGTGAATCGTTTGAGATGTTTAGAACATTTCAAAATGAAGTACAAAATCAAATTGGCAAAACAATTAAAGCACTTCGATCCGATCGTGGTGGTGAGTATTTGAGCCAAGAGTTTGACAATCATCTCAAAAACTGTGGAATTGTTTCAGAGTTGACTCCACCCGAAACGCTACAATGGAATGGTGTTTCCAAGAGGAGGAATAGAACCCTATTAGATATGGTTCGTTCGATGATGAGTCAAGTAGACCTTCCTATATCCTTTTGGGGACTGCATTAGAGACTGCTGCGTTCACACTGAACAGAGTCCCTACTAAATCGGCTCCTAAGACCCCACATGAGATGTGGCATGGAAGAAAACCTAATTTGTCTTTCATGAAGATTTGGGGTTACGAAGCTTATGTGAAGAGACTTGTCTCTGATAAGTTAGCACCTAAATCTGACAAGGTTATTTTCGTTGGTTACCCTAAGGAAACCAAAGGGTATTACTTTTACAACCGCGTTGAGAACAAAGGGTTTGTTGCTCAATATGGTACTTTTCTTGAGAAACAGTTTCTCAATAAAGCATCTAGTGGGAGTAAAACTGATCTTGAAGAAGTTCAAGAACCCGAAAATAACATGGAATCGATAGTAGAGACTGAACCAAGTCCACAAGAAGTTGTGGAACCGGTTCAAGATCCACAAGTCCATTGTAGATCGGATAGGTTACGATCCACGCCCGAGAGATATGGATTTCTCGTGTCGGAAAGTAATGAAGTTGAAGTCATTGAGAATGACGAACCTACTTCCTATCAAGAGGCGATGTCTGATCTCGATTCGGATAAATGGTTAGAAGCCATGAAATCCGAATTGCAATCCATGTCGGATAATCAAGTTTGGAACTTGATTGAGCCACCCGAAGGTGTTAAAACCATAGGGTGCAAGTGGGTCTTCAAGAAGAAGACTGACATGGATGGGAAGGTGCATACTTATATGGCTAGGCTTGTAGCAAAGGGATATAGGCAGACTCATGGTGTAGACTATGATGAAACCTTCTCGCCTGTTGCCATGCTTAAGTCTGTTAGAATTTTGATTGCCATAGCTGCGTATTATGACTATGAGATATGGCAAATGGATGTCAAAACCAATTTCCTTAATGGAAAAGTGCTAGAGTATGTGTATATGACATAACCCGAAGGTTTTGTAGATCCAAGAAATTCTAATAAGGTATGCAAGTTGCAAAGATCCATTTATGGATTGAAGCAAGCTTCTAGGAGTTGGAATCTTCGTTTTGACGAGAAAATCAAAGAGTTTGGTTTTGTCAAGAACGAAAATGAACCTTGTGTATACAGGAAATTCAGTGGGAGCGTTGTGCTATTTCTCTTATTGTATGTCGATGATATCTTACTCATTGGAAACGACATTCCTGCGCTTGAGACTGTCAAGTCTTGGTTAGGGAAGTATTTTTCAATGAAAGATATGGGCGAAGCTGCTTACATCCTTGGTATCAAGATCTATAGAGATAGGTCGAAGAGGATAATTGGTTTGAGTCAAAGTACCTACATTGACAAGGTTCTTAGAAGATTCAAAATGGAAAATTCTCATAGAGGTAACTTGCCAATGGGTCATGGTGTTACTCTTAGTAAGACTCAGTGTCCTAAGACAACTGATGAGCGAAAGATGATGAATGATATTCCATACGCTTCGGCTATTGGTTCTATCATGTACGCTATGATTTGTACTAGACCCGACATCTCGTATGTTTTGAGCATGACAAGTCGTTACCAATCTGATCCGAGTGAGAACCATTGAATGGCAGTCAAGACGATCCTAAAGTACTTAAGAAGGACTAAGGATGCATTTTTGGTATTTGGAGGGATGGAAGAAGATCTTGTTGTAAGAGGTTACTCAGATGCTAGCTTCCAAACCGACAAGGATGATTTCCGATCGCAGTCGGGTTTTGTGTTTATGCTTAACGGAGGTGTGATATGTTCGAAGAGTTTCAAGCAGAGTACTATTGCCGATTCTACTACTGAGGCCGAATACATAGCGGCATCCGATGCAGCTAAGGAGGCAGTTTGGATCAAGAAGTTCATTAGTGACTTGGAAGTTATTCCAAGTATCACTAATCCGGTGGAACTTTATTGTGACAATAATGGTGTTATTGCGCAAGCAAAGGAAACAAGGTCACACCAGCGATCCAAACATATACTTAGACGTTTCCATCTCATTCGAGAGTTCATTGATCGGGGTGACATTAAGATATGCAAAGTATCAACCGATGATAACATTGGGGATTCGCTTACAAAGCCCCTCGCACAAGCAAAGCATGATGGTCATGTGAGGTCCATGGGTATTAGATACATAGATGGAGCTTAGTGCAAGTCGAAGATTGTTGGTGTAGTGCCCTAGGCTATAGTTATGTTTAACTTGAACCGTTATGTATTATCTTTATCATTTATTATAGAGCTTGTTTATTTGGTTCACTATATGTTTTACATGTTTATTATATTGAACTGTGTCCCTAATTGTTGTGAACAATTAGTATAAGTTGGTAATGGATAATCATGGAGATGATTATATGCATGGAGATGCACATTACACTTATGGGTACTTGCTAGAGAACAAGTACTGGAATTGAACTACTTATGAGATTTATGACATGGTCTGTTGTCATGATTAAATCTCATGATAGTCGTGTTATTGAAGCCTTCGTACCTGAAATTATCATCGTCTTCCACATGATGAACGTTACGTTTAATATAGTCTTACACTATCTTTAAACGGATAGCAATAAGGGCTATGTTAGCATGATCGGATTCATGTAGGGAAGAATGATAAGTCAAGACGAGATTTGTCCCTCTTATGAAGAGAGATGTTTGCTTGGGCCCCTCGATGAATGATGTTGATGAAATGTGTGGCCACACTCAAATGATTTGATAGAGATCAAATGCATTTGGATTATCAACATGTTTGGAATCGAGAAAGCATTGAACGAGATGAGTTGACGTAGACCATGACTCATGTTCAATTGGACATCATGGACAAAGGGATTGTGACATTTGATCTATCGAGGAATCAAGCTTTGATGTTATATTAATTGGGTGGACATAATGGTTTGCTAGAAACCACTTATGTCTTGTGAGGTTATATTTTGGCTCACTACCAACATAATATAATTCCTTTTGGATCACACACAAAGAACGAATTTGATTCGAGCTGAAAATTAGAATTTGTAGTTTTTGGCACGACTCGTGACCAGGAGCCCGACTCGTGCCCTGGGTCACGACTCGTGCCAATCGTAAACGACTGTGCAAATTTTGGGTTATCAATCAGAATGAGTTGAAGCATTGTCACGACTCGTGGGTACGAATGGTTTGCAAAGGGCACGACTCGTGCCCTATGGCACGACTCGTGCCAGTGTCGAATTTCCGTCCGTACAACTGGTTCCTTGGCCAATTAGGTCTTTGGTTTGAAAAAAGGTTTCTCCCTAAGTGTTAGGGATTTATATGTGATAAAAATACAATCCTTTTTGTAGCCAAAAATTCATCTCTACTATCATTGTTCTAGGTTTATGAAACTCTAGATTTTGATTTTGATTTTGATTTTGAATCAAAGGCTCCCAAAATTATTCCATAGTTTTTGGCTTTGATTATTGAATATTGATTCGATAATCAAGAGGATCATCTAGCAATCCAACAAGAAGAAGTTCTTGGTTCGTTCGCGTGTGGATCACCATTAGAGGGAGGTTGCGTTATCTCCTAAGGCTTGAAGCTCCATTGTTGATTTCATCACTAAGGTTGAACAAGGAAGATAGAAGATTCGACATCAAAATTCTAGGCTTGAATTTTGAGATCTATTTTGACAAACCAATTCGCATCAAAGGTATGTAATTCTATATCATGATTTTTCTAATCTCTTCATGCTTGACGGATCTAAGGGCTAGGGTTTTGATTGTTATTCTAAGTTCTTCCGTTTCGTTTGTAACCCCAAAACCCAACAATCACCACTATATATATCAAACCATATCCTACGTGAAAGGGTAATGTCACTTGAGCTATTTTGAGATTAAGCAAGTTCAATACTCCCTTTGTCCCACCCGAAAAGACAAAAATTTCCATTTTGGGTGTCCCATTTAAAAAGGCACACATACAAAATGAAAACATTTTAACACTTCTTTATTCATACAACCCACTTGTCATACTCACAATAACTATCTATTTACTATTTCATACCCCACATTCCCTCTCTTACTTCACTTTTCATACTTACAACACTTACTGCACTATACACTTTTCTTAATTTCCGTGCAATACCAATTTTGTGCCTTTTCGGGTGAGACGAAGGGAGTACGTTTTTGTTAACGAATATTATTCACATAATAATATTCTCTATATATGAGTATATTTGTATAGCATATCTTTAGTGTTATTGGTAGTATTTCTGTTACTATAGATAGAGTCGTAATTCATGGGATTGATTAGCAAGTTAGGTAATTAGAATCCCTTTTCCAAGTTAACTCTTTCATTTGTATATAAATAGGAGTTTCATTGAATGAGAAGTTTAAGGAAAATATTATCATATCTTTTATGATATCACGAGAGGTCTAGGGCATCACGTCTTCTTCCGCTGCGCCGCCTCCGTGACTATCTGCACGTTATTTTTCTTCCTCTTCTTCCTCAGTTCTCAAACCTTTCTGCCATACACCATGTCGACGTCCTGCTCTATTCATCCCGCTATGGCAGTAACCAATATTAGGAATAACATCTCTGTTATTCTTGAACTTGAGAACGTTCAGTATGCGACATGGGTTGAAGTTTTCAAGGTCCATGCTAGGTCTCTTGAAATTCTTCATCAGAATGTTCCGGATAGCACGATTAAGGAACCAGAAACTACTGCTAAGCTTAAGGAGTTTTCTGTCTTGGATGTGAAAGTTTTTGGATGGATCTACGGCACGATCTCACCTGATCTTCTCAACACCATTGTTGAAGCATATCAATCAGCCATGAAAGTGTGGAACACCTTGAAGGATATCTTTGAGGATAATAAGAACTCCCAGACTGTTAGCCTTGAACATGAGTTCACTTCCACTCTCATGGAAAATTTCTCCTCCGCCTCAGCTTATTGTCAACAACTGAAACAAATCCCTGATCAATTGAGAAACGTTGGGACTCCGGTGAGTAGTGATCGAATGGTTCTTCAGATGGTTGCGGGGTTAACCGAAGCATACAGTGGGGTTGGTACTCTTCTTCGACAGAGTGATCCATTGCCGAAATTCCATCAAGCCCGCTCCATATTGATCTTAGAAGAAACGGGACTGCAGAAAAAGGCCATAATGGGCTCAGCCATGGTGGTTAGGGACACGGCACCTCTCTTTCCTAGTGGTCCTTCTATGCCACCCCATACTTCTAATAATGGTGGGTCCAAATCTCGCAGCAATAGTAAGAAGGGTGGGAAAAATAATGGCAAAAATGGGTCTTCTTCTTCTGGGAATGGAAAGGGTCAGCCACAACAGGTTGGTAATTCTGTTGGCAGCCAAGGGCAGTTTGGTGGACAGTTTGGTGGCCTGGGGCAAAATCAATGGGTTGGTGGTGGATAACAGGCACCGTGGGGTGCACCTTGGAATTGGCCGTGGGCGATACCACCATGCCCCTACCCAACAGCTTCAAACCCGTGGGCTCGTGCCCCCCTCCCTCTGGCCGACAGCAACAATCAGGTGGGGTTCTTGGCTCCAGGCCAAATCAAGCATATGGGCAGCCACAAGCTTATATGGCGACTAATTCTTATGTTCCCACTAATGTTGAATCCGCCATGCACACTATGAGTATGACACCTCCACCCCCAAATTGGTACATGGACTCTGCTGCCACTTCTCACATGACGTCGTCACCAGGTACTCTTACACCCTATTTTCATTTGAGCACAAATCATGGCATAACTGTTGGTAATGGTCATTCAATTTCGATTCAAGGTTATGGGCAATCTAGACTAAGTGCGTCTCATCCCACTCTCACTCTTAATAATGTCCTTCATGCTCCGAAATTGATTAAAAATTTAGTGTCTGTTCGAAAATTCACTACTGATAATTCCGTTTCCGTCGAGTTTGACCCATTTGGGTTTTCTGTGAAGGATTTCCAGACGGGGGCTCATCTCATGAGATGTGAAAGTAAAGGAGATCTCTATCCAGTCACCAGTCCAAAATCAACCAATCTTCAGTTTGCACATTCTGCTTCGTCTCCGGATCTATGGCATGAGCGTTTGGGTCATCCCGGCACGCCCATTATGGATTCTCTTAGGAAGAATAAATTTATAGATTGTAATAGGGCTAAGTCTTCTCATGTTTGTCAAGCCTGTGCGTTAGGAAACATGTAAAACTCCCGTTTACTTAATCCACTTCTCGTACTTTATTTTCATTTGATTTAATTCATAGTGATTTGTGGACCTCTCCGGTGTTAAGTTCTTCGGGACATCTGTATTATTTATATTTTTGGGATGATTTTTCTCGTTATTTGTGGGTTTTTCCTTTAGCCCATAAAACAGATGTGTACTCCACTTTTTTATCGTTTCGTATGTTTATCAAAACTCAATTTGAACGTGCATTAAAACATTTCAATGTGATAATGGTCGCGAATTTGATAATCAGTACTTTTGGGAGTTTTGTAAGCAACATGGACTTTCTTTTCGTCTATCTTGTCCCTATACTTCTCCCCAAAATGGAAAAGCGGAGCATAAAATCCGTACAATAAATAATATGGTTCGCACTATGTTAACTCATGCCTCTTCCCCCCTAATTTTTGGCATCATGCGGTTCAAATGGTTTCGTACCTATTGAATATTCTTCCAAACTCGACCCTTGGTTTTCTTTCTCCACTACAAGTTCTTTTTTGTCAAACTCCATTGTTTTCTCATTTACGTGTGTTCGGGTGTTTATGTTATCCGTTGATTCCCTCTTCTAAAATCAACAAACTTCAAGCACGGTCATTACCATGCGTATTCTTGGGCTACCCGTCCCACCATAGAGGATATAAATGTTATGATCTTCAAAGTCGAAAAATAATCATCTGTCGTCATGTCATATTTGATGAAACTAGATTTCCGTTTAGTTACACTCAACAAAATCCGACATCTTCATATGATTTTTTGGATGAAGGGGTGTCTCCCCTTTTGTTTGATCACTTAAAATTTCGACCCCACATAAATGACCAAAGTGTAACTCAATCTGGTACTTCGGATGAGCTGCCCCATTCAGCCCCTGACCTATATTTGGCTCCAGAACCAATTCTGCCACAAATACCTTCTTCTGCCGAGAATGTGGCAGCCCCTACTGCCCTAACTCCTCCACTCGGTACTGTACCTACACCTAGTGTGTATCATGGGCCGGTCACTCGTGGGCAACGGGGTATTTTTAAACCAAAAACTCCTTTTAATTTGCATGTTTCTGTCTCCAAGTCTCCTCTCCAAAATCTCCTATCCTTGCTCTTAATGACCCAAATTGGAAAATGGCAATGCATGATGAATATAATGCTCTTATTGAAAATAGGACGTGGGAGTTGGTGCCTCATCTGTCTCAGGCTAATGTTATTCGCTGCATGTGGCTTTTTACTCATAAAGATAGGGCGGATGGTTCTTTTGACCGGCATAAAGCCCGTCTTGTTTGTGATGGAAAACACAATGGGTTGGGATTCATTGTGGAGATACGTTTAGTCCGGTGGTCAAATCGGCCATCATTCGGACCGTTCTTAGTCTCTCCGTTTCACGAAATTGGCCTTTGCATCAACTTGATGTCAAGAACGCATTTTTACATGGAGAACTTAATGAGACAGTATATATGTATCAACCAATGGGATTTCGAAGCAAGCAGTTTCCGGATCATGTTTGTTTGCTAAAGAAATCCTTGTATGGGCTCAAGCAAGCTCCTCGGGCATGGTCAACTCGGTTTTCTACTTATGTTTCTTCCTTGGTATTTTCTCAAAGACGCTCTGATCATTCTCTCTTTGTTTACCGGAAAAATGGTGATATGGCTTACTTGTTAGTATATGTTGATGACATTGTTTTGACAACCTCTTCCACGGTGTTATATAATTCCATTATTTCTTCCCTTAATGCCGATTTTGCAATGAAAGACTTGGGGTCTCTCAGCTCATTTCTTGGCATTTCCGTGACTAGACATACAGGTGGGCTGTTTTTGTCTCAACGGAAATATGCCTTGGAAATAATTGATTGTGCGGGTATGGAAAATTGTAAGTCCTCACCAACACCGGTTGACACAAAGGCTAAATTGAGTGCTCATTCTAGCCCCCCCTTTGCTGATCCCTCTCATTATCGGAGTTTAGCGGGTGCTTTACAATACTTGACTTTTACTCGTCCGGATCTCACCTATGTCGTGCAACAAGTCTGCTTATTCATGCATGACCCTCGAGAAGAACACATGCAGGCTTTGAAACGGATTCTTAGGTATGTTCAAGGAACGGTACATCTTGGGTTGAGTATTTATCCATCCACCACCTCCTCACTTGTGTCGTTTACGAATGCGGATTGGGGTGGGTGCCCCGACACTCGAAGATCGACATCCGGTTATTGTGTGTTCTTAGGAGATAACCTGATTTCTTGGTCCGCCAAGCGTCAACCTACTATTTCACGCTCTAGTGCCGAAGCGAGGTATAGATGTGTGGCAAATGTTGTCTCCGAATCATGTTGGCTTCGGAATCTTCTAATGGAACTTCACTGTCCAATTAGTCGAGCCACATTGGTCTTTTGTGATAATGTTAGCGCTATTTACTTGTCCGGTAACCCGGTACAACACCAACGTACCAAACATGTTGAAATGGACATCCATTTTGTTCGGGAAAAAGTTGCTAAAGGTGAAGTTCGGGTTCGACATGTACCATCTAGACATCAGCTAGCGGACACCTTTACAAAAGGGCTTCCGTTGATTCTATTCGAAGACTTTCGGGATAGTCTCAATGTTCGGGCTCCTCCAGTTTCGACTACGGGGGAGTGTTAACGAATATTATTCACATAATAACATTCTGTATATATGAGTATATTTGTGTAGCATATCTTTAGTGTTATTGGTAGTATTTCTGTTTCTATAGATAGAGTCGTAATTCATGGGATTGATAAGCAAGTTATAGATAGAGTCGTAATTCATGGGATTGATTAGCAAGTTAGGTAATTAGAATCCCTTTTCCAAGTTAACTCTTTCATTTGTATATAAATAGGAGTTTCATTGAATGAGAAGTTTAAGGAAAATATTATCATATCTTTTAGTTTTATTACGCACACAACTTTATATCTGATCATCACGCCGGAGGGTATTAGCCGAATACTATCATGGCAAATTGTTTATTCGTGTTTTCAGTTCTATTTGCTGCAAATCAATCAATTGCTGCAGGAGATAATTCGAATCGATTCTTGTATATCATCATCAGATGGTGTGATTGTGACGAAGACTCAAAAGATTCTGAGATAGTATGTGTGCCGATTTCTGTGGAGCTTATTCAGTTAAGGGAGTCAGAAAATGTATTGAAGTTACAGAAAAATTAGTTTTTCATTTTGAGACAACTATTTCATGGGGTGTGACACGTAGTACTATTAAAAATACCGACTTTTCAAAGGTTATCAGGATCCTTTGACGTTGATTGTTCAAATATTTAATTTGTTGTCTTGGTCCTTGAAAAAGTTGATCACAGAGAATTTTATCACATGTTATTGGACTGATCAGATCAGATGACTATTATGATGAGAGCTACTAAATATAAAGTTTGTAACGATATAAAGAAAATTTTCAAGACGCATCGCTCGGATATATAATTGAAATTTGAGAAGGTATTTATTTCAAGCGGAAAAAAATGATGCGGAGAAATATTTTTAATAAGTTAGGATTTTATTTTCATTTGTTATTTTTATTTTATTATTGAAATTTATTTTAAATAGGTAATATTTTTATTATTAGAAATAGATTAGAGTGTTATTTTGATGTTTTATAGTTTGATTAGATTACTATATACTAGACTAGAATTATTTTGAGAAGGTTTTTACTTGTTTTTCAAATTCTTGGAACCCTAAAAAATTAGAGATAGTTTTAATTTTCAATACTAGCTGAGATTTTGATTAATAAAAGTTTGATTGATCGTTGCTCTCTTGTTTCGAAAGTTGAGTTTTTTCTTTCATAGTCAATTTTCAGCGATTGAGCTGGATTTAAGGAGAATTGAAGATATAATATTAATTATCGCGATTTAACAATAATAGGTTTATCTATATGTTTGTACATAATAGAGTGAACTTGTTTTTTATGAGTCAAATAATGAGCAAAGTGTATGTCATGGCCAGGCAATAAGATAAAGTGTTTTAGAATATGATTATCAAGACATCAGATGTATTTTTCAGAGGAAAAAAAGGAAAAAGAAAAAGAGAAAGAGGAGTTGAATTTCCCCCACTATAAAAAGGGTTTGAGCTTTGAAGTAGGATGTTGAGTTGACAATGTAAATGAAAAACAAAGTGGGAGACAACAACATCCCATTTTACAACCTTCTTTTGCATCAACTTAATTAAATGTATAAAGCATGCGTACCCAAAACCAAGACCTACCCATAATATATCACAATGCTCATTATAGGTATATGTCAATGCTAGAAGGGAAGATCATTTGATTCTCCCTCCGTTCTATAAAAATATTCATTTGACTAGTCAATATTTTAATCGATCAAACATTAATTTTTTTATAGGTATTTTATAAAAAACTTTATTATTGTTGTCAATTTCTAGACCAATAGTATAGAACAATTTATTGGGACGATGAGAGAATTTAAGTATAGTGGTGGAGCTACATGTAAATATTAAGGGAAAGTTGTCCCCTTTTAAAGAAAATGTCAATTTTCCCCTTTGTAAATTTCAAAAGTGGCTTAAATATTTTGACACTATTCTGTCTCTTTTCTTGGTTGCAAAGTTATTAGATCCCCGAGTTAAATTAGATTATTTAGAGTCAATTATAACTTATTATTATATGAAATTATATCCCGATGGTGACGGTAGTAATGAACTTCCGTCATTTATTGTTAATGACACAAAAAATGATTTGATTAACCTTTTTAATGAGTATAATGTCTTGTATAGAAACACTTCTCAAAGCCAACAACATGAAGATGATTCCTCTACTTCTCAACCAAGTTTTACCAGTGGGGATCCATATAGTTTTTTGACAAATTTGTATAGTAAAAAATATGGTCCTTCTCGAGATTCATCTTCATCATCATCAAACATTCCCGTGGAGTTAGAAACTTATTTCACTACAAACTTTGAATTAAACCAAGACCCAAATTCAAATGAATTTGATGTTTTACAATGGTGGTCAAGAAGGAAAGACATTTATCCTATACTTTCCATAGTTGCTAAAGAAGTCTTAGCCTCTCCCGCTTCAACGGTGACGGTTGAATCGACATTTAGCGTTGATTGAAATATTTTGGATGAAAGACGTTCCCAACTAACAAGTGAAAACTTGAAATATCAACTTTTACTTGGCGATTGGGTTAGAGCGGAAAAAAGGCAACAAGACTTGCCTTATGATGAGGATCTATTGGATCCAAGATATCAATACGATGTCGATGACTCCACGGAAAGTAGTGATGAATGAATGATGTTTTAGATTAATTTTTATTTTAATTAGATTAGTTTAGACTTTGGATTAGATTTATTTTTATTTAATTGTAATAGTAAGGTTGAGGTAAAGCTCCTAAATGTCTCCCCTTATTTATAAAAGGGTAAGGTTGGTTGTTCCCCTCTTTGTAATTTTATTTTAATTAATAAAATTTAAGGGTACCGTCCCTTTTTTCTTTTATATACTTTCGTTTCTTTTAAAAAAAGTTAAGTTTTATTTCTTTAAAAATTCTTAACTTTTTTTTATATAACTTTTTGCAAAAATTGTATGTAGTAAACAAAAGTCTAAAATAGTCTTACTTATCCAAAAAAAAAATTGAAAAAAATTAAAAGTTAACTTTTTTCAAAAAACCGTTAAGTTTTATTTCTTTAAAAATTCATAACTTTTTTTATAAACATTTTTGCAAAAAATGTATGTAGTAAACTTAAGTCTAAAATAGTCTTATTTGTCCAAAAAAAAAATTGAAAAAAAACCAACCTTGAATGCTTTCCGTTCTTGAGCTATCGAACGATTTAATAATTTGATTCCGAATCACAAACTTCGTTCTTCAGATTGCTTGAACTCTAGGCCTTGATCGTTGAACGAGCGAAGACCCTCTTTCGGTATCCACACCTTTGAATGAACCAAGAATGACTTCTTGAAGATTGCTAGATTTCTTAAACCTATGAAGAATATTGAGAATATGTGTTGTGAATTTCTTTTCAGAATTTTGGCTAGCTAATTAGGGTTGACAGACCTTCATATTTATACTACATTAGTATGGTATATGTTTCCTTATCAAATTTTGGAAACTAGTCTGTAAACCGCCTTGTGGCTTCATGTTGTCGCACGACCAGTCGAAGCCCATGGCAAAGTTCTATCGCGCTACAACCCAAGCCAGTTCAGGATTTCTCAATCATTCTTCCTCTGGTTTAATCAATTCATTCTAGTTGTGTGTGACCCAATAGGATTATATTATATTGGCAATGAGTTCGATCATATCGACCCTCATAAGACATAAGCGGACTCTAGCAAGCCATTATGCCAACCCAAATAATATAACGTAAGAGTTCACGTTTCCAATGGTACACTTCCATTTCTCCCTTTGTCTCACGATGTTATATTGAACACAAGTCATGGTCCTCGTCAACTTGTCTTTGTTCAATGCTTTCTCGATTCTTGAGTATAATGATAATCCAATCGCATTGGGGTATGGCCATACACTTTCATCATTATCACTCATCGAGGGGCCCAAGCAAAACATCTCTCTTTCGAGGGACAAATTCCATCTTGACTTATCATTCTTCCCATCATGAATCCGATCATGCCAAAATTAGCCTTTATAAATATCGTGTTAAGATATCGTTTGACTAAAATCAAACATGACTTTCATCATATGTAAGGTTATGATAATCTCAGGTCTAGGGACTAAATGAAGTGACCTTATGAGATTAAATTATGACATTTGACCTTGACATAAATCTCATACGGGTCAAGTCCAGCCACTTGTTCTCTAACAAGTATCCATAAATTTAATGTGCATCTCTATGCATATAATCATCATATGATTATCCATTAACATTTATACTAATTATTCACTTAATAATTAGGGACGGAGATTATTACAATAAATATGCAAAATATATAATAATTAAATAATAAACATTCTCTATAATCAAGGATAAAGATGATACATAACGGTTTAAGATAAACATAACTAAAGCCTAGGGTATTACACTAATAGTCTCCCACTTACACTAGGCTCCATCTATGTATCAAATACTCATGGACTTAACATGACCATCATGCTTCTGCCTGTGCGAAGGTCTTTGTAAGTGAATCCCTAATGTCATCATCGGTTGATACTTTGCATATCTTAGCGTCTTCTCATTCTTTATGAATTCCTCAAAAAACGTCTAAGTATGTGTTTGGATCACCGTTGTGATCTTGGTTCCATTGTTTTGCATAAATGACACCATATTTATCACAACAAAGTTCCATTGATTAGTGATACTTGGAACATTTCCAAAACACTAAATGAACTTTTGATCCAAACTGCCTCTTTTAGCTACATCATATGTTGCTAAAACTTGGCCTTAGTAGTAGAATCGGCTACAATTTTCTGCTTGGAATTCTTCCAATCAAAAATTGCACTTTTAATAAGCATAAACACAAATTCTAATTGAGATTTTAAATTGACTTTGTCAGTTTGGAAGCTAGCATCTATGTAACCCTTACAACAAGATTATCTTCCAACCTTTCAAATACCAAGAACGTATCCTTAGTTCTTCTTAAGTACTTAAGGATCATCTTGACTACCATCCAATGGTTTTCAACAGGATCAGATTGGTATCGACTCGTCATACTTAGAGCATACGAGACGTCGGGTCTAGTACAAATCATGGCATGACAGATCCAAATGCCGAAGCATGTGGAACTTCATTTATTCCCTTTTGCTCATCAGTTGTCATAAGACAATGAGTATTGCTAAGAGAAACACCATGACCCATTGACAAGTTTCTTTTCTTAGACTCTTCTAAGAATCTTGTCAATGCAAGTATTTTGACTCAAACCAATTTATCCTTTTTAGATCTATCTCTATAGATCTTGATGCCAAGGATGTAAGCGGCTTCACCCATATCTTTCATTGAGAAACCTTTCCTTGACCAAGACTTGATAGTCTTAAGTGTCGGAACTTCGGTTTTCCAATGAGTAAGATATCATTGTAATATACCAATAGAAATAATACTATGCTCCCACTGAATTTCATGTATACACAAGGTTCATCTTCGTACTTGATGAAATTAAACTCTTTGACCAATTCATCAAAACGAAGATTCCAATTCCTTGAAGCTTGCTTCAACCCATCTCATGGATCTTTGCAACATGCATACTTTATTAGAATTTCTTGGATCGTCAAAACTTCGGGTTGTGTACCATACACATCCTTAATAATCTTTCCATTTAAAGAAAGCCGTTTGACATCCATTTGTTATATCACACAGTCACAATATGAGATAATGGCAATTGAAACTCTAATAGACTTTGGCATTGTAACTGGCGAACAGGTTTCAACATAGTCGATACTATGAATTTGCCTAAATCCCTTTTGTTACAATCCTTAGTCATGAAAGTATACACCTTCCCATCCATGTCGGTCTTGAGGACCTTCTTGCACCTTATGGTTTTTACACCTTCGGGTGGATCAATCAAGTTCCAAACTTGATTATCAGCCATGGATTGCAATTCGGACTTCATGGCCTCTTGCCATTTTTCCGAATCAGGAGAGGACATCGCTTCTTGATGGCAAGTAGGTTCATCATTTTCGATAAACTCCACTTCATCACTTTCCGCAATGAGAAATCAATATTTCTTGAGTTCGGATTGTAACCTATCCGATCTACGATGGACTTGTGCATCTTGAACCGGTTCCATAACTCCTTGTGAACTTGGTTTCGTCTCTACTCTTGGTTCCATATTATTTTCGGGTTCTTGAATTTCTTCAAGGATTAATTTTACTCCCACTAGATTCTTTATTGAGAAACTATTTCTCAAGAAACAAATCGTATAGAGCAACAAACGTTTTGTTCTCTTTGCGGTTGTCAGATTAATTTTCGAAAATAACCTTGTCAGATTTGGTGCTAACTTATCAGAGACAAGTCTCTTCTTATAAGCTTTGCAAACCCAAATCTTCATGAAAGACAAACTATGTTTTCTTCCATGCCACATCTCATGTGGGGCCTTATGAACCGATTTAATAAGGACTCAATTCAGTGTAACCACATTATTTCTAATGCATATCCTCAAAAGGAAATAGGAAAGTCAACTTGACACATCATCGAATGAACCATGTCCTACAAGGTTCAATTTCTCCTATCAGACACACCATACAATGTGGTGTTTTGGGTGGAGTCAACTCTGAAACGATTTTACAGTTTTGAGATGATTTTCAAACTCTTTGCTCAAATATTCACCACCTCGATCTAATCGAAATACTTAATAGTTTTGTCAAGTTGTTTTGTACTTCATCTTGAAATGTTCGAAACATCTCAAACGATTCACCTTTGGACTTCATCAGATAGACATAGTCATATCTAGATAAGTCATTGGTGAATGTGATGAAACACCAAAATCCTCCCCTAGCAATGCTGCTTAATAGTCCACATACATCTAATGTATAATGACCAATAAGTCACTAGCCCTCCCACTACTCTTAGTGTAGGGTGGTTTGGTCAATAATAAGATCCACATTCCTCAAATGATTCAGAGTCATATGAGTCTAAAAGTCCATGTTAATGAAGTTTAGATATATATTTCTTATTTATCTAACCAAGCTGGCAATGCCATATGAACGCGTTGTTCATATTATTCGGTTTAGATTTCCCATTTATATTTTAGATATCTTCAATATTATTTTGTTTCTCATCATTAAGGATATGAAGACCATTCAATGACATATGCAATACAATAAGGCATATCATTAAATAAATATAAAACTTCTTATTCTCAATAAGAAAATTATATCCTTCATCATCCATATAAGAAACGAAAATAATACTCCTACCCAAATCCGGAACTCAGTAACATTTGTTCGAAACAAGTACTAGTTCACTAGGTAAATTGACTTCATAAGTCCCTATGGCTAATGCAGCAACTCTTGCTTCATTCCCACGCATAGGTTTAATTTACCTTCTTTGAGTAGCTTTCTATTCTTTATTCCTTGCACATTTAAATAAATGTGGGATCCAATCTGGTATCATATACCTAAGAACAAGAAGTCGAAAGGAAAATATCTATCATATAGATACTTGAAGCAGTAGCAATCATATTGCCCTTCTTCATCTTTTAGGCCTTCCTAATAAGCCTTGCCACTTTGCTTCCAATGACAATCTCATTACAATGACAGCAAAATGCATCATTTTGAGACACTTTGGGTTTTGCCTCTTCGGCTTTGGTAACTTTTGCCCTAGGCTTAGCAACCTTTGCTTTACCTTCTTTATGTTTCCTTTATGAACCCCTTTCTTGTGTTAACCATTAATACACTTGCGGATTGCTCCCTTCTGCATCTCATGCATTAGGAACCTTCACCACAACATACACCTTTGCCTAGCTTGCACTTGGAACATTTCATTTGTGCATTGTGCTAGAACAAAAGTAACTTTCATATGTTCAAGGTTCTTCATAAGAGCCTTTAAACATGGTGGCCAGTATAAGACAAGCAATATCATTAGAATCATCAACATGTTTCTAATGTTGCTCCTTATCTGCCCTTTGCAACATTTGTAGTAGGTTCAGCAGGAATGGATTCATCAAGAACGTACACATTTGCTTAAGAACCATTCTTTAGGCTTCTGATTCAATCAGAATTATCTGTACCGTTCCTTTTGAACTTTGTCCTTCATAAGGAAGAATCGCAATTTATTGTGTAATGCTACTTCTACAACAAAATATGCAAATTATATGAACACATATCAATATCAACACATTTATCATCTAAGAGAAAATCATGTATTTTACAAATACTCCCACTAAATTGTACACCTTCCAATGCAAATATGCATAATATAATTTAATGGGCAAGATCCTACTTTAATTTAATTTCAAGTACGCTATAGCGCACCGCTCAAGATTAAAATTAATTAGGTAGAAAACATCAATCATATCGTATATGACTCTTAGATCTTTTACGAGATTTATTTAAGACATCATATGTCTAAGCATATTTTAATCTTATCTTATGCCTTGGGTCCAAAACCATTTTGATAACCCAATTAAGTTCATCCACTTTAAACGTATAGGAACCACCATTTCCTCATCTTGCTCGCACAACGAATAGAATCAAAGTACCTTGCTATGGCAAGCCCACCCAAAGCTATCTGAATGGTCTCAAGTGTTTTAATCATGAATTGGCATAAAGCACTTAAAAGTTAAATGAAGGTTTTTTAAAGTAGATTATAAGCACATCAGCAAAGATAGTCATAACTGTGCACTAGGTAAGTTCCCAGAAAGATAGGTGAGCCACAAGGACTACTTAAGTACCAAATCTCTCCTTCGACAGAACTCTCCTAGATATGCACAATTAGAATACCAGCTCTGATTTGCAACATAATCAATACTTTGTATACTGACTTGTTTCTCACAAACAATCAGAAAATCAAATTTAATGTTTCAACTAAACATTCAGGAAATTATAATGCAATATTTCAACCAAACATCTAAAATTCTTAACACACAAGAACACATAATTCATGCATCGCAACAATTAATAAAATCATATTTTAATTAACTAAGCATGCATAAACAATGAATTAATCTAGCATAGCCCTATAAACTTAATTTCTAAAAATTTATAGCATCCTAATTAATACATAAACATATCAGATTGTAAACACATTCACAGATTAGCAGGATTTTTCAACAAACTGATTATGCCCAGATTGGGCTTGATTTGTCACACGACCGAGAGAAGCCATCAGGCACGATCTGTCGCGTGACACAGTCAAGCAGTGTCGCGTGACACAGACATGGTCTGTCGCGTGACACAAGGTGACAATTTGCAGATTTCCAGAATTCAATCAATTCTAAATCATAGAGCAATTAAATCATGCAAACAACTTTTAACAGATTTAATTCAATATCAATAGAACTTGATTTAGGCATATTGTTTCAAAAACAATCAATCCATCGCATACAAAACATGCAAAAGAACATATAAACGATTTCTATTACTTTTCTAGCATGTTAATTCAAACTTAATCATACGAACGGGGCTTTGATACCACTGTTGAGTTTTACGGGTCCATGCGCAGCGGAATTAAGCATCTAATAACATAAAATCCAAGGAGCCTAGGATCCGTTCTATACAATTAATTTGAATTCCTATGAGATAGAAATAACCAACCTTGAACGCTTTCCGTTCTTGAGCTATCGAACTATTTAATAATGTGATTTCGAATCACAAACTTCGTTCTTCAGATTGCTTGAACTCTAGGCCATGATAGTTGAACGAGCGAAGACCCTCTTTCGGTATCCACACCTTTGAATGAACCAAGAATGACTTCTTGAAGATTGCTAGATTTCTTAAACCTATGAAGAATACTGAGAATACGTGTTGTGAATTTCTTTTCAGAATTTCAGCTAGCTAATTAGGGTTGACAGACCTTGATATTTATACTACATTAGTATGGTATATGTTTCCTAATCAAATTAGGAAAGAGTCTGTAAACCGGCTTGTGGCTTCATGTTGTCGCACGACCAATCGAAGCCCATGGCCAAGTTCTGTCGCGATACAACCCAAGCCAGTTCAGGAATTCTCAATCATTCTTTCTCTGGTTTAATCAATTCATTCTAGTTGTGTGTGACCCAATAGAATTTTATTATGTTGGCAATGAGTTCGATCATATCGACCGTCATAAGACATAAGCGGACTCTAGCAAGCCATTATGCCTACCCAAATAATATAATGTAAGAGTTCACGTTTCCAATGGTACACTTCCATTTCTCCCTTTGTCTCACGATGTTATATTGAACACAAGTCATGGTCCTCGTCAACTTGTCTTTGTTCAATGCTTTCTCGATTCTTGAGTATAATGATAATCCAATCGCATTGGGGTATGGCCATACACTTTCATCATTATCGCTCATCGAGGGGCCCAAGCAAAACATCTCTCTTTTGAGGGACAAATTCCATCTTGACTTATCATCCTTCCCATCATGAATCCGATCATGCCAAAATTAGCCTTTATAAATATCGTGTTAAGATATCGTTTGACTAAAATCAAACATGACTTTCATCATATGTAAGGTCATGATAATCTCAGGTCTAGGGACTAAATGAAGTTACCTTATTAGATTTAATTATGACATTTGACCATGACATAAATCTCATACGGGTCAAGTCTAGTCACTTGTTCTCTAACATGTACCCATAAATTTAATGTGCATCTCTATGCATATAATCATCATATGATTATCCATTAACATTTATACTAATTATTCACTTAATAATTAGGGACGGAGATTATTACAATAAATATGCAAAATATATAATAATCAAGTAATAAACATTCTCTATAATCAAGGATAAAGATGATACATAACGATTTAAGCTAAACATAACTAAAGCCTAGGGCATTACACTAACACAATTTTCATTACGATTTTGGAGAAATTTTGTTAAATTGCAAGGTTAGTATTCTTTTGTTATTTATTATGTAAATTTATATTATTTTTTGTTAAATTATTATGATTTGACTATGATATTTGTGTGTTTTAGATGGATCAATTTGCAGTGCAATCTTTTGTTGATCCAGGGCTGATAAATGGTTCTGTATTGACTTCACAAGCTAACCATCAGTCGAATTATATTTGGGCTAGACAAACGATTGAGAAACTTAGAATTAGGGGTTCAACAAGGCTGCCCAAAATATTAGATTGGAGAATAGTTGAAAGTCTCATACATGCTGGATTTTACGGGGTGTATAATTTGGGTCATTTTCAAATAGATTGGCATTTGATAGAGGCTTTGGCTGAGAGATGGCATCCGGAAACCCACACCTTTCATTTACCAGTAGGAGAGATGACTATCACATTGGAGGATATTGGTATGCTATGTGGCCTTCCTATAGATGGAGATGCTGTGAATAGTTCAGAAACTTCTAAGAAAAAGGGGGAATGGATTGAGTTATGCGAAGAGTTACTTGGAATTACACCATCTGAAAGTGACATGAAAGTTTGTTCATTGTCTGTTACAAGAGTTCTACAAGGCTTTCCGTACTTTGGTCAGCTTCCCCCAAATGCGGAGCGGTGGTTGATTGATCGGTACACCCGAGCTTATATTTTTCTATGCTTGGGGGACTAGTCTCATGGCAGATTCTAGTGACAACAAAATGAAGTTGATATACTTGCCACTGCTGAGGAACATTCAGAAGATTGGAGATTATAGTTGGGGTAGTGCAGTATTGTCCTTTTTATACAGGGGGTTGTGTCTAGCAACGAAACCTAGTTCAAAAACTTGTGCTGGTTTCTTGACTATTTTTCAGATATGTAAATTATATTTAATTGCATGATACTAGTGGACTAAACATGTTTCTTACGTGACTTTATATATATATATATATATATATATATATATATATATATATATATATATATATATATAACTTTGGGCATGTGAGAGGTTGTTATGTACACAACCTATTAGGCGTCAAGTATCCATGTCATTAACATACTCATTTTGTAATGGCTCCTCATGGGTTTCAAACTCCTCAACATTCACATTATCAATTGAATTCATTTTAACATACAATTGTAAGCAACTCAACCCCCCAAACTGAGCAGAAACATCAAACATGAGTTTCATGCCCATATCATTCTTGATTAGAAATGGAATATAGTTTGAAACCCCATGGGCGACAAGGTGAGGATATCTACAAGTAACTTGGAATTGAATATTGGCTCGATCTACCCCAATTTTCTTACATAACTTCTTAATCAACTTCTTGTACCTCCATCGAGTTTTAGCCAAAAGTGCACATTTTGAAGCCTTTTCAAAATTCTCAGCTTCAAACGGATTTTCATCATTTCCTCCCCAATAGCACATGAAAACAAGTGGAACTCCATTCATATTTTTTCCTAAAAAAATTTTTAAAAAAATAATGTGTCTAAATCCTAGGTTAACAAACACAATATATAATTTAATTTTAAAAATCAAAACTTAAAAATCAATAATTAAATATACATTGCAACAAGTTTATCAAATTAATTTTAACAATTTTGTTAAAATTGCATTATAATTATTTAAATAATTCCTTTAAAAACCATAATTAATCACACAGATAATAATAGCTTTAACAACAAATTAAACAAAAAGAAAAGGAAAACTAACCTTACAATTTTAATAATCTTCTCTTTCTTTCTTTCTTTACTTCCTTTTTCTTTCTTTCTCTCTTTAAGAACCTGAACAACGAAAATAATTCTCTTTCTTTCTTTACTATCTTTTTCTTTATTTTTCTCTCTTTATTTCTTCTGTAAACGGCAGACGTAGTTGGTGCGTTTTTCACCTTTTTCAATTTTTCAGTCAAAGCCAGTTAATGTCGACAAAAAAAAAAATATAAAACCGGAATTTGAAATGCCAGATTTAGCTAAAAAAATAATTTTAAACCGGATAATAACACAATTTTTTTTTTTAAATCGGAAATTGAAATTTCGGATTTACAAAAAAAAAAAAATTAAAACCGGAATTTCGAAATTCGTATTTATTTAAAATTAAATCCGGAAAATGAAATGCCGGATTCACTTAAAGATCAAAACCGGAATTCCGAAATCCGGATTTATTTAAAATTAAATCCGGAAAATGAAATGCCTGATTTACATTAAAACCGGAAATTGAAATTCCGGATTAAAAAAAAAGTGCTATTTTGGTAAATAATTTTTTTTGAGTGTTATTTTTGTATATAAATATTTTAAAAACAATATTTTGGAATTTTCATCGACATAATCACATAATGCTTTAACATTACTGTTTTTTGCCTGCCATAATTTTAAGAATAAAAAACAAAAAGCAACTAAGTTTGTAATACAGTAAAATTAAAGTGAGAAAAGGGAAAAAAGGGAAGTAGAAGGGTGGTATATAAAAACGACCAAACAGGTCGTACAAACACCATGCACGCTCATTCACTTTTCCTAAAAAAGTTGCCACAAAAATGTTTTAACTTCAACAAAAGCCATTTTTATTTTACCCTAGCTATATCCAATATTACATTCTCACCCCCTTGCTCTCTCTCTCTCTCTCTCTCTCTCTCTCTCTCTCTATAACTGCATATTAAACCTGAGACTAGGCATCCATAGTTATTTCAAACTTAACATATCTTTCAGACTCTCAATAAGTAGTGTGTGTATTCTTTATAGGGTTTGTCAGGGGTCTTAGTGCAGAGGCAGTTTGGCATTCTGTCCACCTCTCCTACTATACGATCCAGCTGCTAGAGGTGGTCAGCTTGTCAAATTAGCTCCGTTGATTTCTCCATGACAAACCCTTTTTAGATCTTCGACGACCTCAATAGCCCCTGCTCATTCTCATGATTTTGATGTCAAGTATTCTATACAGTGAAGAGCATTTCAGGTGAACATCATCTATGAATACATGCAGATTAATTAACTACAGTTTTTTATTTTGTTTTGTTTTATTTATCCATCCTATATGATTTACATGGAGTTAGTAACTTTGGTGTTTAAAATGTGCTAAATTCATGTTAACAAGCTACCAGAGGGAAAATAAAATATTATATCATGAACTTGTACATGCAAGATCTGCATTTACACCATTTTATGACTGACGAGGCGCAACATCATTGATTATTGCTCGGGATGCAGGTTATGAATTTGAATGAAATTGGGATTCTTCGCTCTCTCTCTCTCAAAAAAATAAAATTATATATATATATATATATATATATATATGTATATAAATTCTTGGCTAATTTGACATGAAAGTCAACCATTAACCGACATCAGAATTTTACATTTAATTTCTATAAAAGCCTTTATGCTTTTTCATGAGTTGTGGTAGTAAGGTAAGAATGAATTGGGGGGGGGGGGAGGGGGGTTGTGACATTACATGTTGAAAAATAAATAAAAAGCAGCCATTGTCATCATCATCTCAAGGAACTGAGGAAAGCATGCTGTGCTTTCATATAGACCATATATAGAGGGGTGGGTTTGGCACTATCATTCCCACTTTTCTCATCGGATTCCTAGCACCATTATACCGACACTACATGAAATTCTTAAGGTTTGATGTGCATAGTTAGTCTCAACAAGATAACTTAAGTTTTTAGAATTAATTAGTTGGTAATTTACATGCTATCATATATGGGTGGAAGCATTAATGGTTACTAACGGGTGTTATACATTTAGATTAGCATGTTTTAAACTATTGTACATTGTATAATGTTAGGATTACGTGTCTTTGAGTTGATGAAGTCAAATTGAAGAAGGAGTCAAAGAAACAAATTCAAGATCGATTTGAAGTCTAAGTCTAAAGAGGAGAAGAATTTGAAGTTGTTTGAAAGTCCAAAATAGAAGCACGGTTGTGCAAGGAGAGCAAAGGCAACAAGACAAGGGCCAAGGCAAGGCTGGCCTGCCAGCAGCTATGACAGTCGCTCAAGGCTGGCATGCCAAGAGCTGAGGCCATGGCCGAGCCATGGAGAAAGCCAAGGGCCGAAGTGACAAGGCCATGGCCGATCAGGTGTGGGCGCAGGTCTTCAGGCGCTGGCCAGGCGACATGGCCGAGGTAGGCTGGACGAGCTGGGCCGAGGACTGGCCACTTGAGCCCGAGCAACCTTGGGTTGTGTTTGGCCGGCTTGTGCAGGGTGTCTCCTTAAGGGTTTTGGATTCCGTCTTAGCTAGGGATTGAGCAAATATAAATACTCTCATTTTTCTATAGCATGATTATTCTAGTGCATGTGATAGGCAATCAATTATTCTATAATCCGAGCTAGTGATTTCTTTGGATTCCTTAGACTTTTTATTATCGTTTGGAGCAGTTCAAATTCGTTCTCATCCGATTCTCTAGATTAGGGTTGCATAGTTATGAATTTTTGTCATCAAGAAATCGTGCAGATAATTAGAGAGTTTGTAATTGGTTATTCTCATTATTAATAATATTTTTCTCCCTCAGCCAAGTGGATGTAGTCATGTTGGTGAATCACGTAAATACTTGTGTTCGTGTGAATGTGTACATTGTGATTGCCATGCTTGTGTATGTTGTGATTGCCATACTCTTTACTGTATGTTCTAACAAACTAGTATCAGATCTTTTTGGTTATAGAGCGTCTAGGGTATTCCTCTGTACGTGAGAGAAGGATGAATTAAGATATGAAAACAAGGATCAAAAAGTTTAATGGGAGGAACAATTTTAATTTCTGGAAGATCAAGATGAAGGCTTTTTTAAGATACAACAACTAGTGGGCTCTAGTGACTGTTGCGATTAGGGATTACAAGGGTGATCCAGAGGGCAAGTAGCGGTTGTTGCCACGTAAGAAAGCTTGAATAAGAAAGCGAATGAAGTAGAAGATCTAATCACTCTATATGAGAAGTCCATTCACCAATCATCAAGAGACTTGATGATGACATATTGGCAAATGTTTCTCACTGTAGTTATTTAGGTGGGGCTTTATGGTTGTTGTTGGAGAATATCTTTCTAACGAAGTCTCAAATGAACAAGCTATACATGAAGCAGAAGTTGTTCGCTCTTGAAATGCCTGAAGGTGCTCCTATTAAGGAATACTTAGATCAATTTACTTCTTTATTACTTGAACTGCGTAATATAGTGGTTAAAATTGATGATGAAGATGATTCTCTTATTATGTTGGTTTCTTTATCATTGTACTCTGAGGGGTATGTGAACTCCTGAATTAATGGTAGGAAATGGTTACTTTGGAAGAGGTTAAGACTGGCCTCAAGACTAGAGATTCGCGCCGAAGAGATAGTAGTATATGTACAGAATCTTAGTCTACAGGTTTGGATGTGGAAATCAGTAGGGCCTAGGATAAACAAGGGTTCTTCTAGAAGGGTCCAAGACCTGGAGATGTTTGTAATTAGTGCAAGGAAAAAGGGCATTAGAAACTTGATTGTCTCACGATGAAGAAGAGAGAGAAATTTGGGTCAACTACATCTATGACATATGACGATGATGAGAACTACACCTTAGTAACTGAAGAAGACAAAGGCATGGAAGATGCATATATTCTTGATTTTGGGGCATTTTATCACATGTGTTCTCACATAAGGAATGGTTTGTAATGTACGAGCAGGTGGAAGACGACAATATATATATGGCTAATGAGTTCGTCTGCAAGTTGATTGACATGGGTTCTATAAGGGTGTAAAATGTTGGTTGTATGTTTTGTAAGTTGAATGAGGTGAGACATATTCCTGAAGTAGCAAACAATCTGATATTGATTATTCGTCTAGAGAAGATAGGATACAGTTTCAAAGGTGAAGGTGGAGCATTATGTTGGGTTTTGGGGTTACATGCGCAGCGGAAGACTTTAACATAATTCACAAACCCCTAGCCATGAATATGTCTAACATGAAGAGATTAAAACTATGAATATAGATTTACTAAAATTTGTTGCGAGTTTGTCTTTCGTACATGAATCGTAATTCACCTTGATTCCTGGACGAAACTTTGATCTTCTTCATTGTTCTTCCTTGCAATGAATCAACAACGGTAGGCCTTCAAGCTTTAGGTGATAAAGCAATTACCCTTTATCGGTAATCCACACGCGAACGAACAAAGATGGAATCTTGTTGGATTGCTAGATGATCCCGATTGTTGAAACTCTTATCAACAATCTATAGCTAATATGGAATTGAATCTAGTGTTTTGATCTTTGATTCGTAATCAAAATCAAGAGATTTGTGTTTCTGAATACCTAAAATTCGTGTGTCTTGGCTGAGGAGAAGGGGGTTATTTATACTTTATAAATATCCCTAACCTTTAGGGAGAAGAGCCCTAATCCAAGACAAAACTGGATCTGCAGATTTGCCGACATGCACGGCCGTGCACTTAAGTTTACACGGCCGTGCAACCTCTTGCACGGGCGTGTTCATAAACTTGCACGACCGCTCCAGCCAACTTGTACGGGTGTGCAGATTAAAACGCATGGCCGTGTAAACCCTTTGCACGGGCGTGTCCTTTAATCTGCATGGCCGTGCAACAACCCCAGATTCCTCTTTCCTGATTTGAGCCATTGTTCAATCCGTTCTTTGTGTATGACCCTTTAGAAATTATATTTATGTTGGTAGTTAGTCAAAACATCGATCCTCATAAGATATAAGTGGTTTCTAGCATGCCATTATATCCACATAATTAATATAACATCAAAGCTTGATTCCTTGATAGATCATTGCCACAATCCCTTTGTCACACGATGTCGTATTGAACATAAGTCATGGTCCACGTCAACTTATATTGTTCAATGCTTTCTCGACTCCGAATATGTTGATAATCCAAGTGCATTTGTGTTGGTGTAATGCCCTAGGCTATAGTTATGTTTAACTTGAACCGTTATGTATCATCTTTATCATTTATTATAGAGCATGTTTATTCTGTTCATTATATGTTTTGCATGTTTATTATATTGAACTGCGTCCCTAGTTGTTATGAACAACTAGTATAAGTTGGTAATGGATAATCATGGAGATGATTATATGCATGGAGATGCACATTACACTTATGGGTACTTGCTAGAGAACAAGTACTGGACTTGACCTACTTATGAGATTTATGACGTGGTCTGTTGTCATGATTAAATCTCATGATAGTCGTGTTATTGAATCCTTCGTACCTGAGATTATCATCATCTTCCACATGACGAAGATCTTGTTTGATGTAGTCTAACACTATCTTTAATCGGATAGCAATAAGGGCTATGTTAGCACGATTGGACTCATGTAGGGAAGAATGATAAGTCAAGACGGGATTTGTCCCTCTTATAAAGAGAGATGTTTGCTTGGACCCCTCAATGAATGATGTTGATGAAATGTGTGGCCACACTTAAGTGATTTGATAGAGATCAAATGCATTTGGATTATCAACATATTCGAAATCGAGAAAGCATTGAATGGAATGAGTTGACATAGACCGTGACTCATGTTTAATTGGACATCGTAGACAAAGGGATTATGGCATTGGATCTATCAAGGAATCAAGCTTTGATGTTATATTTAATTGAGTGGACATAATAATTTGCTAGAAGTCACTTATGTCTTGTGAGGTTGATGTTTCAACTCACTACCAATATAAAATATAATTCCTAAAGGGTCACACACAAAAGAACGAATTTGATTCAAGATGAAAAATTGGAGATTTTGGGTTCTGGCACGACTCATGTCCAGGAGCACTACTCGTGCCCTGGGTCACGACTCGTGCCAAGGGTTACGACTCGTGACAGGAGCTGAGAAACGACTTGTGTTTTTGGTTCTTTCGATATCAAAATTCCAAAGCTTGAATTTTGTGATCTACTTTCTTAAACTTCATCGTATTCAAGGTATGTAAATTCTATCTCATATAAATTTCTAATCTCTTCATGCTAGACGGATCATAGGGCTAGGGTTTTGATGTTATTTGTAAATCTTCCGCTGCGTTTGTAACCCCAAAACCCAACAGTGGTATCAGAGCCCTGTCTTGCCATGATTAGGATTGAAATTGCATGCTAGATTTAATTTGATTATTTGCTACCATGTGATATGAAATAGATCTAGAATCCATGTGTTTTGTTTCTATGAAAAACAAGTATATGTGATATGCCATGTTCATGATTCATGATAAATTGATTTGATTAGTTTATCACATAGGTTGATGATTTATTTAATATGATTAAATTAGATTTGTAATTTCTCAAAATTGAATCAAATTGTTTGGATGAAATTTTGTGAAGCCCTATGTTCATGATTATGTTCACATGAGATCTATATTACAACCATGCAATGTTTGTTGCATGTTGAAAACCTTCTAAATATTTAAGTCTTATGCCATTCCTTGATTAGAACACTTGTGATATTTTAGGGTATTTGATGTAGTTTTGACTCAGTTGGGTGCATCTTATATCTTAATTTGTGATCAAGGTGAGATAATAGTTGATGTAGTTTTGACTCAGTTAGGTGCATCGTTCCATGTCTCACATGTTTGAAAATGGTTTTGACTTAATTGGTGCTTTCAAATGAGATTTGACCCAAGGCATATATGAGATTTAAAATATGTTTTTGACATATGATGTCTATTGAAATCTCATAAAAGATCTAAGAGGCATATAGTGATATGATTGATGTTTCTACCTAAATAGCTTGATTTCGGGCATTGACTTAGTTAAACCAAAATCAAGTGAAATATGGATCTTAGCCTACTATGATTATATGATACATGTTTGTATTTGAAGGTGTATAATTTAGTGGGAGTATTTATGAAATACATTATTTGCTCTTAGATGATAAATGTGTTAATACTTATGTGTTTCATTGTTTGCATATTTTATTGTAGAATGGCTAATCACAATAATCAACCCCTGTCACTGCGATCCGTCCTTGAGAAGGACAAGCTTGAGGAGAACGGCACAAACTATTCTGATTGGATCAGAAGCCTTAGAATTGTTCTAAAGCAAGAGAAGAAACTGTACGTTCTCAATGAACCCATTCGACCTCAACCTGCTCCAAATGTTTCTAGGACTGATAGGGATGCACATAAGAAACATAATGATGATTCTACAGATGTTGCATGCCTTATGCAAGACACTATGTCTAAGGCTTGTCAGAAGGACCTTGAGCACATAGATGTAGCATTTGATCTTGCTGAGCGCTTAAAGGAAATGTTCCTAGTGCAAGCAAGAAACGAGAGGTATGATGTGGCTAAGTCCCTGACTGCATGCAAGATGCAAGAAGGGCAATCGGTGGGAGCTCATGTCCTTAAGATGAAGGGTTACATTGAGCGTCTCGATAGGCTTGGAAATTCGTTAAGTTTGGAACTCGCCACGGATTTGATATTGAATTCATTGCCTGAAAGTTATAGTCATTTTATTATGCACTATCACATGAATGGCATGGATAAGAATCTCTCAGAATTGCATGCGATGCTTAAGACCGCAGAGATGAATATCAAGAAGCCTAAAATGGATACTGTGTTAATGGTTAACAAAGGCAAAGGGTTCAAGAAGGATGACAAAGGTAAAGCAAGTGTTGCTAAGCCTAAGGCAAAGGTTGCCGTTGCCGGAGAGGCTCCCAAGGCATCTCAAAAGGATGCGGTTTGCTACCATTGCCAATGTTGGTGTTAGTGCCCTAGGCCTATAGAGATAGACTTATATGTAATGTCATTATTCATTTTTATATATGAGATTATTAATTTGATTATTATATGTTTGCATGTTTACTTTAATAATCGTGTCCCTAGTACTTATGAAGCACTAGTATGAAGTCTAATGGATAATCATGTGATGATTATATGCATGGAGATGCACATTAGATTCATGGGTACTTGTTAGAGAACAAGGTACTGGACTTGACCCATTATGAGATTTATGTCATGGTCAAATGTCATAAATAAATCTCATATAGTTATATCATTGATATCCTTTGACCTGAGATTATCATCGTCTTCCACTCGATGAATATTGTATTTGATATAGTTTAACGTTGTCTTTAACCGGATAACAATAAGGGCTATTATTGGCATGATATGATTCTTGTTGGGAAGAATGATAAGTCAAGATGGAAATTTGTCCCTCGTAAAGAGAGATGTTTGCTAGGCCACTCGTAAGTAAGATTGATGTAGTGCATGGCCATGCCCGAATGAATTAATGTGATTAATATCATTCGATTGATCAATTTACTTAGTAACGAGAAAGCATTGAACAATATGAGTTGACGTGGACCATGACTCATGTTCAATATAACATCGTGTGACAAAGGGATTGTGATATGTTCTATGTAGGAAAATCGAACTTGATATTATATTATTTGGGTAGGCATGATGGCTTGCTAGAGTCCGCTCATGTCTTATGAGGATCGATGTGATCGAACTCATTGCCAACATAATATAGTCCTATGGGGTCACACGCATCGAACGAATTGTCAAAAATGAAGAATATGGAAATTCTGTACTCAGGGGACGACTCTTCCCCAGGCCTGAACTAACTATTCCCTTGGCTTGGGATGAATGATTCAAAGGGAGAGTCCTGAGGGATGACTCGTGCCCATGGGGACGAGTCGTGCCCACAGGGACGACTCGTGCCCTGGGCCAGAACCAACTATTCCCCTTAAGGGGGACGCCTGTATCAGGACATTGTGGAAAGGGGATGACTCGTGCCCTGGGGGACGAGTCATCCCGTCGGCGCTGGACTGATACGTAATTGACCTAAAATTAGGGTTTTCGCAAGGGGAAAATATTTATAACGTATAAATACAAACACTTGGTTGCCCTAGCAGTCATTCTCATGTTTTGGGTTTAGAGAAACACAAAAGAGAGAGATTTCAATTGAGAATTGAAGATCAAAACACAATCCAAATCCATATTTCTTCATTGATTGAAAGGAGTTTCAATCAAAGGATCTAGCAATCTACCTAGAATTGTTCTAGGGTTCGTTCAACCCGTGGATACACATAGAGGATCTTCGCCAATCAAGATCTAACGTTCGTGATTCAAGAATCGTTCATCGAAGATTCGCTAGTTCATCAATCTGGAGTTGGAACGCATTTATCAACGACAAAAGCAAACAAGGTTGGTTATTCTATTTCATCTTTCTTAATTAATCATCTAGAACGGATCCTAGGGCTCCTGGTTTTCAAGTTAATTTGCATTCTTCCGCTGCGCATGGATCCTCGAAACCCAACAGTGGTATCAGAGCCCCGTTCATGATGTTTATATTAGATAATCATGATAATTATATAATGTGATTATGTTAATTTTCATGATGTTTATGATTTAGAATATGAATTTATATGGGAATTGCTTATGGAAGTAATTGTATATTTTGATATGCCATGATTATGAATTGAACTATATGATTAATGTGATTAATCTAGAATATGGGTCTTGAATATTACTTAGTATAAAGGCTGGAAACCAAAAACTTCCCCTCAGGCACTTCGATGGAAGTGTGGGATAACCTTGGATTACAATGCCACGTACTAGTAATTGATGAATTTCTAGATCTTGAACAAAGTGTTTGTTATAGGGATTACGTTCATATTAAATGAGATTTTACATGAGTCATTAAACCCTAATTGATTAGAAATTATGATGTAAACATCAAATGTGATTTGTGATGCATCATTCCATGTTCATAATTATACTCATATAATTTTCATGAATCAACCTTGCCATGTTAATTGATAAACATGAAAATTGAACCTTCATTGAAATTTGAGTTTGTTTATGCCACCCATTTTAAACACTTGTGAGTACACGGATAGTTTTATGTAGGCTACGCCACAGCGAGGTACATTAATTCTATCTTTGTATCATCAAGACGAGCAAACGGTGATTGCTATACGTTTAAAATGGTTGAACTCAATTAGGCTATCAAAACAGTTTTGGGCCTAAGGCATAAGATGAGATTGAAACATGTGACATATGATGTCTATAATCTCAGAAAGGATCTAAGAGTCATATGTTGATATGATTGATAAATGTTATCTACCTTTTTAGTTTAATTTTGAGCAGTCGTGCCCGTAAGTACCCAAATCTGGCTCATGCCTTCCGGTTAAGTTTCCCGGCAATTCCCCGGACTTTCCTAACAGGAGCAATTCGGACACTGTTCCGAACCTTCCGAGGGGTGAAGGGATTACTTGGAATTAAAAAACCACTTTTTCCTTTTATATAAAACCCTTGTAGAAAGGCCACCTTGTATGATTCTAGAAAGATGCTGAGTCATTGGGGATAATGCCGCACAGCTGCATTAGGAGAGAACTCCAGGCCGCACGGCTTCATTGGCTATTTCCAGACTGCCTATAAATAGAGGCCTCCTCTACCCATTTTCATATACAATTTTCAGCACAAAAACTCTATCAAAATACCACTACGAAAATTCAGTAAGCTGAGAGTGCCAAGAGCCACCTCCCTCCTCTTTGAAGCCTCCAAAAGTTGGTCCCTTCCCTAGGCGAACCCCAAAGAGAAAGAGGTCACCACCATTGGTAACCTCTCATCCCCTTTATCTCTCATTATACTTGTACATATGTGATATATTTGCTCCTTGCTTTACATATTACTATATATTTGCTTGGGACTTGGTATATTGTTGTTAAAGATCATATCTTTGAACATGTAAATCATATCCCCCTCCCTTTGCATCCTTTGCATTAAAATAGCCTCTTTTGCTCATAAAAATGTAGTCTTTGCATTAAAGGTGCATCCTTTGCACCTAAAAATCTCTTTTTTACATAAAAGTTGCATCTTTCGCACTTTAAAATGATTCCTTTACATTAACAATTGCATCCTTTGCACCTAGAACCCATTTTCATGCATAAAAATGCATCCTTTGCATTAAAATCATTTCTTAACATCAAAGAGCATCCTTTGCTTTCAAAATGATATCTTTATGCATCCTTTGCATATAAAATGCTATTTTTCCACATAAAAATGCATTCTTTGCATTAAAAATCATTTCTTTACATCAAATTGCATCCTTTGCAAAACAAATAGCATCCTTTGCACCCAAAATGTCATCTTTTCATTAAAAATGTCATTTTTTTATCCTAAAACATGCATTCCCTAGTCCCCATTGGTATTGGATGCATTCTTTGGAGCGGATCAGTGTAAAGATCCTATCTTTACATCGTTTCTTCCATTAAAGGTGCCATAATCTCTTTAGAAAGGGATAAACCTTGAACCCTATATCTCCGATTATCACTTGAGACGAGTATAGTAGTCCCTACACAAGCTCAATCGTCTCAAGGTGTAGGATTGATGGGCTAAGGTCACTCCTTTCTAAAGAACCTCACTCTTGGATTATAAAAGAGAGTCCTTCTCTAGATCACGCTAGACCCAAGGTCAAATAGCGATGATCACAAGTCCAAGATGAGGGCGGGATCAAAGTCCCGAACACATAAAAATTCAAGGAATCCCGAGCGATAACCAACAAAATGGTTTATACGTCCGTAAGACAACTTGGAACATTCCCCCCTCTTTTCAACACATGCACACAAGAAAGCACGCAAGCAAGCACGAAAAATGGAATCTTGGGAGACTTGCTACGGCAAGGCACCTTAGGTGAACGACGATCCGTTCTTCCCAAGGGGTAACTTAACCTCCGAACCCTTATTCCTTTTTTCAAAGTTTTGAGGAAATCAAAATGGCGTGGCGACTTCGTTTTTAAAATTAAACCGGATGTTTTCAAACTCAAGTGAATCCAAACTAAAACACAAAAAAGAATTTGGGCACTACATTCACAGTTTGGCGACTCTGCTGGGGATACCCAAAGGAGAAAAGCTTTCATTTTCAAAATAATAAAAAAAATGATACTCGGTATATAGGTGGAAACCACTAACCTTCCTGTATCGCTTCCTAACCCGGGGCTTGGGATAAAAGGTGTTCTAACAATCCCACGTACCGGTATCCCTTTTCAAAAAAAAAATATAATAAAAGAAAGCTTTTTCCTTTGAGCGGGTTAGCCTCCCGTCGCGGATTCCATTTATCGTGCCTGCTTTCTTTCTTCGCATTGCATTACATATTGCATCTTGGGAATTGTGCATACTCTGAAAACTGAACAGGAAGCCTGCTGAAAGGTGCCAAAAATGTTCGAGGAGCAACCTGAAACTGCAAAGGATTGGAACCTGGAAAATTGATTCATGCAGCCGTACGACTTAATCCGCTTCGGATTCCAGCCGGGCGGCCTCATTGGCAATTTTACCAGGACAAAATTGAAGTTAATCTGGCAGCCTTGGCAGCTTGGGGCTATTCAGTTCCAAGACTGACCGGGGCTCCCAGAAAATTTACGTGCCTTAACTGTTGCATTTTTCCCCCGTCCCGAAAAATTATTCCTTTAAAACACATTTCTGAAAATCTCTGTTTTAACTCAAAAAGGAACATTTTTTAGGAGACCGCACACTACGCGTACCTTATATATCCTGTACACTTTGCATGCACGTACCTTTAAACCCGGGGTGGTTGTTCAGTTGGGCCACGGACAGCCTCTTACGATGCTCCGGGCGCGCACGGAATCACCCCAAACTCCCCATGGCGGCCCGGTGTCGACCAATGCACAGTCCGTGTCACACGTTTCAAAAAACCGTGACTTTTGGTTGGTTTTTGGTCTAGTCCGTGTCATATAGCCCAGTTGCATATCCCCGTAAAGGTCAAACCTTAGTCCATAACATAAGTCAAGGTCCTTCGCGCAAGCGGAGCTCTGCCAAAATTCCGACAAGGAAAAAATTGGTAGAATCTTGACTCCGACATTGACTTTAACCTTGACCCGCACGGAATGCGTAAGACTCGAGACCGAGTCCATGCCAAAAATCCAAAGATCTTTCGCGCAAGCGAAGCTCTGCCAAAATTCCGACAAGGAAAAATGGCAAGATCTTGACCCGACATTGACTTCGATTTTGACTCACGCACTGCGTATGCAACGAAGTTCAATGTGACACTGTGTCATCCGGCTTTTTCCGCCCGACCCATGCCTATTATCTTCTCGGACATTACCGAAAAGTCAAAACGTCATTCGCGCAAGCGAAACTCTGCCGAAATTCTGTTAAGGCTGAAAGACGAGACTTTCCCGGTATTGCCTTGACTATAATCCGCATCGCTCGTGCGTTAAAAGTTCCTATGACCCGCTAGACCCGTTAGGAGCGTTCTTCTCTCTCGATCGGTGGGATCCGCGTGCCCTATAGGACCCTAGACCGGGGCTGTCCACCCTGGGAGGTCGAAATACAGGTGGAATACGAGGGGCTTATAGACGTAGTGACGGAACCCACTGATCCAGGATCTAGAGTAATTGCGAAAAAGAAGGGCAGAACCCCTTTTCCAACCAAATAGAAATAAATAAAAGACATCGTTTTAAGTAAACTGGAAGATTCTTAATTTGCATATTGCTTGAGCCTTCAGCCTAAACACCTACCCCGAGTCTAAACCTCTCCTATCCCTTTCCCGCAGCGAGAAAGAAGTGGGTGAGAACACCGGGTCAGCGGCTTGTTAGCACAGAATCCTCAGACAGTTCGCCAGAATCCTCAGTTTTGTTAGTCCAGAGAGTCAGAATGGCCGATTTGACAGAAAACAGCAGTGGTTTGGGTAATCAAATGACTAGGGAAGAAGAGCTAGCCCTAGCCTTGGAAAATAGTCGTAAGGCCCATGAGGAACAACAAGCCATGCACATTGATGCGCTCCGTCATCATGGGGTTCAGATAGTGGTAGAGTCTAACGGTTCCTTGGTTATGGTAGAAGATGAGACTCCAGAAGTAGCCATCTCAGCTCCCCCAGCCTATAACTAATGCCCTCCTCCATCCACATATGATCCCTTACCAAGGACTACCCCTGTTCAGTCCTTTCCGATGTCCCAAGCCATCAGGGTCCCGACACCCTCGCATCCTGTAAGTATCCAAATCTGGCTCATGCCTTCCAGTTAAGTTTTCCGGCAATTCCCCGGACTTTCCTAAAGTCCGGGAGCAATTCCGGAACTGTTCCGAACCTTTCGAGGAATGAAGGGACTGCTTTAAATTAAAAAAGCACGTTTTCCTTAATATGGAAAACCTTCTAGAAGTGCCACCTTGCATGATTCTAGAAACATGCTGAGTCACAAAGGATAATGTCGCACGGCTGCATTAGGAGGGAACTCCTAGCCGCACGGCCTCATTTGCTCTATCCAGACTGCCTATAAATAGAGCCCTCCTCTACCCATTTTGATATAACAATCTTCAGCATACAAACTCTCCCAAAACATCCCTATGAAAATCAGGAAGCTAAGAGTGCCAAGAAGCCACCTCCCTTCTCCTTGAAGCCTCTAAGAGTTGGTCCATCCACTAGGCAAACTTCAAAGAAGAAGAGGTCACCACTATTGGTAACCTCTCACCCCCTTATCTTGCATTATATTTTTTATATGTGATTCTTGCTCCTTGCATTCATATATTGCTATATATTGTTTGGGACTTGGTAGATTATTGTTAAAGTTTATATCTTTATTCATGTAAATCATATCCCCATCCCCTTTGCATCCTTTGCATTACCATTGCATCCTTTTCTCATAAAAATGTGATCTTTGCATTACCATTGCATCATTTGCTCATAAAAATGCATCCTTTGCACCTAAAAACCCCTTTTTTAAAATAAAAATGCATCCTTTGCATATAAAAATCATGTCTTTACATTAAAGGTGCATCCTTTGCTCCTAAAACCCATTTTCATGTATAAAGATGCATCCTTTGCACTAAAAATCATGTATTTACAATCAAAATGGCATCCTTTGCTTTCAATATGTAGTCTTTATGCATCCTTTGCATATAAAACACTATTTTTCCACATAAAAATGCATCCTTTGCATTAAAAATCCTTTCTTTACATAAGAAGCATCCTTTGCAATCAAAGAGCATCCTTTGCACCCAAAAATGTCATCTTTTCCTTAAAAATGTCATTTTTATTTTTAACATGCATTCCCCTAGTCCCCAATTGGTACTTGATGCAACCTTCGAAACGGACCGGTGTAAAGATCCTATCTTTACATCGTTTCTTCCATTAAAGGTACCACAATCTCTTTAGAAAGGGATAAACCTTGAACCTATATCTCTGATTATCACTTGAGACGAGCATGATAGCTCCAATATAAGCTCAATCGTCTCAAGGTGTAGGATTGATGGGCTAAGGACACTCCTTTCCTAAAGAACCCCATTTTGGACTATAAAAGAGAGTCCTTCTCTCGATCACGCAAGACCCAAGGTCAAATAGCGATGATCACAAGTCCAAGATGAGGACGGGATCAAAGTCCCGAACACATAAAAATCCAAGGAATCCCGAGCGACAACCAACTAAATGGTTTGTACGTTCGGAAGACAACTTGGAACATCCCCCCCCTCTTTTCAACACATGCACACAAGAAAGCACACAAGCAAGCACGAAAAATGGAATCTAGGGAGACTTGATACGGCAAGGCACCTTGGGTGAACGACGATCCGTTCTTCCCAAGGGGTAACTTAACCTCCGAACCCTAAATCCTTTTTTTCAAAGTTTTGAGGAAATCAAAATGGCATGGCGACTCCGTTTTTCAAATTAAATCGGATGTTTTCAAACTCGCGTGAATCCAAACTAAAAAACAAAAAATAGAATTTGGGCACACATTCACAGTTTGGCGACTCCGCTAACCTGAGCCCCTTAGTCTTTCTTATAAAAGGGGAACATAGGCAGCCATTTATGGTTCGGTCTAAACAATAAAAAAAGGGCGATCAAGTTTCCATGAAATGCGTCCTAAAATAATAAATAATGAAGGGCATTCAAGTTTTCATAAAACGGGTCCTGATCAATAAGACATCTAAAATTTCCATGAAATTGTGTCTTGATTAATTTTTAAGATAATATCTCTTGTTCATTACAAGTTAAAAACTTCTTGATGAGTTCAAGCATGGTCTACTCTTGACTCTGCTAACCTGCTACAAAGATCTAAAATACAATAAAATGCCTAATAAACTACTGTGTTTGCAAATGGCAATAAGGGAATCCTAAGAAAAGATCTATCAGCTGTCATTCACTGAGTCTTCTTTGGTCTTCTTCCCTTTACCTCGACCCCATCGAGTTTTCTTTCTCTTCTTCTCCATGATGTCGGTCTCCCTCATCCCGATCTCCGGTATCCTCACTGGAGCCTCCATCAAACCTGTGTCAATAAGTGCCTTCTCAATACGGGCACGAGTCCTGATGGATAAAAATCCACTTGTAATAAAATACCTTGCAAGTGTACAAGTTACCGATGTATTAGTATGCACAAGCAAGGGTCGAATCCACAGATATTTGCGTGTTGAACAAATTAATTTAATTAGTGTAAAACAAAACAAAGGAAAAAGGGGTTTTTGATTTGATTGAATTATAAAACTAAGAAAGCAAAATAAATAAATTAAAGATAATAAGAGACAAGGGATTCATGGATTGGGGATCATAACAATTATCACTTTATGCTTTTTATTTCATGTAAAAAGAATTCAATCTCATTCTTGGGCTCGTTCACAAAAACCTATGGTTAAGATGTTCATATATTCCGCTAGGTCAATAAGAACCCTAATAATTCTATCTTGTTTATATATTCCGGTAGGTCAGTATAAACATTCAAGAATTTCAAGTAAAAACTTAAGAACAATGGAACCTAGATTCGTTTGATTTCCGGTAGGTCCTCAATTGAATCTATTCTTCTCAACAATGGTCAAATTACAAATCATCCACGCTAGTGCAATCGTTCGTATCCAAATAAATTCAATATATCAAAAGTATATTCCGCTAGGTCAATACAATTGATCTCAAGAACAAAATTAAAACCGTTGAGAAGAACAAGAACGAAAAAAAATAGAAAGAATTAAAACCTTAGCATAAAGATCAAATTGTTACTCACCTCAATCCATGAATAAAATAAATTAGCCTTGAATGGCCATTAAAATAAATAAAGCAAAACCTTGTTCTTTAATCTTCATAAATAAATAAAACCTAAACTAAAAATATAGAGAAAATAAAAGAATAAAAGATTCAAAGATCCCAAGAAAATAAAGATAAAAGATGATACAAAACTAGTCTAGGGTTGTTTTTATAGGAGGAGGGAGGTGAAAATCCTTTTTGGAAACAAATTAGGGTCAAAATCCTAGTCAAAATAGAAAATCTCCCGAAATCCGTCGCTGATTCTGTGCAAATCATGTTGTTGATTCGTTTTTATTATTTGTGACGGAATAAAATCTGTTGCTGAAAACCTTTGTGAGCGGTCGCCCACAGCTGCCCATCGACTGCCCAGTTGTACAGAAGCAATTCTTGGCCATTTTAATCTATTTGAGCGGCCACCCATAATGGTCTTCAGCGACCGCCCAAAGATGAAGCCCATTTCCAGCAAATTGCCTTGGCCCAATTCTTGCATTGGCCTAGCTCCTTGGCCCCAACAGCTTCCCCTTGGCCATGCTTGGCCCTAACTCAGCAGCATTTTGGCCACTATAAAAAATTCTTTTGCACCTCGCTCTTTGATTTTATTTTTCATTTTAACCCATGAATTTTTATAAATCAAATTCGTCCAAAATTTCCATATTTCCAGTTTAGTCCCTGAATTTCCAATATTTACAATTTGGCCCTCGAACTTCCAAATTTCCGTTTTGTCCCAAATTTTCCAAAATTGCAATTTGATCCAAAAGCTTCCAAAGTACGCTCCAATCCTCCGTTTTATCAGTAATTGCACTTCAACCCCTGTACTTTCAAAACACTAGAAAATACATTAAATTCTCAAGGTTTCGAGCATCAAATAAGCTAGGAAATATATCTTTTGGATGGGTAAAACCACATCCATCAAATACCCCCAAACTTATCTTTTGCTCGTCCTCGAGTAAAACAAAACTAAAAAATAAAAACTAAATAACTAAATTAAAACAAAAGAAAATATTTTTGGGATTTGTTCAATTCATATAATAGGCCGTTGGCACAACAAGTCTCTGATCTTTACAACACACATAATCTACAAGAATTATCATGAACATGGGACTATAATTACATGGATGCATCTAACTTACAATTCTCCACCACATAATGAAAGATGAATGAAATATGGGAGATCATTGCATCAAAGTAAGATATTTTATAGGGTCACTAACCACATGCTCTAAATCAATGATACTAAGATGAAATTTCTGCACAAGGGACACTCATATGCACACTTAAACAAAACTGTCAACCCGGCTACTCTTTAGGGATCAAATATGGCTTTATGGTTTGTAATGTATCGCGATAAACGCGGGCAAGGTTCACGGTTACAAAAGAAGGTAAGGACATACGAAGTCAAGCAAGTGAAACTAAGAAGTCTTCATCATACATCCTCACATTGAAATTATCACTCCGCTCCATGCCAACCCATTGATTCAACCCCCAAACTTATAGTTTTGTATACTTTCAAGCTTGTGCTTGATCACCTTTCTCTTTTTTTTTTTTATCACTTTCCACTTCAACATTAGAGAGGGCAAGGCAATTTTTTTTCTTCTTTTCTTTCTTTTCTTTTCTTTTTTTTTACATTTTTTTTTTACATTTTTTTTTGCTTTGCACAAATATATCATGAAAAATGTGCATTCAATACTTTTTGCTCAAGCCCCTCTTTTCATTACAATACAATTCATAACCCTTTTTTTTTCATGACCAATTTCCACTCAATCCTTTGATTTTCAAAACATACCCCAAAAATTCCCATTCATTTCCTAGTTTCACTTTCTTGAAAAAGGTGAGAAAAATAGTGTATAGGTTAAAAGGGTAGGACAATGAGGGTACAAAAGAAGGCGAATGGTGGTCTAAAATAACCTCCCACTTTGTGAGAGATTCCATTCTTTTTCAAGCTCAAAAGGGGTTCTAGCGAATTTTTTTATATAAGAGACGAGAAAGTTAAAGGCTCACAAATAGGGTTCAAAGAAAATAGCCACATATCACTTCCCGAATAGCCTAATTGATGTGTTATTGACAGTCATGCAAACATGTTCTAGGGACCCCGAAAATGCCAAAGTGATCCTATAAAGGTCTCCTAAATTGGTAACAATGGTCAAGAAAAATAATATGGAGGTGAAAGGTGGAGAAATCAAAGTAACATTTCGCTCTCTCGCGATCTCCGTTATTCCAAGATGAAGGAATAACATTTCGCTCTCTTTCGATCTCGGTTATTTCAAGATGAAGGAATAACATTTCGACCTCTCTCGCGATCTCAGTTGTTCCAAGATAAAGGAATAACATTTCGCTCTCTCTTTCGATCTCCGTTATTCCAAGATGAAGGAATAACATTTCGATTCAGTCAAAGCTCGAACTACGGTCTGGCTTGATTCCTCCGGGATACGTAGGTAGCCTACTTTAGGTTCAGCCAATTCGTCACATATGACACCCCTTTCCCCAGTGGATTCCGAACTACGATTATGGCTTGACTCCCACTCGGGATACGTAGGTAGCCTTTCATAAAAGGTCCAGCCACTCGACCAACTTGGTCACCCAATCCGTTTCGGCATTCGCCAGATTGAATCCTTTTCTATCGACAACCCCACTCGCCCTGCAAGTGACGTTGCTGAGGGCTTCTGTAAGTACCCAAATCTGGCTCATGCCTTCCGGTTAAGTTCCCCGGCAATTCCGGCAAGTTTCCCGGCAATTCCCCAGACTTTCCTAGAATTCCGGAACATTTCCGGAACTGTTCCAAATCACCTAAGGGGTGAAGGAACTGCTTGGAGATTAAGAAACACGTTTTTCTTAATTCAAGAAAAACCTTCTAGAAAACTGCCACCTTGCATGTTTCTAGAAGGAACTGGATGTGGCTACTTATGTCGTGCGACATACTAGGCCATGAAGACTTCTAGAAGCTTGCCACCTTGCATGTTTCTAGAAGGAAAACGGTTATGGCTTGTTATGTCGTGCGACATACTAAGCCCATGCATGCAGCCTATAAATAGAGGCCTTCACCTCTCATTTTGGGCACCTCTCCTTCACTCCTCAGTCCCCCTCTATAGAGAATACGCCCAGATACCTACCCCCTCTTCCCATATACACCCAAAACCACACTAATCCTCCCAAAATCACTCACCCTCCAACTAATCCTACACACACTTCATATACACACAAAGAACCATAGGTTCTCACGGAACCAAGGCTCGATCTCAGCCCCGGAGGTTGCTGTTTTGAAGGCTCCTATATCTAACTTGATATAGGAAGTTGTGGTCTTCAAGGGTAACGATTTTCTACCCTTTTTTCCTCTCTCTATTTCCTTTGAATGTGAAATCTCTATGCTAAATGCGTTGATAATGTTGTATTCTGATTAAAGTTACATGCTTTAGTGTTATATTGCTTAGATCCATATCCATTTGCCCATCATTTCATGTAAAAGCCCCGGCTTGGCATTTGTTTTTGCATGAACACTCGAGATGAGTGTGGATCCCTCATATCCACACCCTCTTGAAGTGTTCACTATTGAAATACTTGCTCTCTAAGACCTATTTGTGAAGTAACTTGGCTATATTAATGCCTTATTACCTCTGTAGATCCCAGCTGTAAAGTCTCTGCAAAGTGGCTATGTATGTCACGCGACATAGGCAGCCTATGTCACGCGACAACATTGGCCAGTTTGCAGAAACTTCATCTTTTCACTTGTAATCTGGCTTTTACCTTTCCACACTCCCTTGAAATGCTCATATACATGTTTTTTGAGATCTGTCAGTGAAGTAATCTAGCTATATTAAAGCCTTGTTGCCTCTGCAAGTCCCAGTTGCTAAGGTCTCTGCAAGTGGCTAAGTATGTCACGCGACATAGGCAACCTATGTCACGCGACAACTTTGGCCATTATGCAGAGACTTCATCTTTTCAAGCTGTAATCTGATTTTTACCTTTTCCAAGTCATAATCTCATATCAATCTCAATCTGCACTTAAACCAAGATTTTTGCATACAAAGCAACATCATTTGCATCAAAGGAACATCTTTTTCATATAAAAATAACATCTTTATGCATAAGGTGCATCCTTTGCACCTAAAAATCTCTTTTTACATACAAATTGCATCCTTTGCACTCAAAGTCTCTTTTCACATTAAAAATGCATCCTTTGCACCCAAAAATTTATTTTCATACATAAAAATGCATCCTTTGCTTTCAAAATAACAGCTTTATGCATTATTTGCACCTAAAATGCTATTTTTTCACAAAAAATGCATCCTTTGCACAAAAATCAATTCTTTACATAAAAAGCATCCTTTGCAACCCAAAATGTCATCTTTTCACTAAAAATGTCATTTTTCATGCATTTCCCCATGTCCCTATTAGCAACCTTCGGAACGGACCGGTGTAAAGATCCTATCTTTACATCGTTTCTTCCATAAAAGGTGCCATAATCTCTTTAGAAAGGGATTACCTTGAACCCTATATCTCCAATTATCACTTAAGACGAGCATGAAGCATTCATATAAGCTCGATCGTCTTAAGGTGTAGGATTGATGGGCTAAGGACATTCCTTCCTAAAGAAACCTCATTTTTGGGCTATAAAAGAGAGTCCTTCTCTCGATCACGCAAGTCCCGAGATTAAAAAAGCGATGATCACAAGTCCAAGATGAGGACGGGATCAAAATCCCGAATACATAAAATCCAAGGAATCCCGAGCGACAACTAATAAATGGTTTATACGTCCGGAAGACAACTTGGGACATTCCCTCCCCTTTTATTCAAACACATGCACACAAGAAAGTACGCAAGCAAGCAAGATAAACGGAATCTAGGGAGACTTGCTACGGCAAGGCACCTTGGGTGAACGACGATCCGTTCTTCCCAAGGGGTAACTTAACCTCTGAACCCATAAATCCTTTTTTTCAAAGTTTTGAGGAAATCAAAATGGCGTGGCGACTCCGTTTTTCAAATTAAACCGGATGTCTTCAAACTCGCGTGAATCCAAACAAAATTTGGGCACACATTCACACCCCTGTACTTTCAAAACACTAGAAAATACATTAAGTTCTCAAGGTTTCGAGCATCAAATAAGTTAGAAAATATATCTTTTGGATAGTTAAAACCACATCCATCAAGGCCGCACTTCCTCCCTCTGAGCCTCAGTCAAGGGAGCGACTTCAGAAAGCCTCTTATATCGAGCCTCCATATCTTTGATAAGGTCACCGGACTGGTTATGGCGACTCGCCTTAGCTTCAGTCTCCCTCAGAGTCCTGCTTGAGTCGCAGTCAGCCCCCAATAAAGCCTGATGCCTCTCTCCCAATATGACCTGAGTCGCTCTCTTCTCCCTCTCGTACCAATCTAAGTAGGCCGTAGTCAAGATGGTACTCTTCCTGCTCCTGAGGATAGCCCTGGGTGGGAAAATGGTATATGTCCAAGCCCTCGAGAAGAATGAAAAGCTGGCTGGATCCCTCATGTCTAAGGACACCACCTCCATGGTACGGATGTCCTCCCAATCATCCAACGGCTCCTGTAAGGCCCCGAACTGCCTGGATACCAAGCATGGTATGTAGAAGGATGACCAGCAAAGCCCTGGAACCCTCACCACATAGGACTCCTGAAATGTCCTCTTGGTCTGCAACATCCAGTGAGGTACCCACCAGCGAATATCCGAAGTGGATAACCTAGCCATCATCAGCTCCCAGTCACCCTGGTTCTGCTGTCTAGGCAAACCCCTCCGGGAAATCACCCAAGGGCATTGAGTCGGCAAAGCCCCTGGCAAAGCCCCGAGCCTCTTCTGCAGCCATAAAGTCAACACGGCCGGACTCCCAGACCTCATGAAACGGTCTCCTCTAGCCATCCTATCGATGTCGTGCAGGGTCTCACCCAAAACCAATGGGACAATGTCCTTCCCAGCCCTGCAATCCCTAACCATGTCCAAGAGACCACCGTGATAGACTCCCACGGACTCAGCAGTGAACAGGGACGAGAATATGTAGAGGATAAATGCATTCATAGCCACCGTGGTCGTAGCCATATTCGGGCACCCAAACCTGCTCGGGATATCAGAAAGGTCAATCCTATCCGGAGCTATCATCATCCCCTCAGCCTCTACCAGAGATATTTGCAGAAAAGATGCAAGCTTTGCCGCCACCGGCACATCTTCGATCAGAGGAATCGATATAGCCTCAATTTCTGGACCCCCAATCAAGGCTCGGAAGTCTTCATAGGTTGGGACAATCTCATTGTAAGAAAAGCAGTAAACGTGTCTACGGACGTCCCTAAACTTTGCTGCTGCTCTCAAAAGGTCCCAATCGGGTGGGAGATCCTTCAAATGCCATAAAGATCTGATCTTGAAGGTAGAATCGAACAGCCCCTTGTGAGATTAAAAGTTATATCTCACCCAAGATTGAAGATCGGACAGAAAATGGCCTCTTTTCCCCTTTTGCAATCTAACGGGTTTCTCCATTGCAAAATGATCAAAGTTGATGTTTTTAGGTCAAATATGTGCTCTGGGAACAGTTGGAACAAGTCTAGAGTGAAAATGAAATGAAATGGCCAAGCCTTGATTTTATTTTGAAAAAGACCAGTCCAGACAGAACTGTAAGCCGCACGACTTCTTTTGCTCACATGACCAGTCCGCACGGCTTCATTTGCCTGATGTGGAAAACAATCTGCAGCAACCAAAGTTGCTACCCAAGAGGAGTTCTCACCCCAATTTCTCAATAAAACCTCTCCCAAAACATGTCCAAAGACCATCCAAGCAGTTATATACAATCATAAATCATTTTGGCCCAGTTTCAGCATCAATTTCAAGCAAAAAAGCAGCCCCAAGGCCCAAGTAATATGCAAATTCATAAATTAGAAAAGTAAATAAAACGTTAATACATTGTTTTCGCCCCATCGGCGCCCAAATAAAGCAAAAATTAAACAAGTTGTGCATAAAATTGTTCATTGTTTGTTTTCCTCCTCCTAGATTGATTCTAAGGACCTCCTAGGCCTCCGATACCTCCTCATCACTACTCAGCTCATAGAAGCTCGCCTCTCTCATCAAATCCTCGCTATTACTCACATTAGAAAGATGAACATTCACATGTTTATATTCAGCTAGCTGCTCCAGGATGCCGGCATTAGGTCCTTGTCCTCGAGGCAAAGCACTGGAAGAGTACTCTGAGGCTGATGAGGTTGATGTTGTGCCCCCGACGTGCCTCCTTTTGCGCACGGGCTCCTGCACGTTCGCTGCAGCCTTTGAAGTGCAAGCTAGCTTCTTCAAAAGGGACCGGCATACATCCTTCCAGCCCCTGTTCTGCCTGACCAAGCCGTCATAAGTGCGAGCTGGAACCTGAGAAAAAAGAAAAGAAAATCTCAGAAAAATCTCAGAATCAGAAAAAGCAAAGAAGTCTAAAAAAGGGAAAAGACCCTAAAGTGTACTCACAGTGCTGTCCGGCGGCAGAGTATACTGGGGCTCTCTCGTGTCGGGGACGGGTATCCTGAACCTCCTCGGTACCCCGTTGACCACATAAGAGAGATGAGCAGGAGGCATCGGCGGGTCAGTAGGCTCGGCCTCCCCATACCCCTGAGTGACAGCATGCTTCACTAGCTTCTATGGCGTCCTTAATCACTGCTCTACAAAGGTAGCATACGGGGTAGCCAGATCAAAATACTCCTCAGCTGCTACACCTGCCTAATATCTCGCAATATCCTCCGCCGGCCAGTCCCTGGGCTGCAGCATCCGTGCTGGAGGATCAAGAGGAGTAATGGCATCCAATGGAGGGACATGGCCATGCTGCCTGGAAAAGCGATCCCCCAGATAAATGACATCACATGTCAGGCCCGTCAGCCACCTCCTCTGCCTCGTCGCCTCCACGGCCTCTCCTAGCAAAATCTCTGGATACCTCCCCCAAGGGTAGAAGTCCACTCCATCATGCCCATCCCTGTTGATGACTGGTCTAACCATCTTGTAGTCAAAGGTGATCCGGGTCTTCCCGGTGAACTTATCCCTAGCATCTCCCCTCCAGCGGATCATAGCGGGAGAGATGGTAGCGTCACTCTGCTGGTTCCACGGAAAGAACCTGATCACCTCGCAAAATCAGACCTGCATGTTCAAAACATCAAAATGGTCATTTTCTCTCATAAAGTCTCAAAGACAGAAAGGGAAAGAGAAAGGAAAAAAAGGTGAGAATACCTCAAGAGCAAAGGAGAAGCAATCCATCGAAGCAGCCTTATTTCGGCTATACAGGTCCAGGGAGAAGTAAAGCTCTGCCAATCCGGCCTCGCCCCAAGAGACCATCCCAATCCCATCTACATCCTCCAAGGAGTCAAGAAGGCAAGTCATAGCCAGCGTCCCAGAATTGGCAAAAATGGTGACTGACAGCATCAACCACACAAAAGCCCTCGCAAGCTGGTGGGTAGTCACCTCATTAGCAGCAAATCCCTGCATGCAGTTCTGGACTGCCACCTCGACATTCCTAGTCTCCATCCCGAGCCCCTTAGGAATAAGCTCAAACCCAACCAAAGCTCTAAACTCCTCCGCCGTGATATGGTTCCTCCAGGTCACAGGCCTCCCGGTGAACTGTAAGCCAGTGATAGCAGTGAAGTCTGCAGGCGTCACTGTCAGCTCCCCCCAGCTAAGGTGAAAGCTATGGGTGGTGTCCCACCAGAACTCCGAAAGGGCCTGGATCAAGCCCTTGCTCTTCAAGGTCACATGAATGCCTCTGCCGATAGCCTCAACAAACAAATCAAGGCCGGTAGCCCTCACTAGCTGCTTAGGGTTCACCCCATCCTTCTCAAAATCGGGCATCCTTTCCCATAGTCTCACAGCAATCTCAGTAGGCCCCCTAGATTTGTTCTCCTGTAGACAAGCACAGCAAAAGAAATGTGTCATTCTTCATCTCAAAAGCATGCATATATTCAAAATTGCACATATTTTCAAAAGAAAAGCATTCATAAAAAAATTTCTAGCATCCTATGCATAGAAAACGTGTCTTTCATCACTTGAAACACGTCATGTCAAGCACATTGCTCTCCTAAGCACAAAATTCTGACTTTCGAAATTATTTGCACATAAGCATTAATTTTTCGAAAATATGGCATGCATGAATCCTTTTCATCATCCAAAATCCCGTTTTCTCATCCATGCTCAAAAATTGACCTAGTTCTAGCACATGCAAGAACTCCGTCACATTTTAGACAATTATTTTCTCACTTTATTTTTGAAAAAAAAAGGGTCATTCTCGTTATTTTTCAAATAAATTGCACATGCATGTTCGTTTATCTTCTTAGCCTCATAGGTTAATCATCATGATTTCAAAATCATCATCAAAAATCCTAAGAAAATTCGAGAAAAATCCTAAAATTTGGGTCAAGCCCTAGAATCAATCAAAATTCAATCAAAATCGACGGAATTGAGCGAATTAAGAATGCTTACCCCAACCGATTGAGGATTTGTCGATTTGTGCTCCCTCCTGCCCGGATAAAGCTCCGATGGAGGTGTAAGGAAGTCATACTTCCTCTCCGTTCGGACAAGCTCTCTCCTCCTCCTTCGAGCGGCCTCGAAGATGTTCCTCCTTGCTTGCCTTGGCATCGGATTCCCCTCCGGATCCATTCTAAATCAGTAGAAGCAAAGGGATTGAAGGATTTTTGAAAAAATTCTCTCCCTCCTCTCTCTCTTCCTCGGCAACAGAAGGCGGCAACAATGCCTAATGCCCATTCAAATCTGATTTTAAATAATCTGGAAAAAATTAAACTTCCAGCCGTGCGGCCTCTTTTGCCCCCATCTCATGCCGGGCGGCTTCTTTTTCTCTGAGCAAAAATTACTATTTTGCCCCTGGACTTTCCACTTGGGCATATAATTCCTGTTATCCTTTAACTAGGATAACGTCGTTTTCCAAACGATATCCGTTATCTCCTAAGCAAATAGACTTTCCTCCCCAGTCACCTCCGTTACTTCCGTTATAACGGAATGACGCTAGGTGACAACCTTCGAATTGTCAGAACTCTAAACTTTAGCTACCTCTATCACAGATAGTGTAGTACGCTCAAGTTCTCCAAACTTAAGCTACCTCTATCACAGATTGAGAAGTACGCTCAAGTTCTCCAAACTTAAGCTACCTCTATCACAGATTGAGAAGTATGCTCAAGTTCTCCAAACTTTAGCTATCTCTATCACGGATTAAGAAGTACGCTCAAGTTTTCCAAACTTCAGCTACCTCTATCTCCTCGATAGTGACGTAAGCTTTAGTCAATCAGGTGACAACCTCCATTAATTGTCAAAACCTCAAGGATCCTAGACATCGTTCCTAACTCTCTAGTGATGCTTGAACTACGATCAAGGCTTGATTCCTCCGGGATACGTAGGAAGCCTTTCATAAAAGGTCCAGCCATCCGATCCCAGTGGTCACCCTTTTCCTTCATCACTCCTCAGTGGTGAGGCAGCCTTTCATAAAAGGTCCAGCCATCCGACCGCAGTGGTCACCCTCTTCCATCATCGCTCCTCAGTGGTGAGGCAGCCTTTCATAAAAGGTCCATCCATCCGACCGCAGTGGTCACCCTCTTCCATCATCGCTCCTCAGTGGTGAGGCAGCTTTTCATAAAAGGTCCAGCCATCCGACCACATTGGTCGCCCCTTTGTCATTCATCACTCCTCAGTTGTAAAGTAGCCCCTCATAGAGGTCCATATATCCGACCACATCGGTCACTTCTAGCATATCCCCAGTAGGATCAGTCGCTTGACCTCCCAGGTCACTTTCTCTTCTATTTCCCCAGCAAGAGACCAGTTTTCTCTTCACCATTCCCCAGCGGATCTTTTCTGAACTACGGCTTGGCTTGATTCCTCCGGGATACGTAGGTAGCCTACTTTAGGTTCAACCAATTCGTCACATGTGACACTCCCTTTCCCCGGTGGATTCTGAACTACGATTATGGCTTGATTCCCACTCAGGATACGTAGGTAGCCTTCCACAGGTTCAGCCACTCGACCACCTTGGTCACTCAATCCGTCTCGGCATTCGCCAGATCGGATCCTTTTCTATCGACAACCCCACTCGCCCTGCAAGTGACATTTCCGAGGGGCTTCTGTAAGTACCCAAATCTGGCTCATGCCTTCCGGTTAAGTTTTCCGGCAATTTCCCGGACTTTCCTAAAGTCCGGGAGCAATTCCGGAACTGTTCCGAACCTTTCGAGGAATGAAGGGACTGCTTTAAATTAAAAAAGCACATTTTCCTTAATATGAAAAACCTTCTAGAAGTGCCACCTTGCATGATTCTAGAAACATGCTGAGTCACAAAGGATAATGCCGCACGGCTGCATTAGGAGGGAACTCCTAGCCGCACGGCCTCATTTGCTCTATCGAGACTGCCTATAAATAGAGCCCTCCTCTACCCATTTTGATATAACAATCTTCAGCATACAAACTCTCCCAAAACATCCCTACGAAAATCAGGAAGCTAAGAGTGCCAAGAAGCCACCTCCCTCCTCCTTGAAGCCTCCAAGAGTTGGTCCATCCACTAGGCAAACTTCAAAGAAGAAGAGGTCACCACCATTGGTAACCTCTCACCCCCTTATCTTGCATTATATTTGTTATATGTGATTCTTGCTCCTTGCATTCATATATTGCTATAAATTGTTTGGGACTTGGTAGATTATTGTTAAAGATTATATCTTTATTCATGTAAATCATATCCCCATCCCCTTTGCATCCTTTGCATTACCATTGCATCCTTTGCTCATAAAAATGTGATCTTTGCATTACCATTGCATCATTTGCTCATAAATATGCATCCTTTGCACCTAAAAACCCCCTTTTTACAATAAAAATGCATCCTTTGCATATAAAAATCATGTCTTTACATTAAAGTTGCATCCTTTGCACCTAAAACCCATTTTCATGTATAAAGATGCATCCTTTGCACTAAAAATCATGTCTTTACAATCAAAGTAGCATCCTTTGCTTTCAAGATGTAGTCTTTATGCATCTTTTGCATATAAAACATTATTTTTCCACATAAAAATGCATCCTTTGCATTAAAAATCCTTTCTTTACATAAGAAGCATCCCTTGCAATCAAAGAGCATCCTTTGAACCCAAAAATGTCATCTTTTCCTTAAAAATGTCATTTTTATTTTTAACATGCATTCCCCTAGTCCCCAATTGGTACTTGATGCAACCTTCGGAACGAACCGGTGTAAAGATCCTATCTTTACATCGTTTCTTCCATTAAAGGTACCACAATCTCTTTAGAAAGGGATAAACTTTGAACCTATATCTCCGATTATCACTTGAGACGAGCATGATAGCTCCAATATAAGCTCAATCATCTCAAGGTGTAGGATTGATGGGCTAAGGACACTCCTTTCCTAAAGAAACCCATTTTGGACTATAAAAGAGAGTCCTTCTCTCAATCACGCAAGACCTAAGGTCAAATAGCGATGATCACAAGTCCAAGATGAGGAAGGGATCAAAGTCCCGAACACATAAAAATCCATGGAATCCCGAGCGAGAACCAACTAAATGGTTTGTACGTCCGGAAGACAACTTGGAACATCCCCCCCCTCTTTTCAACACATGCACACAAGAAAGCACACAAGCAAGCATGAAAAATGGAATCTAGGGAGACTTGCTACGGCAAGGCACCTTGGGTGAACGACGATCTGTTCTTCCCAAGGGGTAACTTAACCTACGAACCCTAAATCCTTTTTTTCAAAGTTTTGAGGAAATCAAAATGGCGTGGCGACTCCGTTTTTCAAATTAAACCGGATATTTTCAAACTCGTGTGAATCCAAACTAAAAAAAACAAAAAAATAGAAGTTGGGCACACATTCACAGCTCCTCAGATGAGACCCAGCTTTGTTCCCTTCCAACAGAGAGCAAACACCACAGCTATCCCAGTTACACAACCTCTGCATTACCCCATGGGATTCACTCCCTCTCCTCAGTATGGGCCATCCCAGACAATCCCTAGGCCTGAAAATCAGTCCATCGATCCTTTCAATCTATGCCCTGCCACAGCAGATCTTCCACCTCCAACTTTGCCAACGGGACCCCATGAGGTTCCGTTTCCTTTTTCCTACTTTGGTAACTATGAACCTAATTCCTATGCCTCCGGCCAGTCTCACAGAAACACAGGATCAGGTCAAGTTTACACTTACTTCCCTTCTAAAGATCCCCAAACCTTGGTACCAGCTACCACTGTGCCACCTATTGTCCTTCCATCCAAATCTGATAAGCCTTCTTCGGAATTGAACAATCCTAAATCGTCACCCGACTCCAACATGACTTGGTTGATGGAACAAGTTAAGTCCATGCAAGAGAAATTTGGAGAACTGAGCACCAAAAGGCAGCATACCAGATCACTGATCCTAGCAAAATTGTCCCTCTTCCTCCAAAATTCTGAATGCTTGAGATTGAAAAGTTCAATGGCACCGATTGTCCCCGGACTCACATTGAAAGCTATCTTCTTGCCATGAGAGCCAAAGATTGTACACATCAGCAAATGGACGACCATTTTCAGTTGTCATTAAAGGTTTCAGCTCTTAGGTGGTTCCTGCATGTGAAGCCAGAGGCCCGAGCCACCTGGGACCAGATCAAGGAAGCATTCCTGGAAAAATATAAGGCCAATTTGAATTGGGAAACCAGCAGGAATGACCTGTCAACTCTTGGTTAGGGAAGTGTTTCTCAATGAAAGATATGGGCGAAGCCGCTTACATCCTTGCTATCAAGATCTATAGAGATAGATCGAAGAGGATGATTGGTTTGAGTCAAAGTACCTACATTGACAAGGTTCTTAGAAGATTCAAAATGGAAAATTCTAAGAGAGGAAACTTGCCAATAGGTCATGGTGTTACTCTTAGCAAGACGCAGTGTCCTAAGACAACTGATGAGCGAAAGAGGATGAATGAAGTTCCATACACTTCGGCTATTGGATCTATCATGTACGCTATGATTTGTACTAGACCCGACGTCTCGTATGCTTTGAGCATGACGAGACGATACCAATCTGATCTGGGTGAGAACCATTGGATGGCAGTCAAGACGATCCTAAAGTACTTAAGAAGGACTAAGGATGCGTTCTTGGTAATTGGAGGGATGGAAGAAGATCTTGTTGTAAGAGGTTACACAGATGCTAGCTTCCAAACCAACAAGGATGATTTCCGATCGCAATCGAGATTTGTGTTTATGCTTAACGGAGGTGTGATATGTTGGAAGAGTTCCAAGCAGAGTACTATTGCCGATTCTACTACTAAGGCCGAATATATAGCGGCATCCGATGCAGCTAAGGAGGCAGTTTGGATCAAGAAGTTCATTAGTGACTTGGAAGTTATTCCAAGTATCACTAATCCGGTGGAACTTTATTGTGACAATAATAGTGCCATTGCGCAAGCAAAGGAACCAAGGTCACATCAGCGATCCAAACATATACTTAGATGTTTCCATCTCATTTGAGAGTTCATTGATCGGGGAGACGTTTAGATATGCAAAGTATCAACCGATGATAACATTGGGGATCCGCTTACAAAGCCCCTCGCACAAGCTAAGCATGATGGTCATGTGAGGTCCATAGGTATTAGATACATAGATGGAGCCTAGTGCAAGTGGGAGATTGTTGGTGTAATGACCTAGGCTATAGTTATGTTTAACTTGAACCGTTATGGATCATCTTTATCGTTTATTATAGAGCATGTTTATTATGTTCATTATATGTTTTGCATGTTTATTATATTGAACTGCGTCCCTAGTTGTTATGAACAACTAGTATAAGTTGGTAATGGATAATCACGGAGATGATTATATGCATGGAGATGCACATTAGACTTATGGGTACTTGCTAGAGAACAAGTACTGGACTTGACCTACTTATGAGATTTATGACGTGGTCTGTTGTCATGATTAAATCTCATTATAGTCGTGTTATTGAATCCTTCATACCTGAGATTATCATCGTCTTTCACATGACGAAGATCGTGTTTGATATAGTCTAACACTATCTTTAATCGGATAGCAATAAGGGCTATGTTAGCACGATTGGACTCATGTAGGGAAGAATGATAAGTCAAGACGGGATTTGTCCCTCTTATGAAGAGAGATGTTTGCTTGGGCCCCTCGATGAATGATGTTGATGAAATGTGTGGCCACACTCAAATGATTTGATAGAGATCAAATGCATTTGGATTATCAACATATTCAAAATCGAGAAAGCATTGAACGGAATGAGTTGACATAGACCATGACTCATGTTCAATTGGACATCGTGGACAAATGGATTATGACATTGGTTCTATCAAGGAATCAAGCTTTGATGTTATATTTAATTGGGTGGACATAATGATTTTCTAGAAGTCACTTATGTCTTGTGAGGTTGATGTTTCAACTCACTATCAACATAAAATATACTCCTTCCGTCCCGCTACAAACCGCAGAGTTTGACTTTTTTGGTCAACTGAATCAATTTTTGACCATGATTTTATGAATATCTAGATATTTCTATGTAATTTTAAAAATTGTTATTGCTTCACCATTAGAAATACTATCACTAACAATTTTTAGAATTGCATAGAGATATCTAGATATTCATAAAATCATGGTCAAAAATTGATTCAGTTGACCAAAAAAGTCAAACTGTGCGGTTTGTAGCGTGACAGAGGGAGTAATTCCTAAAGGGTCACACGCAAAAGAACGAATTTGATTCAAGCTGAAAAATTGGAGATTTTGGGTTCTGGCACGACTCGTGACCAGGAGCACGACTCGTGCCCTGGGTCACGACTCGTGCTAAGGGTTACGACTCGTGACAGGATCTGAGAAACGACTTGTGTTTTTGGTTCTTTTGATCAGAACAAGTTGGAGCATGGAGAATGACTCATGAGCACGAATGGAATGCGAAGGGCACGACTCGTGCCAACGCTGAATTCATGTCCTTACAGTTTTCCTTTGCTTGGAAGATTTTGGTGTTTGACAAGGTTTCTATCCTAATTGTTAGAGGATTTATATGGGATATAAATCCAACCTTTGCAGCCATAATTTTCCATCTCTCACATCATAATTCTAGGTTTATGAAACTCTAGATTGATTTTGATTTTGAATCAAAGGCTCCCAAATTATTCCATAGTGTTTGGCTTTGATTATTGAATATTGATTCAATAATCAAGAGGATCATCTAGCAATCCAACAAGATGGTGTTCTTGGTTCGTTCGCGTGCGGATTACTGATAGAGGGTGATAAGTTAATCACCAAGAGCTTGAAGCCATCGTTCGTTGATTCATCACAAGGTTTTGAACAAAGAAGAAGAAGATCCGTTTCGACATCAAAATTCCAAGGCTTGAATTTTGTGATCTACTTTGTTAAACTTCATCACATTCAAGGTATGTAAATTCTATCTCATATAAATTTCTAATCTCTTCATCCTAGACGGATCTTAGGTCTAGGGTTTTGATGTTATTTGTAAATCTTCCGCTGCGTTTGTAACCCCAAAACCCAACAATTTGATCTCTATCAAATCTATTGAGTGTGGCAACACATTTCATAAACACTATTCATTGAGGGGCCCAAGCAGACATCTCTCTTAACGAGGGACAAATCCCATCTTGACTTATCATTCTTCCATATAAGAATCCAGTCGTGTCAACATAACCCTTATTGCTATCCTATTAAATATAGTGTTAGACTACATCAAACACAATGTTCATCATGTGGAAGATGATGATAATCTCAGGTACAAAGGATTCTAATGACAAGACTATCATGAGATTTAATCATGACATATATGACCATAGACCATGTCATAAATCTCATAGATGGGTCAGTCCAGTACCTTGTTCTCTAATAAGTACCCATAAGTGTAATGTGCATCCCCATGCATATAATCATCTCTATGATTATCTATTACCAACTTATACTAGTTTTTTTTTTTTTTTTTCAACTTATACTAGTTATTCATAATAACCAGGGGTATAGAATATTATAATAAACATGTAAAATATATAATACTCAAGATAAACATTCTCTATTATAAATGGTAAAGACGATTACATAACGTTATTAACTATGAGTCAAAATAGTTATACGCCTAGGGCATAACACCAACAATCTCCCACTTGCACTAGGCCCAATCTTATATGTATCGTATACCCATGGACCTAACATAACCATCATGCTTTACTTGTATGAGGGGCTTTGTAAGCTTATTCCCTATGTTATTGTCGGTTGATACTTTGAATATCTTAACGTCACCTCTTTCTATTAATTCTCGAATGAGGTGGAAACGTCTATGTATGTGTTTGGATCGTTGGTGTGACCTTGGTTCCTTTGCTTGGGCAAAGGCACCATTGTTGTCACAATAAAGTTTCACCGGATTAGTAATAATTGGAACAACTTCCAAATCACTAATGAACCTCTTAATCCAAACTGCCTCTTTAGCTACATCAGATGCCGCTATATATTCGGCCTCAGTTGTAGAATTGGTTATGGTACTCTGCTTGGAACTCTTCCAACAAATCGCACCTCCGTTAAGCATAAACACAAACCCCGATTGCGATCTAAAATCATCTTTGTCCGTTTGGAAGCTTGCATCTGTGTAACCTTTTACAACAAGATCATCTTCTATCCCTCCAAAGACCAAGAACACATCCTTAGTCCTTCTTAAGTACTTTAAGATTGTCTTAACTGCCATCCAATGGTTTTCACCAGGATCAGATTGGTATCAACTCATCATGCTTAGAGCATACGAGACATCAGGTCTAGTACAAATCATGGCATACATGATAGATCCAATAGCCGAAGCATATGGAATCTCATTCATTCTCTTTCGCTCACCAGTTGTCTTATAACACTGAGTCTTGTTAAGAGTAACACCATGACCCATTGGCAAGTTTCCTCTCTTAGAATTTTCCATCTTGAATCTTCTAAGAACTTTGTCAATGTAAGTACTTTGACTCAAACCAATCATCCTTTTAGATCTATCTCTATAGATCTTGATGCTAAGGATGTAGGCAGCTTCACCCATATCTTTCATTGAGAAAGACTTCCCTAACCAAGACTTGACAGTCTGAAGTGCAGGAATGTCGTTTCCAATGAGTAAGATATCATCAACATACAATATTAGAAACAGTACTACAATCCTACTGAACTTCATGTATACACATGGTTCATCTTCGTTCTTGATGAAGCCAAACTCTTTGATTAATTCATCAAAAAAAAAAGATTCCAACTCCTAGAAGCTTGCTTCAACCCATATATGGATCTTTGTAACTTGCATACTTTGTTAGAATTTCTTGGATCGACAAACCCATCAGGCTGTGTCATGTACACATCCTCAAGTAGCTTCCCATTTAGGAAAGCTATTTTGACATCCATTTGCCATATCTCATAGTCATAATATGCGGCAATGTCAATTAAAATTTTAGCAGACTTAAGCATTGCAACTGGCGAAAAGGTTTCATCATAGTCAATACCATGAATTTGACTATACCCCTTTGCTAAAAGCCTAGCCTTGTAAGTATGCACCTCCCATCCATGTTGGTCTTCTTCTTGAAGACCCACTTGCATCCTATGGTTTTTACACCTTCAGGTGGATCAATCAAGTTACAAACTTGATTATCATGCATGGATTGTAATTCGGATTCCATGGCTCCTAGCCATTTATCCGAATCAGGAGTGGACATCGCCTCTTGATAGGAAGTAGGTTCGTCATTTTCAATGACTTCCACTTCATTACTTTCCGATACGAGAAATACATATCTCTCAGGTTTGGATCGTAACCTATCTGATCTACGATGGACTTGTGCATCTTGAACTGGTTCCATAACACCTTGTGAACTTGGTTCCTTCTCTACTCTCGATTCCATGTTATCTTCGGGCTCTTGAACTTCTTCAAGATTAATTTTACTCCCACTAGATCCTTTATTGAGAAACTGTTTCTCAAGAAAAGTATCATATTGAGCAACAAACACTTTGTTCTCATTGCGGTTGTAAAATAAATATCCTTTAGTTTCCTTAAGATAACCAATGAAAATAACTTTGTCGGATTATGGTGCTAACTTATGTGGGGTCTTAGGAGCCAATTTAGTAAGGACTCTGTTCAGTGTGAACGCAGCAGTCTCTAATGTATGTCCCCAAAAGGAAATAGAAAGGTCAACTTGACTCATCATCGAACGAACCATGTCCAACAAGGTTCTATTCCTCCTCTCAGACACACCATTCCATTGTGGTGTTTCGGGTGGATTTAACTCTGAAACGATTCCACAGTTTTTGAGGTGATTGTCAAACTCTTGGCTTAAATATTCACCACCTCGATCGGATCGAAGTACTTTAATAGTTTTGCCATGTTGATTTTGTACTTCATTTTGAAATGTTCTAAACATATCAAACGATTCACTTTTGGACTTCATCAGATAGACATAGCCATATCTAGATAAGTCATTAGTGAATGTTATGAAATACTGAAACCCTCCCCTAGCAATGCTACTTAATGGTCCACATATATCAGTATGTACTAGGGCCAATAAGTCACTAGCCCTTTCACTAGACTTAGTGTAGGGTGGTTTGGTCATTTTAGCCAATAAGCAAGTTCGCATAACTCATATGATTCATAATCATGTGAGTCTAAAAGTCCATCTTTATGGAGTTTAGAAATGCGTTTCTCATTTATATGACCAAGCCGGCAATGCCACATGAACGTGTTGTTCACATCATTCGGTTTAGATTTCTTATTTACATTATGGATATCTTCAACATCATTTTGTTTCTCAACATCAAGGATATAAAGGCCATTAAATGAATTTGCAATACAATAAAGCATATCATTTAAATAAATAGAAAATTTCTTATTCTCAATAAGAAACCTATATCCTTTATTATCCAAACAAGAAACAGAAATAATATTCCTACTCAAATCCGAAACATAATAACAATTGTTCAAAACAAGTACTAGTCCACTAGGTAAAGTGACTTCATAAGTCCCTACGGCTAATGCCGCAACTCTAGTTCAATTCCCCACACGTAGGTCTACTTCACCATCTTTGAGTAGCTTTCTATTCTTAAGCCCCTGCACATTTAAACAAATGTGAGATCCACATCCGGTATCCAATACCCATGAGCAAGAAGTAGAAAGGAAAATATATATCATATAGATACGTGAATCAACAACAATCGTATTGTCCTTCTTTGGTTTTAAGCCTTCCTTATAAGCCTTGCAATTTCACTTCTAATGACCAAGCTCTTGGCAATGGTAGCAAATTGCATCCTTTTGAGCCACTTTGGGTTTTGCCTCTTCGGCTTTGGCAACTTTTGCCTAAGGTTTAGCAACCTTTGCTTTACCTACTTTGCCTTCCTTTTTGAACCCTTTTCCTTTGTTAACCATTAACACATTTGCGGTACTGGGCTTCTTGATATTTTCTCTGCAGTCTTAAGCATCGCATGCAATTATGACAGATTTTTCTCCATTCCACTCATGTTATAGTTCATAATGAAATTACCATAACTTTCAGGAAATGAATTCAATATCGTATCCGTTGCGAGTTCCAAACTCATAGGATACCCAAGCCTATCAAGATGCTCAATATATCCTTTCATCTTAAGGACATGAGGACCTACCGACTGTCCCTCTTGCATATTGCATGTATTAAGAGCCTTCACCACATCATACCTCTCTTGCCTAGCTTGCACTTGGAACAATTCCTTTAAGCGTTGTGCTAGGTCAAAAGCTGCTTCCATGTGTTCAAGGTGCTTCTGAAGAGCCTTACACAGGGTGGAAAGCATAAGGCAAGCAACATCATTCGAATCATCAACATGTTTCTTATGTTGCTCCTTATCTGCCCTTGCAGCATTGGTAGCGAGTTCTGCTGGAATAGTTTCGTAAAAAACGTACAGTTTCTTCTCTTGCCTAAGAACAATTCATAAGCTTCTGATCCAATCAGAATAGTTTGTATCGTTCTCTTCGAGCTTGTCCTTCTCAAGGATGGATCGTAGCGACAAGGGTTGATTATTGTGAGATGCCATTCTACAATAAAATATGCAAACAATATGAGCACATATAAGTATCAAAACATTTACCATTTAAGAGACAAATAATGTATTTCAAAAATAATCCCACTAAATTATACACCTTCAAATACAAGCATCTATCATATAATTATAATGGGCTAAGATCCATATTTCACTTGATTTTGGTTTAACTGAGTCAATGCCCAAAATCAAGCTATTTAGGTAGATAACACTTATCAATCATATCATTTATGACTCTTAGAACTTTTATGAGATTCTAGACATCTTATGTTAACACATGTTTTAATCTCATATATGCCTTGGGTCAAAACTCTTTTGAAAGCACCAATTAAGTTCAACCTTTTTCAAACGTATGAGACACATAGAACGATGCACCCAAATAAGTCGAAACTACATCAACCGTTATCTCATCTTGATCCATATTAAGATGTAATGATGCACCCAACTGAGTCGAAACTACATCAAAATACCCAAATATTTCACAAGTGTTCTAATCATGGGGTGGCATAAAACTTAAACATTTAAGAAGGTTTTTCCATATAGCAACAAACATCGCATGGTTGTATATGAAACTTATGTGTACATAATCACGAACATGGGATTTCACATAATATCCTACTTTAGGATCATACAAATAATCATGTGACAAATAACAATTATTAATTACATAATTATTCAATTCTCAAAATTTAAGGATTCAAATAATCATGTTAATTGGATTAAATATGAATATCAAATCCTAAACAAACAATTTATTTCAATTTGATAGTTCACTAATCTAATTAATCAAATTAAAGAGATCAATAACCTATGTAGAAGATCAATTACATCAATCAACTATTAATCATAATCATGTTATATCATATATAATTGTTTCATAAAATAATACACATTAAATCATCAATCTATATCATATAGCATGTTAAAGCATATAATCAAATTATATCTAACATGCCAATTTAACCTAATCATAATTAAACGCAGGTCTGATACCACTGTTGGGTTTTGGGGTTACATGTGCAGCGGAAGACTTTAACATAATTCACAAAACCCTAGCCATGAATCCGTCTAACATGAAGAGATTAAAACTATGAATATAGATTTACTAACCTTTGTTGCGAGTTTGTCTTTCGTACACGAATTGTAATTCACCTTGAGTCGTGGATGAAACTTTGATATTTTTCCTTGTTAGTCCTTGCGATGAATCAACAATGGTAGGCCTTCAAGCTTTAGGTGATAAAGCAATCATCCTCTGTCGGTAATCCACACGCGAACGAACTAAGATCGAATCTTGTTGGATTGCTAGATGATCCCAATTGTTGAAACTCTTGTCAACAATCTATGGCTAATATGGAATTGAATCTAGGGTGTTTTGATCTTTGATTCGTAATCAAAATCAAGAGATTTGTGTTTCTCAAACCCTAAAATTCGTGTGTCTTGGCTGAGGAGAAGGGGGCTATTTATACTTTATAAATATCCCTAACCTTTAGGGAGAAGAGCCCTAATCCAAGCCAAAATCGGATCTACAGATTTGCCGACATGCACGGCCGTGCACTTAAGTTTGCACGGCCGTGCAATCTCTTGAACGGGCGTATTCATAAACTTACACGGCCGCTCCAGCCATCTTGCACGGGCGTGCAGATTACAACATACGGCTGTGCAAACGCTTTGCAAGGGCGTGTCCTTTAATCTGCACGGCCGTGCAACAGCCTCAGATTCCTCTTTCCAGATTTGAGCCATTGTTCAATCCATTCTTTGTGTGTGACCCTTTAGAAATTATATTAATGTTGGTAGTAAGTCGAAACATCAATCGTCACAAGACATGAGTGGTTTCTAGCAAGCCATTATGTCCACCCAATTAATATAATATCAAAGCTTGATTCCTTGATAGATCATTGCCACAATCCCTTTGTCAAACGAATGCATAATTAACATAAGTCATGGTCCATCCACGTCAACTTATATTGTTCAATGCTTTCTCGAATCCGAATATGTTGATAATCTAAGTGCATTTGATATCTATCAAATCTCTTGAGTGTGGCCACACATTTCATCAACACTATTCATCGAGGGGCCCAAACAGACATCTCTCTTAATGAGGGACAAATCCCATCTTGACTTATCATTCTTCCCTACAAGAATCCAGTCGTGCCAACATAGCCCTTATTGCTATCCTATTAAAGATAGTGTTAGACTACATCAAACACAACGTTCATCATGTGGAAGACGATGATAATCTCAGGTACTAAGGATTCTAATAACACGACTATCATGAGATTTAATCATGACATATATGACCATAGACCATGTCATAAATCTCATAGATGGGTCAGTCCAGTACCTTGTTATCTAACAAATACCCATAAGTGTAATGTGCATCCCCATGCATATAATCATCTCTATGATTATCCATTACCAACTTATACTAGTTATTCATAATAATTAGGGACACAAAATATTATAATAAACATGTAAAATATATAATACTCAAGATAAATATTCTCTATTATAAATGGTAAAGACGATTACATAACGGTATTAACTTAGAGTCAAAATAGTTATACGCCTAGGGCATAACACCAACACATTAAATGTGTACAATGGTTTGAACGTGATTATGAAAGGGGTAAAATGAGGTATCATGTATATTCTCTAAAGGATCTGCATTTTTTGGCTCGAGCGTCGAGCGTCATGCTAAAATGGGTATGATAAAGACATATTTGGAGGAAGCATGTTATGAGGATTCTTGTAGGGTGGTTTACAAATAGGTTGAGCACCAATTTACTCAAGGTGGAGTTGACCTAGTCAAGCAACAATTAGTAAGTCGACACACACAATTTTCTTTCATTGAGGAAAGAGGGGGGACGAGCAGAGTATATTTTCTAGAGCAGCGTTAGCATATTTGGGAAGTGAAAAGGGAGTCAAGGATAAATTAGTTACTATTAGGGACTCTGTGCATTATGTCACTCCATCTCTTTTGATTGGCATGATCAAATATTGAATGGATTTGCCTAAATGCCAGTTGTTGAAATTTTGAATGCGACTACAGTGGCACATTTTTGTGCTAGACGTAGCATAGTTTGGGCATCGATAGGGATACATTTGGGTATTTAGTAGACATGTCTGTTCGCAAAAATTTGTTTGTCCAAAGGACAAGTTGTGTGTTTGGCATAACACATTTGGGTGTCTAGCAAGATATATATTTGGATGTCCGGAAGACAAGTTGGGTGTTCGGTGTACATAACTAAGGCAATAGAAGTGGAGAATTCTGTTTTGATTATTAATTAGGAGATTCAAAGTTAAGGTGGAGATTTGTTAGGATTATATGTCTTTGAATTGATGAAGTCAATTTGAAGAAGGAGTCCAAGAAATGAATCTTGATTGATTTGAATTCTAAGTCTAAAGAGGAGAATATTTTGAAGTTGTTTGGAAGTCTGAAACGGAAGCACAATCATGCCAGGAGAGCAAAGGCAACAAGACAAGGGAAAGGTTGTCTAGCCAATAGCTATGACGGTCGCTCAAGGCTGGTGCGCCAAGATCTTAGGCCGTGTCCGAGAATGTGTGGCCGCAAGTCTTCATGTGCTGGCCAGGCGCTGTCGCCAAGCATGGCCAAGGCACGCAGGACGAGCTTGTTATATACCCCGATCCAATTTGGCCCTACAATTTGAATTTCAAATGATTTTTGGAATTGGGTCAATCTTAGCGGACTTAAAAATAAACGAAGTCGCCACGCCATTTTAGTTTATGGCCAAAACATTGAAAAATGCCCGAAAAGAGAGAAATGAGTTTGGAGGTCACGTTACACTCCGGGAAGAACGTTCGGCGTTCACCCAGAATGCCACGTAAGACCAGTCTTCCAAACTTGCAAGCAATGTGTGTGTTTGTGTGTTTTTAAAAGAGGTTTGATTTATAGGACTTTCTGAAAATAAAATAAGTTATCTGGTCTGGACTGAAAATGGTACAAAACAATGCTAAAACAGGAAAAAACTGAAGAAACTGAAAATGTATGCAGACTACAATATCATCCGCATGGATGAAATTGAAGTGCAATTTCATCCGTGCGGATCACTCTGCAATTTGACTTTTCACAGCTTTTCAGTCTGTCTCTGTAATTTCCAGAAAGTTAACTGGATTTACAGAGTTTAAACTAGTACTGTAACTGGAAAAACAGAAAATCAAAGAATGTTTGAATCTTAGCATCCATGCTTGTCCTCTCTCTCGAACTTGATTAGTGATCATCTAAGAATGATTAGTGATGATTCAACTAAGATCAGGCCATCATGGGGGTACATTAGGACTTGAAGCATTTCATTTTCAAAGGGATGGGGGATTAACATGTAAGTAAGTAAATATACAAAGTAAACACAAGAGTTAACATGTAAAATAGGGTTAGGTCAAAGATGCATAAACTTTTAGAGTAGATCTCTAAGGTGGTCATAAGAATTGACCATCCTTGAGATCTAGGCTTAAGTGTATCAACTACATCGTTGTTTGACCTAAATGTGAGTCTTAATGATGTTCATCCATGGAAATGTTTCCAAGGTGAGCATCTTAGACTAGGAAGGGACATTTACAAAGGAGCAAATACTTGTAAAGTAGAGGGACATGGGAGATGACATAAATAATAAAAATATGGATCTTTTGTAGAGAATCATCCATGGAGATGAACTCCATGAAGATCCTCTTAGATCCTAGGACAAGGAGGAATGGGATGAACAATAGGTAGATAAACAAAAGGCAACAAGATTATATCACTTTAGACATGGAATAGATGCATGAATAAAGAAGGTTTAGGTAGGGAGAATGAGGGTTTACCAATGGTTACACCCTATATTCTTTGCTTAATGTTTCGGGCTTGAGGAGTTCAAGGCTTAGGTATGATTTTATGTTGGATTTGTGTTTGGTTTTGTATCTAGGGCTGTTTTGGGAGCTTAGTTTGACAGAGTAAAAGTAAGGGAATGGATTTTCTTGCTCTGAAAATGAAGGAGAAGGGCTCAATTTATAGTTTAGTCGGGGGTACAATTTCATCCGTGTGGATGAAATTGAAGTACAATATCATCCGCGTGGATGAGTTTGACATGCCGATTTCATCCGCGCGGATGAAATCGTTAGTGTGTCTGATTTTTGCAGAAAAAGTATTTTGGCAGCTTCTATTTAGTCAAATTTGCTTTTTTACTTGGAAATTACGCTTTCCACCGAGGTCACTTACCATTTTTTTATTCCTAATAGGTCCTTCCTCATCCAAATTGTCTAAAATAATGCCCGAAATGCCCCTAAATAATTATAAATCATTAAATTGGACTGACGGAACACTAACGACCCATATTGGGGCACTTACAGTAGCCCCTCGGCGACGGTACTTCTAGAGGAAGTGGGGTCATCGAAAAAAGTGAGGATCCCAATCTGGCAAGCTTTACCTAGATGGGCGAGGAGGTGACAGAAGTGGTCGGACGACTGGACCCTTTTAAAGGTTTCCTATGTATCCCGGACGAGAATCAAGCCGGTCAAAGTTCGGACCTTTTCGGGGAAAGGGGTGACCAAGGTGGTCAAATGGCTGGACCTCACCACCGCAAACATACTTTTGTTGCCGAAGATGTACTCGACTAACGAAGGCGTACTTCATCACCGCAGACTTGCTCGGTTGGCAAAGGCGTACTTTTGTTGCCGAAGATGTACTCGACTAACGAATGCGTACTTCATCACCGCACACTTGCTCGGTTGGCGAAGGCATACTTTTGTTGCTGAAGATGTACTCAACTAACGAAGGCGTACTTCATCACCGCAGACTTGCTCGGTTGGCGAAGGCGTACTTTTGTTGCTGAAGATGTACTCGACTTATGAAGGTTCACTTTATCACTGCCGACTCGCTTGGTTGGAAATACTTTGTCACTTGGATGGGGAAAAATTCGAGCTTACGGTGACTGCCAGGGAAAAGCATTCGGGCTTATGATGACGGCCGAAAAGAGGTATTTGGGCTTACAATTACGGCCGAAGAGGGGTATTCGGGCTTATGATGACGGCTGAAAAGAGATTTGGGCTTACGATGACGGCCGAAGAAGGGATATTCGAGCTTACGATGATGGTCGAAAAGAGGTATTCGGGCTTACGATGACGGCTAAAGAGAGATTCGGGCTTACGATGACGACCGAAAAGGGATTCGGTCTTACGATGACGGTCGAAAAGGGATTCGGGCTTACGATGACAACCAAAAAAGAGGTATTTGGGCTTGCGATGACGGTCGGGGAAAAGTATTCGGGCTTACGATGACGGCCGAAAAGAGGTATTTGGGCTTACGATGACGGCCGAAAAGAGGTTCGGGCTTACGATAATGGCTGAAAAGAGGTATTCGAGCTTACTATGACGGCTGAAAAGAGGTATTCGGGCTTACGATGATGGCCGGAGAAAAGAATTCGGGCTTACGATGATGGCCGAGGAAAAGTATTCGGGCTTACGATGACAGCCGAAAAGAGGTATTCTGGTTTACGATGACGGCCGAAAAGAGGTTCGGGCTTACGATGATGGCCAAAAAGAGGTATTCGGGCTTACGATGACGACTGAAAAGAGGTATTCGGGCTTACAATGATGGCCGAAAAGAGTTATTCGGGCTTACGATGACACCCGAAAAGATGTTCGGGCTTACTTTGGAGGCCGGAGTTGAAAATTAAGAAAGGAACGAACTTCCGTTAAGTTCCGTTGAAAGAGGACGGGCTTACTATAGAGGCCGAGAAAAGGATTCGGGCCTACGATGACGATCGGGGAAAATAATTCGGGCTTATGATGACAGCCGGAAAGAGGTATTCGGTCTTATGATGATGGCCGAAAAGAGATTCGGGCTTACTTTGGAGGCCGGAGTTGAAAATTAGGAGAGGAACAGACTTCCGTTAAGTTCCGTTGAAAGAGGACGGGCTTATTTTGGAGACCAAGAAAAGGATTCGGGCTTACGATGACGGCCAAAAAGAGGTTCGGGCTTACGATGACGGCTGAAAAGAGGTTCTGGCTTACGATGATGATCGAGAAAGGGTATCGGGCTTGAGTTGTTTGTACCCAAGGATGATTTGATTAACACGGTGCATTTTTGGTATGCAATGGAAAGCATGAGTGTATGGAACTTTGCTTTTGATTATCAAATTGTGTCAAAAATTGTCGAATGTGGGATGAGATTTTTTTTTATTTCTTGAAGGAGTACACGTTGTCCTTGAGACGTTTCTTTCGAATATGGAGTGGGCCATGCTTGGAACGGGCTTTTGAGATAAAATGTGCCGCATTGGAAACGGGCTTTTGAGATAAAAGGTGCCATGTGGAAACGGGATTTTGAGATAAAATGTGCCATGTGGAAACGGGCTTTTGAGATAAAATGTGCCGTGTGGAAATGGGCTTTTGATATAAAATGTGTCGTGTGGAAACGGGCTTTTAAGATAAAACATGTCGTGTGAAAACGGGCTTTTGATATAAAATGTGCCGTGTGGAAACGGGTTTTTGATATAAAATGTGCCGTGTGGAAATGACCTTTTGATATAAAATGTGCCATGTGGAAACTGGATTTTGAGATAAAATGTGCCGTGTGAAAACGGGCTTTTGAGATAAAATGTGTCGTGTGGAAATGGGATTTTGGGATAAAATGTGCCGTGTGGAAATGGGCTTTTGAGATAAAACGTTGTTGGTGTAATGCCCTAGGTGTTTAGTTATGTTTGACTTATAACTTAATACCGTTATGTAATCATCTTTACCGTTTATTATAGAGTATGTTCATTTGGTTTATTATATGTTTGCATGTTTATTATAATAACATGCGCCCCTAGTTATTGTGAATAACTTGTATAAGTTGGTAATGTATAATCATGGAGATGATTATATGCATGTGATGCACATTACACTTATAGGTACTTATTAAGAGAACAAAAGTACTGGACATGACCTACCTATGAGATTTATGACATGGTCTATGGTCATATATGTCATGATTAAATCTCAGGATAGTCATGTCTTTGGAATCCTTAGTACCTGAGATTATCATCGTCTTCCACATGATGAACATTGTGTTTGATGTAACAGGAAAGGGTCTCACGAGGAGATAACGGGATAAATCTCATGAGGAGATAATGGGAAAAGATCTCGCAAGGAGATAACGAGATGTGAAATCATGAGAGAGAATCTCAAAAGAGATAACGGAGAAAATGAGATGCTTAATCTTCAGAGAGAATCTCACGAAGAGATAGCGAGATGGAAAATATCGGGAGAGGATCTCACGAAGAGATAACGAGATGCGAAATCTTGGGAAGGAATCTCGCGGGGAGATGACGGAAAGATCTCACTTAGAAGATAACAAGAGGCAAAGTCTCGGGAAGGAATCTCACGAGGAGATGACAGAAAGATCTCACTTAGGAGATAACGAGAGGCAAAGTCTCGGGAAGGAATCTCAGGGGAAGATGATGGAAAGATCTAACTTAGGAGATAACGAGAGGCAATCTCAAGAAGGAATCTCGCGGGGAGATGACGGAAAGATCTCACATAGGATATAATGAGAGGCAATCTCAAGAAGGAATCTCGCGGGGAGATGACAGAAAGATCTCACTTAGGAGATAACGAGAGGCAATCTCAAGAAGGAATCTCACGGGGAGATGACGGAAAGATCTCACTTAGGAGATAACGAGAGGCAATCTCAATAAGGAATCTCGCGGGGAGATGACGGAAATATCTCACTTAAGAGATAACAAGAGGCAATCTCAATAAGGATTCTCGCAGGGAGATGACGGAAAGATCTCACTTAGGAGATAACGAGAGGCAATCTCAACAAGGAATCTCGTGGGGAGATGATGGAAAGATCTCACTTAGGAGATAATGAGAGGTAATCTCTATAAGGAATCTCGTAGGGAGATGATGGAAAGATCTCACTTGGGAGATAACAAGAGGCAATCTCAATAAGGAATCTCGCAGGGAGATGATGGAAAAATCTCACTTAGGAGATAACGAGAGGCAATATCAATAAGGAATCTCGCGGGGAGATGACGGAAAGATCTCACTTAAGAGATAACAAGAGGCAGTCTCAAGAAGGAATCTCGCGGTGAGATGACGGAAAGATCTCACTCAAGAGATAACGAGAGGAAATATCAAGAAGGAATCTCGTGGGGAGATGACGGAATGATCTCACTTAGGAGATCGTGAGAGACAATCTCAAGAAGGAATCTCGCGGGGAGATGATGGAAGGATCTCACGTAGGAGGTAACGAGAGGCAATCTCAATAAGGAATCTCACGAGGAGATGACGAAAAGATCTCACTTGGGAGATAACGAGAGGCAATCTCAAGATGGAATCTCGAGGGGAGATGACGGAAAGATCTTATATAGGAGATAACGAGAGGCAATCTCAAGAAGGAATCTCGCAGGGAGATGATGGAAAGATCTCACTTAGGAGATAACGAGAGGCAATCTCTATAAGGAATCTCGCGGGGAGATGACAGAAAGATCTCACTTAGGAAGTAACGAGAGGCAATCTCAAGAAGGAATCTCGCGGGGAGATGACGGAAAGATCTCACGTAGGAGATAATGAGAGGCAATCTCTAGAAGGAATCTCGCATGGAGATGACGGAAAGATCTCACTTAAGAGATAACGAGAGGCAATCTCAAGAAGGAATCTCGCGGGGAGATGATGAAAAGATCTCACTCATGAGATAACGAGAGGCAATCTCAAGAAGGAGTCTCGCGGGGAGATGACAGAAAGATCTCACTTAGGAGATAGCGAGAGGCAATCTCAAAAAGGAATACCGATCTCTATTAAATGTTCAAACTAAGGAATAAAGTTTGGTAATTTCTTGCAACTTAAATTTAAAAGTATTTGATTAGGCTTTGAGTTTGTTTTCATTTTGTCCGATCACGTTGGTTCACCATGTCTTAGGAAAGAGTCGAGATGGATAAGCATTGGCTCAAGATGATTATGATTTGACAAAGCCCCGATCCGAGGAAATAACTTGACGAAGCTCTGGGCTCCTTTTCTAAACAAAGTCCCGGTGTGCAGAAGTCTCTTGGCGAAGCCCTAGCTTGAAGAAAATGACTTGGAAGCCCCTGTTTGAAGAAGTGTTTTGACTTTGAGTCCAAAATGATCGGTACAACCACCAGTCTGTTTGGTCTTGAGGAAATCCTGGAGTGTATCTAGAGCGGCCCCAATCCAAGTTGAACTTTACGTGGCCAGACGAGGCAACCATCCTTGATTTTTTTTAATCAATCAGTCAAACATGATGTAAAAGAAATGACTTGTAATGTACACTTGCAAGGGCATATTTTTTTTTTTGAAAGTTGGGAACGAGCCCTTTTTTTGTGCGAATGCCTTATTTGATGTAGGCACAAAAAACATGCTTTTGGGTTTGACTCTTTTGAGAGAGTATAAGTGCAGAAAGGTTTGTTAAAGTGTATGAAAGCCCTTGCTGACAGAAAATCAGTGTTTAACTCTATTTTTCCTATTTTGTAGAAAAAAGAAGACTTGTCGAAACATCTGAAAAGTGAAAAATTCTTCTGTTCACGATGATCAAAAGATTGCTTAAAACCCTTTACTGATGTTCAGGTTATTCAATAATTAAACTCGATATGATGAAATGTTTTGATTAATCACGAGGAGAAAGTCAATCGATATCAAGGATCGAATTTGGTTAGGTGTGAAAGAAGGCTTGTGTATAGGAGAGGTCATTGATGAGACCGGGTTTATGGATTTGTATGTTTTTAATGACTGGACTATTTCTGGTTGCCCACGTTCCTTAAGGTAAGGAGCTCAGGTTGTTGTGGGTCGAGGCCAAACTCTGCTTGGCCTTGGGGCAAGAATATGAATATTCATGGTTCCTTTGATGAAAAGGATTGGACGGAAGGTCAGATGATGAGGCTGTAGCCTTGAGATGATTCCTTCACAAGTCGCATTTAGCAGTTATTTCATTGATTCCATTGCTTCTAGATCGTTGCTCTCACTGGAAGAGAAAGAATTTGAATATAGCTCAAGGACTAATGATACGCTCTTTCCTTTGCTTAAACTGGATCATTGGAATTGACAATTTCTATTTCTTCGAGCCTTAAATTCGTCCATTTGTTGAGCTTATGACTAGCGGTGCTAGGTCCTTGGCTTTATTTTTTTTGGCCTTGCTTGAACTTATTTGATACATATGAGGGGAGAGAAAAGATCCTAGCTTATTTTCGACATGAGGACAATCATTTAATGCTGAGTAACCTTTTGTTCTTCCATGATGTTGCCGCCATTGTTGTCTTGTCAAGGTGATGGTAGGGATATGATTTGGAAAGTGTATGGCTTGATGGAAGCCTTTGTGTGGGGTATGGTAAAGTGTATGGGGAGATATCAGTTGACTTTCTCATACCAATTAATCATTTTAGGAATTATTTATTGAGCAATGCAAGTAATCATATAGAACAAAACCATTTCATCAAATGTAATGTGGGGTGAAAAATAATGTCTCAAGTCTAGCAAGAAAAGAAAGAAGACTCATGTAATTAAAGACTTAACTACAATGTCCGAGGAGGACTTGATTGCATGAGAAATGTACTAGAACCTATGAGGTTTGACTGTATGACTCTTTTTTGTAGCCCCAAGCCTAGCAGACCGTTGTGAAGAATTTATCTTTGTTGGGGGAGAACTAGACCCGAGGGTGCTCCACGCTGTATTAAGTGATGACACTTGGACCATCATCAAAATCTTCAAGCTTGTCAATTTTCCACTCGTAAAAGAGCCCCAATATATCAGAGAGGGAGCATCTAAAGGTGGATCCGTCGTGAACTTGTGGACCAATGCTCAATCAATGTTGAATCAAACCCATCTCGAATAGTTAAAGCCATCGATCCCATCTGATTAGAAAGTTGTCACTCATTATCCAAATGATGCTCTTCTTGTCATTCGAGCATGGCTTGCATTTCCCGGCGATGACGCTCCTCTTGAGCCACGAGCTTCTTTGTCGAGTGATCGAGGGTCACCAGAGACATGGCATGTGATTGACGATTGACAAATTGTAAAGGAAATTCAAAGCCATTTCATGAAGTTTAAGTCGCGATCAATTTACAAAGCTCATTTCCTTATTTGACCAAAATCAGAATAAAGGTTGAGGATGGAGATGGAACACAACGACTAAGGATCCTAATGAGGGTGTTCCATAAGTCGAAGAGGTATGGCCTCTTGGAGGTCGAGGAATGGACGTGGCCAATTTTGGCACAAAACAGGAGATAGCCTCTATAAGTCGAGGGGAATTGGACTGTGAAAAGTCAGGATCGCATATCGGACCGTGGAAGGTCGGGATTGGGGTTTAGACCGTCAAAGGTTGAGAACGGAGATCAGACCGTGAAAGGTCGAGATTGGAAATTGGAGATTGGACCGTGAAAGGTCGAGAATGGAGAGACCGTGAAAGGTCAGGATCGAAGTTGGACCGTGAAAGGTCGAGATCGAAAATTGGACCGTGAAAGGTCGGGATCGAAGTTGGACCTTGAAACGTCGAGATCGAAAATGAGACCGTGAAAGGTCAGGATTGAAGTTGGACCGTGAAAGGTCGGGATTGCAGTTGGACCGTGAAAGGTCGAGATTAGAGATGAGACCGTAGAAGGTCGCGATTAAGGATTGGACCGTGAAAGGTCGCAATTAAAGATTGGACCGTGAAAGGTCGGGATTAGACATTGGACCGTGCAAGGTCGAGATTGGAGATGAAACCGTGAAAGGTCGGGATCGAAATTGGATCGTGAAAGGTGGAGATTGGAGATGAGAGAGTGGAAGGTCAGGATTGAAGTTAGACCGTGAAAGGTCGAGATTGGAGAAGAGACCGTGGAAGGTCGCGATTAAGGATTGGACCATGAAAGGTCGCGATTAAGGATTGGACCGTGAAAGGTTGCAATTAAAGATTGGACTGTGAAAGGTCAGGATTAGACATTGGAGTTGAGATTGGAGATGAGACTGTGAAAGGTCGGGATCGAAATTGGACCGCGAAAGGTCGATATTGGAGATGAGACCATGGAAGGTCGGGATTGAAGTTGGACCGTGAAAGGTCGAGATTGGAGATGAGACCGTTGAAGGTCGCGATTAAGGATTGGACCGTGAAAGGTCGCGATTAAAGATTGGACCGTGAAAGGTCGGGATTAGACATTAGACCATGGAAATTCGAGATTGCAGATGAGACCGTGAAAGGTCGGGATCGAAGTTGGACCGTGAAAGGTCGAGATCGAAAATTGGACCGTGAAAGGTCGAGATTGGAGATGAGACCGTTAATGGTCGGGATCGAAGTTGGACCATGGAAGGTCGAGAACGAAAATGAGACCGTGGAAGGTCGAGATTGGAGATGAGACCGTGAAAGGTCGGGATCGAAGCTGGACCGTGAAAGGTCAAGAACGGAAATGAGACCGTGGAAGGTCGAGATCGAAGTTGGACCGTGAAAGCTCGAGATCGAAAATTGGACCGTGAAAGGTTGAGATTGGAGATGAGATCGTGAAAGGTCGGGATCGAAGTTGGAACGTGAAAGGTCGAGATCGAAAATTGGACCGTGAAAGGTCGAGATCAAAAATTGGACCGTGAAAGGTCGAGATCGTAAATTGGAGATTGAACCGTGAAAGGTCGAGATTGGAGATGAGATCGTGAAAGGTCGGGATCAAAGTTGGACCGTGAAAGGTCGAGATCGAAAATTGGACCGTGAAAGGTCGAGATTGGAGATGAGACCGTGAAAAGTCGGGATCGAAGTTGGACCGTGAAAGGTCGAGATTAAAAATTGGACCGTGAAAGGTCGAGATCGGAAATTGGACCGTGAAAGGTCGAGATCAGAAATTGGAGATTAGACCGTGAAAGGTCGAGATCAAAGTTGGACTGTGAAAGGTCGAGATCAAAAATTGGACCGTGAAAGGTCGAGATTGGACCGAGAAAAGACGAGATTGGAGATGAGACAGTAAAATGTCGGGATTAGGGTTAGACCATGAAAGGTCGAGAACGGAAATGACACCGTGAAAGGTCGGGATTAGACATTGGACCGTGGAAGGTCAAGATCGGAAATTGATGATTGGATCGTGAAAGGCCGAGATTGTAGATGAGACCGTGAAAGGTCGGGATCGAAGTTGAACCATGAAAGGTCGAGAACGGAAATGAGACCGTGATAGGTTGGGATTAGACATTGGACCGTGGAAGGTCGCGATTAAAGATTGGACCGTGAAAGGTCGCGATTAAGGATTGGACCGTGAAAGGTCGCGATTTTGAGTTCAGACCGTAAAAGGTCGAGAGAGGGAATTGGACTGTGAAAGGTCGAGATTAAAGATTGGACCGTGAAAGGTCGAGATTGGACCGTGAAAGGTCACGATTAAGGATTGGACCGTGAAAGGTCACGATTAAAGATTGGACCATGAAAGGTCGGGATTAGACATTGGACAATGGAAGGTCGCTATTAAAGATTGGACCGGGAGAGTTCGAGAACGGAAATGAGATTGTGAAAGGTCGGGATTAGACATTGGACCATGGAAGGTCGCGACTAAAGATTGGACCGTGAAAGTTCGAGAATAGAAATGAGACCGTGAAAGGTCGAGATTAAAGATTAGACCGTGAAAGGTCGCGATTAAAGATTTCAGAAATGGGACCATGCAATTGTTATTTTATTAACTGTTCAAGTTTACTTAAAACACGTTTTCTCAGAATCGTAACTGGTCGGAAAAGATTGCTTTTATTTTTCGCAAACTACTCTAAGTCCTAGATCAGTGGGACCCATCACTACGCCTATAGACCCCTCAACTTGTAACCTCGAACAAGGGTTCCATAGGGCAAGCAGTTCCCATCGATTAAAAAGAAAAATGAACCTAAGGTCTGGCGGGTCATGAAGCCTTAACGCGCACTCGATGCAAACTATGAACAAAGCCAATGTCGAGGGTCAAGATTGAGTTAAGGTGCCTGATGAAAAGCCGGCATGACCTTGACCGATAAGTGTCCACGAAGGATTTTGAATCGTCGTTGATTAAGTGGTAATTAAACATGGACTGGGTGTTAATCCCTGATGACTCGGTGTCACACCGGGAGCCGGTGCATAAGCCGTGCAGGTCAAAGTCAAAGCGCCAATCAAGATCGAGTCAAAGTACATGACGGAAAACTGGCATGACCTCGACTGATTTAGGTCTGAACGGTATAAACCGAGATACGAACATGGGCTTGCTCGAGCTGGGCCCAATTGGATTGGGCCATGAATATATTATCTAATAACCAAGTATCAGGGCCGAGTAAGGTCTTCCTCGTATGCCGAGGAACGTTTTCCTCGGCCTTATTTCATCATGCTTGGGCCGTCATATCGCAAGTGACGAGGAGAGAAAAGTTCTTACCTCGGCATTTCATCACTGTGACGAGGAAACAAAATCATTTACCCCGGCATATATACATGCCGGCTAATCTCCAAATGACGAGGAAGCAGAATCATTTACCTCGGTCTATTTGCCAAGGCCGAGGTAAAACATTTATGTTCCTCGGCGTTTCGGCTAGCAGTTATACAGTCCTTATTCAACAAGGATTATACATACAAGAATGATCCAATCAGGATTATCATTACCAAAACCACTTCAAGTCAAACAAGGACTCCTTAACAGATATAATTCTCATAGGATTACATCGTATCTCTTTACAAGTTCACTTCAACATGGATTCTATCAATCCATCCCTATAAATACAAGCCCCATGGCTCATTATTAGGTACGTTACTTTTTACCTTGGGAAAACTCTGTCAATTTGTTTTCTCGAATACAAACCGTGAACTTACTCTCACGCCGGAGGGCCTTTAGCCGGATCCGCCCTGGCTTAGTTTACGTGTTTTCTCTTATTTTCAGGCCTTGCAATCATCGGAGCAATCATCGCTTGGATTTGGGCTGAATTGACGATTTTGGCATCATCAATTGGTTCCATTGCCGGGAAATCGATTCAAACACCCTTTGTTTGGCCTGGAAAACGCTCGCTAAAAGCCAATTTTCTTGCCGGAATTTTTCTCTCATTGAACGGAATTTCTGGAAACGTTTGGGCTCTGTTCTTGAAACCGCCGAAATCTGCAAATCTCAACCGGAATTTACCCAAATTTCGTTAGAGGCATTTTTAGCGTGAAATTATGCCCCAGTTTGGCTTGAATTCTTTGGTGTTGAAAAAATCACAATTAGCTGTTTGTTTGTGGTCAAAATTTGCCCTAGTTTTGGCCATAAATTTGGTTCTATTGAAATTGTGGTTTTTGGAAATTTTACACTTGGTAATTTGCTGTTGACTCACAATGGAAGGATAGTTTACGAGTGTTACGGCTGAGGATCCAACCCAGGTGAATGGGGCGAACACCGGAGCCGAGGAGCTGCCTCCTCCTCCTCCTCTACCTCAGCCAGATGCCCCTCCTCCCCTCTCCATGACCCTTCGTTCCAAGGGTCAGGTGAATGCCGAGGGAGAAGGCGCTGAGCTTCCTCGTCCTACTCGCGCCCGCGGAAAGCAAGTGGGAAGGAAGAAAACAAAGAATGCCGACGCCGGTCAAGCAGGAGGAAGTCAACCCATTGACCGACGCTCTTTGTTACATAGGCAAATGGAGACATTGCAAAGAATGTATGAAACACAGGCTGCTCTTTTGCAATTGGACCCAGAGCATTCCATGGCTGAATTTATTAGACCATCTGTGGGCAACCCCCTCGAAAAGGGACAAGGTGAGCAACGAGCTCCTCTCCTCAAGACCGCTGAATTACCACCCCGGGAACCTACCCGTCCTCGGCATGACAGTAAGAAGAGGGATCAGGTGGTTGACTTGAGAAGCCAATTGACTCCCAGGGAAGAGGAGGTGAACTCAAGGGACCTAAGGACGAGGCTCAGTCTAAACAGGCGAATGTCACCACCTCGTCTAGTCATAGCACCCCGGCATCCAGATTCTCCTCGTCCTCGTCGATCCCGCCATGATTCTCCTCTTCCCCGGCATCGTCGGGATTCTCCCCGTCCCCGTGTTCGTGAATTTGCTAAGCCAAGGACCCCGGAACCGTACAGGATGATACTTGGTGGCCAAGACCTGGAATTGAAGCGTGATAAGGCCCCTTCCAAACGGGACAGCCACCGACATGATGCGGATCACAGTAGGGTGAATGATCGCCCCAAGGACAAATCCGTCAGAAGCTCCTAACGAAGCACCCGCTCAAGCAGTGACAAGGGAGTGGAAACCAAGCAATGGGAGCTGTTGAAGCAAAGACTGGATGACATGGAGAGGGGAAAGAAGTTCAATGACGATGATTATGGTAGGCAACACGTCCATTCTCCTTGAGAATAGCTATGACTCCACCTAATCCCCACCTCAATCTCCCTAATTTCGAAAAATACAATGGCACTACTGATGCAAAAGACCACGTGCCAAGTTTTGAACAAACTATGAATCTCCTCACCACTGCTGATGACCTGCTCTGTAAAGCTTTCGCGAGCACCTTCTCTGGAATAGCTTTGACCTGGTTCTGTGAGCTTAAAAGAGGTAGCATCGATTGCTGGAGAGGCATGAGGAGAATGTTCTTGGACCACTTTGCTACCGCTGGTAAGAGGAAGATAAGGCTGGCCGACTTGGCCAACATTGAGCAGGGAAAGGGAGAGACCACCCTCAGCTATTATAATCGGTTCCGAAAAATGGCAGACCAGGTTGAAGAGAGCCTCACTGATAGGGAGGTCATTGTTTGTTTCAACTCTGGCCTAAAATCTGGTCCCCTCGTTTATGAACTCTCAGCCCGGGAACCTCAAACAAAGTCCGAACTATACAAGGTAGCTTATGCCATTTCCATGGCTGAGGACAAAACAAAGAAAAGGGGAGCTGACAAGACAGAAACAGAGGCGACAGGCACTCGCCAGAATGATAATGGGAACGGCAAGGGTTCCAAAGGGAAAAATAAAACAAGGAGCACGGAGAAGCTTGAATTCACTCCTCTTACAAAACCCATCTCTGAAATCATGCAGCTGGTCAACCTTCCTCCACCTCATCCAATGACTGACAAGCCAAAATTCCCTCGTAACATGAACAAATACTGTGATTTTCACAAAGACCACGGGCACACCACTGATGGCTGTTGGGCCCTCAAGAAAATAATCCAAAAATGGGTCGACGAGGGAAAGTTAGATCGTTATGTCATGAAAAAAGACAACAAGCGGAAGCGGAAGGAAGAGGAAAGTGAAGATGACGACAAAAGCGAGGATGAAGACCGCAGGCCTCCTAGGGCCAAGTTGCATGTGATACGGGAAGAGGTAACTTCTACCAGAAAACTAAGGGACCAGATCCACGAGCTGAGCAAAGTATACCATGTTCCTGCTTGGATCCATAAAGCAGAAGAGGTCATTAGTTTCTCTCCTAATGAGTTGGCTGGAAGCCGAGCAGCTCGTGAACAACCCTTGGTGATAAAGGGCCGAATAGACAATGTTGAATCCGAAAGACTTCTCGTTGACACGGGGGCCTCCCGTGACATCCTATATTATTCAGCCTTCCAACAGATGGGCTTGAAAGACACCATGTTGGAACCCTATCATGGAAGGCTAGAAGGATTCACCAATCACAAGGTGGGAGCCAAGGGAACTGTGGAGCTAGAACTTGAAGTCGGTGATCATCCCTTCCTAGCCAAAGCCACAGTCAGTTTCGTAGTCATGGATTTGACTAGTGATTACCATGCAATCATAGGCATTCCAAGTCAAGCTAAACTGGGGATGGTGGCCTCACTTCCCCACCAACGAGTTAAATTCCCCACTCGGGCAGGGATTGGATGTGTGAGGGCCACCCCCAAAGACTTCTTGGAACATGTCGTGAAGAGCAGAAAGAAATCCAAAAGTGTGGAGATAGATACCCCCGAGGAAAACATCAAGATCTCAAAGTCTCAGAAAACCACCGAAGCTAGCTCCAGAATGAGCTATATTCGTGAGGTGCTTGCAGATGAGGACGAACCTGTGGTCCTAGAAATTGCAGATGGCCAAGGTATAGTCCTACCTGTACCTGAGGAAGAACCTATGGTCCAAGAAATTGCAGATGACCTAGACGTAGTTCCGCCCGTATCCAAGGAAGACCCTGCTCTCTTCAACGGCCAGAACTCGGGGGCCAACCACGACCTAGGGAAGGTCAATCTCCCCGATGTTGATAAACTTATGGAGGAAGAAGGCCTCAACGTGAACGACAACGAAGGGAGAAGAATTAGAGAGATCATTATTGAGTCTCTAGAATTCCGTGACGGTCCTGAAATGAAGCCTGTGGATGAACTGGAAGAGGTAGTCATCAATCCTGACTATCCTGAACAAAAAATCAAGCTCGGGGGCCAACTATCTCCAGAAGAGAAAGAAAAAATCATCTCCCTCTTGAAAAACAGTCTTGACGTCTTTGCTTGGAAAGTCGAAGACATGAGGGGGATCAATGAAGAAGTAGCCCTCCACCGCCTGGAAGTTGATCCTTTGGCAAAAACTATCTCCCAGACAAGGAGAAATTTTGCAAGGGACAAGGAGGAAGCCATAAAAGAAGAGGTGCAGAAATTACTCAGCGCCGGAATAATTCGTGAAGTCAAGTACCCCGTTTGGTTGGCCAATGTAGTTATGGTGAAAAAGCAAAATGGGAAATGGCGTATGTGCATAGACTTTACTGATCTAAACAAAGCCTGCCCCAAGGACAGCTATCCTCTCCCTAGAATTGACAAGTTGGTTGATTCCATTGCTGGACATCAAACTCTCAGCTTCCTAGATGCCTATTCAGGCTATCATCAGATAAAAATGGCGGAAGAGGACATTGAGAAGACGGCCTTCCAAACACCTGGGGGAAATTACTGTTACATCATGATGCCTTTTGGGCTCAAGAACGCGGGTGCTACATACCAACGGATGGTGAATCGAGTTTTTGCAAGCCAAATAGGTCGCAACATGGAAGCTTATATTGATGACATGGTCATAAAGACCAAGGAAGGCAGTCACGTTCCTGACCTGGAAGAGACAATCCACAACCTCCGAGCTAACAACATGAAGCTGAACCCAAGCAAGTGCGTATTCGGAGTAACGGCTGGAAAATTCCTAGGCTTCATGGTATCACAGAGGGGAATAGAGGCCAACCCTGAAAAAATTAAGGCGCTCATGGATATGAAGGAACCTACCACGATCAAGGAGGTTCAAAGACTAAATGGAAGAATAGCGGCACTTGGGAGATTTATCGCCAAATCTGCCGAAAAGTCACTGCCCTTCTTCAAGGTATTGAAGGGTACCAAAAGCTTCTCCTGGACTCCCGAATGTTCTGAAGCATTCCTCCGGTTGAAGAAGTACTTGGGCTCCCCTCCCTTGCTCAGCAGTCCGACTACCGGTGAGATGCTATATGTCTTCCTAGCTGCCACTGATTATGCTGTCGCAGCTGTCTTAGTTCGGAATGACGAAGGAGTTCAGAAGCCTGTCTACTATGTCTCTAAGGCACTGTCCGATGTGGAAAGCAGATACTTTAATGTGGAGAAGATAGCGTACGCACTAGTCATCGCATCGAGGAAATTACGTGCCTATTTTTCTACACATCCTATCACCGTATACACAAGTGAACCATTGAAGAAGATACTACATAAGTTGGACGGCTCCAGACGTCTCCTTAATTGGTCCATCGCTCTCACTGAGTTTGATATCACTTACCAACCAAGGAAGACCCTCCTGGCACAGCCTTTGGTTGACTTCATGGTCGAGACTGCCTTTATGGGTGAGCATCTCCCCACCTCTCGGAAGCAAAACGCACCAGAGGATAAAGACTCTCCCATTGAACTCCCACCCAACTGTTGGATCGTGTATACGGACGGATCAGCCACAAAGGAAAGAAGCGGAGCTGGAATTGTACTAGCAAGCCCAGAAGGAGAGTTTACTACTCAAGACGCCATCCGTTTCAAGTTCCCTGCCTCCAATAATCAAGCGGAATATGAAGCTCTAATATTTGGCATTGAATTAGCCTCCTTCTATGGAGCGACTAAGGTGGCGGCTTTCTGCGACTCCCAACTCGTTGTCAAACAAGTAAAGGGAGAGTATCATGCCCAAGACCCCACCCTTGCCAAGTATAGAGACCTGGTCCTAGATATGACGAAGAAGATGGAATTTTTCGAGCTCAAACAAATTGACAGGGAAGATAACCAAGTCGCAGACGTTCTCTCCAAACTGGCAACCATGGATGTGTCTAAGACCAGTCCATATGTAGTTTATGCCGAGGAATCTGCGTACGAAAGACTACAAGTCATGCTCTTAGATGGAGAGGATAGATGCTGGATCGATGACTACATTGAATACATTGAGAAGGAGAAACTCCCTGAAGATGAAGCTCAAGCTAAACTCATCAAGAAGAGGTCTCCAAGGTTCGTGGTAATAAGCGGAGTCCTCTACCGAAGATCTTTCATGAAGCCCCTGCTAAGGTGTGTCTATCCCAAGGAAATTCAGAACCTCTTGGCAGAAGTGCATGAAGGCATTTGCGGCGGACACCCGGGGGCCAGAACCTTAGCTGACAAGATCATATCGCTAGGTTACTACTGGCCAAACCTAAGGGAAGACGCACACGCCTATGTTAGAAAATGTGACAAGTGCCAAAGATTCTCTGACATTCCTAGACTACCGGCAGTTGAGCAAACACTTGTAATACCTACATGGCCATTTGATATGTGGGGGATCGACATCGTCGGACCCTTCCCTCCCGCCCGTGGTAATTGCAAGTATGTGATAGTAGCGGTTGATTACTTCTCCAAGTGGATAGAAGCCAAGGCATTAGCCAAGATATAGGAAGAGAACACGATCAACTTTGTCCACGACAACATCTGGTGCAGATTCGGCCTCCCACATACAATTGTCTCTGATCATGGACTGCAATTCTCCACAGCATTCACTACAGAGTTGGGAAGGGTAAAAGTCCGCCATGCAAAATCTTCAGTTAGCAGACCACAAGGCAATGGCCAAGCAGAAGCAGCAAACAAACTGGTCCTAACCGCCCTTACCAAGAACCTTGAGGGACGCGAGGGTAGATGGTTGGACGAACTTCCCCTAGCCTTATGGGCTGTTCGCACAACCACCCGGGGGCCAACCGGGGAAACCCCATTCGCACTAACCTTCGGTTCTGAGGCTATGGCACCAGCAGAGATGGCCATCCCTACTGTGAGAAATTCCCATTATGATGAGCAAGTCAACAAGGTCAATAGGCTCCTAGACTTGGACCTGATAGATGAGAAACGACTAGCTGCACATATGAGGATGGTGAATTACAAGCAAAGGACCAAGGCGTACCACGACAAGAGGGTCATCAGAAGAGTATTCCAAGTAGGCGATTGGGTACTTAGAAAAATTGAAGCTACTGGTCGGAAGGCAGAACAGAACAAGCTCTCCCCAAATAGGGAAGGTCCTTATATCATCACTCAAGTCATTCGAGAAGGGACCTACAGATTGAAGACTAAGGAGGGGAAGGATCTCAAGCATCCATGGCACTCCGACAACCTTAGAAAATATTATCACTAGTCTAGTTTATTTTACAGTAGAGTAGTTTCTTATTTTCTATCTTTTATTTCTCGTTAGTTGATAGGATTGCAGTTCGATGTAATCGCATTTCAGTTTTACGAAAGCAGTTTCTCCCAGCATGCAAAGCAACTATCAACTCTTCATACAGACACCGGAGACGAGGATTTTACCCCCGACTCTTCGAAACACACATCCTGTCAAGGGTCCACCTTGAGTCAGGATTTCCAACAGCCAAGACCAAGGGTCCTCCTTGGCCTGATGGCTTACCACACATCCTGTCAAGGGTCCACCTTGATTTAGGATACCAACAGCCAAGACCAAGGGTCCACCTTGGCCTAATGGCTTATCACACATCCTGTCAAAGGTCCTCCTTGATTCAGGATTACCAACAACCAAGACCAAGGGTCCTCCTTGGCCTAATGGCTTACCATACATCCTAACGAGGGTCCGCCTTGATTCAGGATCATAACACATTCAAAGCCAAGGAAACCTTCCTCGGCCTAGATAACTTAGAGTACAGTTAAAGCCGAGGAGTCTTTCCCCGGCATAACCACTTGCTCAACAATTAGGGAGCGAGGAACCCCCCTCGGATCCCACCTTCTTAAGTCTAGTGCCTCTGCCTAGCATACAAAAATATAAGCAAGTTATTGAAATAACACGAATCATGACAAAAGGATTTTTCATTGACATTCAAAGAGAATTACAAATCCTAACGTCTATTACAAAAAGCAAATAAAAGAAAATCTATCCTAAGTTTGCTGCTCGTCATCAAAAGACTTCTCAAGACACTCCTCAGTAATGGAGCCAGGGGGAGGAAGGACCGTTTGTTCAGTAAGGGCATTAGTCTTCTCGGCCTCTCCTTCCACCTCAGCTTCCATGGCCTCAGGCTCTTCCGCATCCTGGATCGCCTCCACCAAGTCTTTGATATTACCAGGAACGATAGAGGTCGGCCTCCACACTTCCCTGCATGCTTGAGCATCCTTAGCCGCCATTATTTCCAAGTTGCTTTCAGAAAAAGGGACCAGGTGGTGGAGAGCCCTAACTTCCTCGCTATATTGATCCCGGCAGATCAACATGGCTACTTTGTTAATATCCAAGCCGATGGAAGGGTCAGCCAGGATGCTACGGGCAAGGTGGAGATACCCGTCTTCAAACATGGTTGCCGTTTGCTCATCCACGGCATCTTGAAAGGCCGAGCTGGCCTTTACGGCTTCCTTGAATGCCGAGCTCTCTTTGAAGCGCGCCACGGCCTCCTCCTCCCTGGCAGGAAGGGTAGCTTCTAACCCTCGGCACTTGGCCTCAGCTTCATCGGCCTTTGTTTGAAGCTCGGCCTTATCAGTCTTTGCCTTGGCAAGCTCTTCTTCTTTAAGCCGGAGATGCTCCTCGGCCTTGGCCTTTTCTTCCTCGGCCTTCTTCACTTCGGCCTCCACTTTGGCCTTGGCTGCCACGAGCTCAGCATCCTTGGCCTTCAAAAGTTTAACCAAGGAAGCCTTATCAGTATCACTCTTCGCTTGGGCGGTCTTGGCCTCATTCAGGCGCCTGGCTTTTTTCTTGGCCAAGACATTCTCGTACGCCGTGACGGAAGCCAACTGAAAGAAAAATCAATATTAGAAATGTAAACAAATCTCAAGATCAATGACCAAGAAAAGGAGACATTTACCTCGGCGATTAAGAGCCCCTTGTGACAGAGCAAGGTATCTTCGCTGGGAGCCTCTCTAACAAGAGCATCGTAGGCATCCTCGTCCATAGCTCTCTGAACTGGAGCTCGTCCCAATCTTACTAAGGGTCCCTCCCTAGTTAGCAGAGGAAGCCCCCTAAGATGGGGAACGTTGAGGGCCATGCTCTTAGCTAGCTTGTCGGCCTCCTCAACGGTCTTGATATTCTGGATGGTTAAGGGAGGAGGAGCCTCAACATTGGGAGCCCCACTAACACTTGCTCGCTTAGCTGCAGGCTCCTCGGCACTAACAGCTTGGGCTCTTTTGGAGCCAGATTTCCTTTGGACGAGGTCGGTCTCCTCGGCTCCCACCTCCTCGGCCTCAACATGAGGGTTAGGCCCATCTCCAGTTATTGACTCAACCTGTTCCTTGGATGCTGCACCCTCGGCATTAGCATCTTCGTGCAGTTTGAGGGGAAGGGGTTTATCACCTTGAACGTTCAGTACCAGGTTACGAGTATTGGCTTCCTCTCTCCTCTCCACCAAAGCAGACTTCTTGCTTTGTTTCCTCTTTCTCTTTATCAGCTCCTGGGGACTAAGTCTCTCCATGGCTATGGCTGCTTCTTCCTCGGCGGTTAAATCTGTAAGGACGAGGAAAAAATAATTATTAAGTACGAACAGAAGGGTAGCATTCAAAAAGTACAAGTAACAAAGATAAATGTTTACATCCAACAATGTCAATTTCTTCTATCCACCCTGTACTTGGAATATAACTTGGAATATAACTTCTCGATCATGGGATCCCCAGGCTTTGGAGCCCTCTCCCTTTGTTTACCTCGGCTTTCCCTTCTTCGTACCAAGCGGCCATCAGCTTGGGCACCTTCCACGAAGGCGTCAACTATTTGAGTAGACGAGGAGGGTACTCCTTCTCTTCCCGTCATATCTGCATAAAGACGAGGGGACAAAGTTAGTTACCTCGTCAATGGCTGATTTTAGGACGGGGAAGGGAGTTTCCCCTCCTCGTCATGTCATAAGGCCGAGGAGGGAGCCGTACCTCTCAGACGCTCACGCATTTCGCGATTGGAGGCCGGGTAGAACAGTTCGATGTGCTCCATCATCTCAGCCCTATCCTCAAAAACTATAACGTTGGGTGAACCAGACTCAATCCTATCTATTCTCGTGGAATCTGGGTATTGAAGGAATAACCGAGTCCGACCATAACCTCTTAATTGCTTGCTTATTTCATCCAAGGTCAGCATCATCCAAGGTCCCCTCTCTCTCTGATAGACCCTTAGATTGCCAGTGTGATATCCATAACGGAATCGGGGGGAATGATCCCAAGAACGAGCCATGTCTAAGGGGAATCAAAGATTAAAGGGGGAGTTCGTTCAATATTCAAAAGTGTTCAACAAGACCCAAAAGAAAATCAAAAAATTGAAAGTTTTGAAAGTTTAAAACTTGAATTCATGAAGAAAAGCTCCATTCTTCAACAATGGCGGTTCGTTTTTCTTGACACATTCAAAATTCTTTCCAAACACCCTAGAAAACTTGAAATCAAAAGCAAAATGCAGGAAGGGGAAAGAATTTCATACCTGAGTGTGAAGGAATGAACGGAATCGCAACAGAAAGCAACGTCGCCGGAAGAATCGAGTTCGCCGGAAACTGGGTTCGAATAGATAGAGATCACCGGAATGTTTCGTCGCCTGAACCTTGCCTTTGCTCTCGAATAAATGGGGTTTGTAAAGATTGAAATGAAAGGGTTTTAGCCTTTTATAGCCCCTTAATCGGGTCAAACCCATCGGTAAAGAGAAAAAACGGGTAAGGCGCCCCAAGAATTAAATGCATATAACAGTTTTCGAGGCGTGACAAGACTGGGGGGCCCCAGGTAATCATCAGAATAGCAACCGTCAATTACAGGAAGCAACACCGAGGACACGTGGCAAACCTGTTCGTATCCCATAGACGAGGACGAGGTGACTTTCTACTCGTCCTAAGCCGAGCTAGAAAGTCGGGGGCCACTGAACGGTATAAACCGAGATACGAACATGGGCTTGCTCGAGCTGGGCCCAATTGGATTGGGCCATGAATATTATTATCTAATAACCAAGTATCAGGGCCGAGTAAGGTCTTCCTCGTATGCCGAGGAACGTTTTCCTCGGCCTTATGTCATCATGCTTGGGCCGTCATATCGCAAGTGACGAGGGGAGAAAAGTTCTTACCTCGGCATTTCATCACTGTGACGAGGAAACAAAATCATTTACCCCGGCATATATACATGCCGGCTAATCTCCAAATGACGAGGAAGCAGAATCATTTACCTCGGTCTATTTGCCAAGGTCGAGGTAAAACATTTATGTTCCTCGGCGTTCCGGCTAGCAGTTATACAGTCCTTATTCAACCAGGGTTTTACATACAAGAATGATCCAATCAGGGTTATCATTACCAACACCACTTCAAGTCAAACAAGGACTCCTTAACAGATATAATTCTCATAGGATTATATCTTATCTTTTTACAAGTTCACTTCAACATGGATTCTATCAATCCATCCCTATAAATACAAGCCCCATGGCTCATTATTAGGTACGTTACTTTTTATTGGGAAAACTCTGTCAATTTGTTTTCTCACATACAAACCGTGAACTTACTCTCACGCCGGAGGGCCTTTAGCCGGATCCGCCCCGGCTTAGTTTACGTGTTTTCTCTTATTTTCAGGCCTTGCAATCATCGAAGCAATCATCGCTTGGATTTGGGCTGAATTGACGATTTTGGCATCATCAAGGTCCATGAAGGATCCTGACTCGGCATGATGACTGGGGTTTGACCAACACGAGGTATACACTAACGCGGCATGACACAGACCAAACCAAAAACCAACCAAGTCTCAGACAAAAATGTGCGTCAGGGATAAGTGCATAGTCGACACGAGGGTAAACCAATGGCTGTTTGGGTCGTCCCGTGCTTGCACCGAGAGGCATAGTAAGGCCTCCCGGGCTGCTACTGAGATTTCCCGGGTTAAGGACGTAGTGTGCAATGTATGGTCAAGGTACGCATAGTGTGCGGCAGTCTAAATTCCTTTTCGAGTAAAAAGAGAGATTTACAAATGTGTCTTCAAGACATGATGCATGCAAAAGATTTTGAAAATAATTTATTTTGAAAACATTTTTGAAAATGTTTTGAAAGCATGTAAGCACATAAGCACATAAGAGTTGACCAGTCAAGGGGAGGACTACCCCCCTTTGAAAGTCAAAGTTAATAGTCAAAACTTTATCGTAAGGGAGGACTGCCTCCCTTTTCAAACATTACAAGTCCATGGTCAAATAGTCAAAATTTGACTTTTTTCGGCACAGTCAAACCAATAGCAAGATATCATAGCAAGGCAAATATGTACAAGAAACACACATAAATATACAACGTTCAAGTAATGGGACGGAAGCTTGACCCACAAAAGCTAAAAAAAGACGAGTTTTTTGAAAGACGAGTTTTTAAAGCTTAGTCCCCAGCGTAGTCGCCACTCTGTTATACCCTGATCCAATTTGGCCCAATAATTTGGAGTTTCAAATGATTTTTGGAATTGGGTCAATCTTAGCGGACTTAAAAACAAACGGAGTCGCCATGCCATTTTAGTTTAGGGCCAAAACTTTGAAAAATGCCCGAAAATAGAGAAATGAGTTCGGAGGTCACCTTATACTTCGGGAAGAACGTTCGACGTTAACCCAGAATGCCTCGTAAGACGAGTCTTCCAAACTTGAAATCAATTTGTCTGTGTGTGTGTGTTTTTAAAAGAGATTTGACTTAAAGGACTTTCTGAAAATAAAATAAGTTTGCTGGACTGGACTGAAAATGGTGAAAAACAGTGCTGAAACTGGAAAAAACAGAAGAAACTGAAAATGTATACAGACTACAATATCATCCGTGTGGATTAAATTGAAGTGCAATTTCATCTACGCGGATCACTCTGTAATTTGACTTTTCACAGCTTTTTAGGCTGTCTCTAAAATTTTCAGAAAGTTAACTGGATTTACAGGGGCCGTTTGGTTCGGGAGAAAAAAATTAAGGGAATGGAATGGTCAATGGAATTGGATTCCTGAAGAAATTGGAAAGGAATAAAAACTGGTCAAACCTTGTGTTTGGTTTGCACGAAATGGAATGGAATTGCCATTCAATTCCTTGGCAATTCATGTTTGGTTTCAAGACAGAAGTGTTGGAATGAAATTAATATTTGATAAAATGTCCAGATTACCCTTTTTTAACTTCATTTAAAAAACTCAATAATTATGTACTAACTTCGTCCCATTTAAGTAAAAATAAACATAAAAAATATTTTTTACAGCAAATATTATAATCTAATTTATTTTGACATCAAATAATATAATATATTATTATAATAATTATTATAATTATTTCATTATTATTATTTTTTTTTTATTATTTTTTTTTTATTTTATTATTATTATTTTATTATTATTATTATTATTTTATTATTATTATTATTATTATTATTATTATTATTATTATTATTATTATTATTATTATTATTATTATTATTATTATTATTATTATTATTATTATTATTATTATTATTATTATTATTATTATTATTATTATTATTATTATTATTATTATTATTATTATTATTATTATTATTATTATTATTATTATTATTATTATTATTATTATTATTATTATTATTATTATTATTATTATTATTGAACGGAATAAAAGTGACGGGCTAGGCCCAGTGATCAAAAGCCCAATTATTCAGACATTATGGCCACCACATTCTCAGTGGGTCTGCCCAATTATTGCAAGGCCCATGGCCTAGTAGCCGAGATCTGTCGACCTAGCTCATTGTCTGACCTAAAGGGTCCCGACCTAGCTTTGTCTGACATACGATCCACATCTCTTATACGGGTATTATCCGGCCCCATCATTCAGTCAGGTCGACCTATACCCAACAGGCGACCTCGACCTACCATCGTACGTCGACCTGCATAGTCATAACGTATGTACAGCTCTTTCCATAATAGGAGTCCTACAAAGCAGGAGTTATTTATGGACACGATCTCTCATACAAATCTGATCCATGATTCTAGGGATTTCATACAATCCTACTACAATTATACTTCTTATCAAGGCCTATAAATATTCACAACTTCAACGGTTTAGAGGTAATTGCCATTTGTTATTCTGAATACATTATTCATTATAATATTTTAGCTCTTGTATCACCATACTTACTCTCACGCCCGAGGGTTTCGCCGGAGACCATTCTGGCTAGTCGTGGGTTCTGTGTTTCAAGTCAAAAGCTAGGAGATCAGTCTTGCGGCTGGACGGAGATTGATACATCACGATTCCTGTAGCATCAGTTTGGTTCCATTGCCGGGAATCATAAGCTTTTTGACCTCAAATTTCAAATAGAGAGTAATATGGCTCAAGACGGATAGACCGTATCATCTTCCAGTGATCCAACGCTCAGTAGGACGGTAAGAAATATTGAGGTAGGCACTGGAAACAGGACTGCTAATCTTCCTCCTCCTCCACGAGGCAATCCTCCTAGGAGATCCACTCATTCCAATAGTGTGGCTGATGGCAGGGGCTTACCAGATAACGGAAGGGAAAAAAGGCCTATGGTCAAACCAGAAGCGCAGCCGTCTCCAAAATGCCTACTGGTAGGTCATACTGTTGCAGGCGACTATCCAGGTCCCTCAACCAATCACCTCAGTAGGAAGGAGATGTTGTTGGAGCAGGCTAGAATCTTGCAGGAACTACTCAACATATCAGAATCTCCAGATCAGGAGGATAGGAGATCGCAGAGAGCAGCTCCCTCCCAAATCTCTCACAGGCAACCTAATGGAAGTGCTAGGCAGAATGGGAGTGCTAGGCAGAATGGCGAGCACCTGATTATTTAGCAACCCATCCATACCCACATACCTATTCCAAGTGACGATCTAAGAACTCAGCTCAACCAGAATAGGGAGCAGGAGGCGGAGTCAAATATGAGGCGACAAAGGGAAGCTGAAAGGAATATGCGTAGATAGCCTGCCAGAACAGAGAGGTCGTATTCCCATTGTAAGAGAAATGGGCGCAGGTCGCCTATTAGAGCAGAGAGGTCACAATCCCATCGAGATAGAAATGGGCGAAGGTTGCCAGTAAGACAAGTTAGGTCGTATTCCAATAGAGGGTTGCTCGAGCTTCGACCTCCAGTGAGTTTCAAGCTGCCCACACTTGACAAATATTCAGGTGCGACCAACGCTTGAACCATATGCAGCACTTTGTGGCCACCATCTGTTTGGTCTCTTCCGAGGATGATGTGATGTGCAAGGCACTAACCAGCACCTTCATAGGTGCAGCACTGACTTGGTTTCGTGGTTTGACGTCGGGCTGTATTACCTCGTGGGAGTACATGAGGAAGAAATTTCTAGATCGCTTCTCGACAGCTGGGGCCAGAAAAATGACAGTCACCGACTTGAAAAACCTGACACAGGGCAAGAATGAAAGTTCTATGACTTACTACACAAGGTTCAAAGAGATGGTCGACCAAATGGTGGAGGACCTAACAGACAGGGAGGTGATAAACTGCTTCAGGAATGGGGTATCCTCTCCAGATTTAGACTATGAGCTACAGGTTAGGAGGGTGAAGACCAGGCAGGAGCTATTTGAAAGGGCCTACGACGTGGTCATAACTGAAGAGAGAAAAGAGAAGAAGAAAGATAAATGTTCGAAGCAGTCCGATGTCGGAGAATCTAACAAGGCGGACCAAGCAAAGAATGGTAGCAACAACAAGAACGGGAAAAATAGAACAAGGGCGACTGAGAGAGTGCTTGAATATTTTACCCCGCTGATGGTGAGTCGCACCGAAATAATGAATTATGTCGAGTTAGGCCCACCTGCCCCAATGAACCCAGGAAATAAGTTCAGAAGGGACAATCGCAAGTATTGTGACTACCACAAGGATACGAGGCATACTACATAGGAGTGCATGAGTCTGAAACGTATCATTCAAAAGTGGGTCGACAGTGGAAAGCTGGATCGATATGTGAAGGGAGCTCAACTAGTGGGGGCGAGCGAGCTACAAGAGGTGTATTTGATCCAAGACAGCCTCGGCTGAATTTAGGAGTAATCACCAAGCAAACAAGCAACACTGGTTTAAAGCACAAAATTTTCTAGCTCAACAAGGCTCCATTTGTACCACCTCTAGCTACATCGAAGATGAAGTCATCAGTTTCTATCCTGAAAAGCTAGCTACTAACATGGTGGCCAGATAGCAAGTTCTTGTTATCCCAGGGTTGATTGATGGGTGTACGACGAGCAGGCTATTGGTAGATACTGGAGCCTGCAAAGACATCCTTTATTACAAGACTTTTAAAGAAATGGGACTGACAAAGGAACAGTTTTCGCCTTATGATGGTCGACTTGAAGGCTTCACCAATCATCGATTGGAAGCCCAGGGGCAGATCGAGCTCGATGTTGACCTCGGAAAGCACCCTTTTAGGGTTGTGGCTAAGGTAAATTTCATAGTTATTGATGTAATTAGTGATTATGCTGCTATCTTGGGAATTCCTGGCCAGGTCGCAATAGGAATGGTGGCCTCTATTCCCCATCAACGAGTAAAGTTTCCCACATTAGCCGGAGTAGGCTGCGTCTTTAGCACCGCCCGAGCCTATCTTGATCATGTAATTCAAACAAGGAAGAAGAGGGAGCTATAAGTTGAAACTCCTGATGAAAATTGGAAACTCTTTAAATCCGTCACCACAACTTCACGACTATCTACAATCACCTGTGTAGAGGAGGCGACCTATCACTCACATGACCATGTCATGACTGAGCCGAAATGTCCCTCCCAAAACATTACGGTCGAAACAGATGCAATTATGGTCGACCAGGTCATCATCGGCGAGCTATGCCTTCAGATCGACCAAAACTCAAGGGCCATCACCGATGAGATTGCAGCTGAACTTGATGATATGATAGTTGAAGAGGCTCCACATTTGGGGGCTGAGGAAAGACAAAGGGTTCGTGAAATCATCATCGAGACCTTGCAGTTCAAAGTCGGGCCAGAGCTAGAACCTGTGGATGAGCTAGAAGAAGTGGTAGCTAATCCCTCCTATCCCGACCAAAAAATTCAGATTGGAAGACAGTTGTCAGCCGAAGAAGGAGCAGAAATAGTCGAGCTGCTAAAAGAGAGCACAGACGTCTTTGCTTTGCGAGTAGAAGACATGATGGGAATTAAGGAGGAGGTCTTTGTTCACAGGCTAGAGGTTAACCCGACTATCAAGCCCAAAGAGTAAAAGCTGAGAAGTTTTGCTCGTGACAAAGAGGAAGCTATAAAGTTGGAGGTAAATAAACTTTAAAGTGCAGGTATCATCAAGGAGGCCTCCCATACCACCTGGTTAGCAAACGTGGTGATGGTGAAGAAAGCAAATGGCAAGTGGCGTAAGTGTGTCGACTTCATCAACCTCAATCTGGCCTGCCCAAAGGATAGCTACCCACTGCCACGGATCGACAAACTGGAGGACTCTATAGCTGGACATACTAATTTGAGCTTCCTCGATGCCTATTCAGGCTACCACCAGATCAAGATGCATAAGAATGACGTGGTAATGATAGCCTTTCAAGCTGCTGGAGGTATCTACTGCTACAACATGATGCCCTTCTGTAAGTACGCCAATCCAATTCGCAACTCTTTTTAGGTGCATTTTAATATGATAAAATTGCACTAGGGGCATTTTGGTAAATTCTCGGTCCGTTCCGAAACTTTCGGGAGCTTTTTGTAAGTTTCTCGTTGAAAAGGGACCTACAGGGAATTAATTGCTTTGGACCTTTAAGGAATTATCTCAGAATGTTCCAGAAGCAGTTTTGGCACCAGAAAAAGTTATGGCTTGCTTAAGGCGTGCCACACTTCGAAGCCACGGAAAGTTGATGCAGGACGTCGTGCGACACATCTTCTTCATGATCTGCAGCTATAAATAAGACCCTGTGCCTCTCATTTCAGGGCCCCTTTTTCCACTCCACAACGTCACTCTGCCAAATTCGCACCAGAACTTCTCTCTCTCCTCCTTCCACACAAAAACCTACACCAATTCCTCCCAATTCATTCATCTCTCATACACTTCATCCACCTACCTCCTTTCATACTTCATACCATTGAAGCTCCAAGTCCAGCACTCCATCTGTGCTCAATCCATGTCCAGAAGCTGAATTGAAGGCCAATACACCTAACTTGGTGTAGTGGTGGTGGATCTACAAGGGTAACGATTCCCTCCGTCCCTCTCTCTCATTTACTTTCTCCTTGCACAATTCCTGTTCATCCACCTGATAATTGAGCTCTATCCGCTTTAATTATTAGGTGGCAACTACCATCTCTCTGTTTAATTTGCTTGGTTGGTATAATTGATGCTTGGGATGTAATTGGCATCATATCTCGTTACTTGTTCATCAAGGGAGGGTGGATTTCCCCATATCCATACTCCCTTGGTCAATATATTGCTGATTCGTGCTATCCTGAGTCATTTTGTGGTTCTAACTTGATCTGATTCATTTTCTGTTGAATCTGCATTCAAATTATGAAGTCTCTGCAGATGGTAAGGTTATGTCACGCGACACTTTAGGTCTCATCCGTCCTGTGTAGCGCGACTTAACGTGTCCTATGCAGAGATTGCCTTTTCATTTGTAAGTGGTTCATCCAGTTTGCTTGTCACTCAAGATAGAGTGTAGATCTCTCCATATCCACATTAATCTGAAGTGTTTTGGTAGATCTCAGTCCATCTTGTGAGTAACGATGTAAAACCTCTGCAAAGTGTCTTGTAGTGTCACGCGACACAATTGACCCATCAGGTCTTGTGTCATGAGACACAACTAACCCATTGCAGCTGGTTCAGTTTCAATTGTAAGTTTTGTTCTCCCTAGTTGTAAAAGGGATGTGGCCTCCCATGGCAAATGGCTTACAAGTTGTAAATCCCCTTCTTGAGCAATAAAATGAAGCATTATCATGCATTTATACACATATCTTGTCACACACATGTGCACACACTTATTGAATGATTTGAATGTTGAACATAGAAAGACTAGTCTACGGACGAGGCGTGTTGGGTGAACTCTCGATTCTTCCCAACACGTAACCTGACCCCCGAACCCATTTTCTCATTTCAAAAGGTTTTCAATGTTTCCTTTAAAACGGCGTGGCGACTCCTAATTTTTCGGCGAGCGTTCATTCAGTGGTGACTCTACTGGGGACTTGAAACTTGGTTTTCAAAAGTGGGTCAAACATTCGGTCTTGTTTAACGTCCATTTCACTCATTTGTGTGTGCATTGTGTATGACATTATGTGATATGTGCTTTGTTTGTTGCCTTCCCCTCCATGTATCTTGTGTTGTCATTTTGGGACATGGTTTGAATGATTTGCTTGGAGGCTGGGGCTTGTGCTGTGTTTGATCCTAGAAAATGATTTTGATTTGTTGTGCGACAAGGTGCTACTTCTATGTCCTGTGTCCCGTGACAGTTCTTAACACTCTGCAGGATTCGTTTTTTGGCACAGGTTGTGATTGTGGGGCTGCCCTGTGATCAAATTGCATGATCCCTTGATTATTGTACTCTGTGGGGTTTAGTGTGTGTGTGTGTTTTCCATTTATCACCCATTTTCCAAAAAATAATAAAAAATACAAAAAATCATTTTTCGCAAATAAAGGAGGATAGTCATTCGCACACTAATTCACGTAGATCTAGAACCCTCGGGTGCGATTGACGGCATCGCAGACGGTGATGTAATTCGCCTACGCTTGAGCGCCTAATATCAAACCTATCCCCCTAGCGCGTTATAGGTGGCACCATACTTTTAAAGCTTACCCAACGATTGGTTTTTGACACGCCATTTTCAAAAATACCCTAAAATGAATTATTTCAAAATTTTTAATAGACTTTCGTACCTATTCCAAAACCTAGCACGTGTGGGCATGTTGCCATTAGCAACATGATTTCACGAAAGGACATGTTGTTCCCACAGCATGTTCTAACGAGAGATCATGTCGCTTTGTCAACGTGCACCGACGAGAGGTCATGCCGGATTATTCCTTGAATTTCTTCAGGAATACCCGTTATGCTGCCCAAATTTCTCCAGAAATTGGGATTGATCGTCCGTTCCATAAATGCTTCGGTTTTATTTAGGTATTATTGCCTATTATTAATTTTGAATCAATACATTTAGTGTATTTTTGGATGAAGTGTCCATAGGTTCCCCCGAGGTTTTAGACTGCGAGAATAAAGGGTTAGCCTTTCCCAATTGTTCGTAGGACTTAAAAGACATCGATTTCTACTTGAACACTAATAAGATGTTACATGAGTCCATCTCCTTCCATTCTTCCCTCTCCCATACCATCTCAAAGTTCTCTATCCTCCGCCTTATACTCTCTCTCTCCTCTCCAATTACGGCAAGTTGGGTGTGCGCTCCGATTCCCGGTGTTCGTTTGATTCACGTCTTTGAAGCAGCTGCAGTTTCAGTAGTGTTTGCATATGATTCAGTCAGAGATGTCTAGTGCAGAGAAGAGTATGACCACTCAATCTGGGGATTCATCTGTCGCGGGTCAACAAGGCATGCATGATCTGTCTATGGAAAAGATGAGGGCTAATTTGGAAGCCGCTCTAGTTAGAGAGCGTGAGGCTCGATTACTCGCTCATGCCAGAGAAGAGGCAACACACTCTAAGTTCGTAGAAGCGATGAGAAGCCGTGGTATTGCTGTGATCCGACGTGCTGATGGGACTTATGAGGAGGTTACTGATGCCAACGAGTTCGATGTCGAGACCAGGAATGTCTCCCTTCCTCCCTTTGCTCCAATCTATCATCAAGTTCCGAGTCATGGTGTGCAGCCAAGCTCTCAAACAAGTTTCGGTTCAGTTGGAGGACCACAGCCGATCTTCCATGATTTGACCTCCTCACCCATTCCCAATGCTTTCGTGCCTCTAAGCCAATTTGGGTCCCAGCTCCCGAACAGTCGAGGTCTGTGGTTTCCAGGCTCTCAGTATCAGCAGGGTCAGTTTCATGGTCCTCACTTCCAGGGTAACGCCCAGTATCAGAATCAGCACCATTACTCCGGGAATCAGTTCGGCCAGGATGGTTTTCTGCAGTTTCCGGCTAGCCAGCCTCAATCTAAGGGTTATCAGTCTCAGCCTTTGAGGGGTTCAGCTTTTGGATTTGGTTCATCATCTATGCAACATCCGGGGTCAACTCCTTACATGCCGGCCGGTACTTTTTCGCAGAATCAGAATTCCCCAACCGGTCAGTTTGATCATTTGCCAGCTCCAGCATCTAGGTCAGTTTAGCCGCCTCTCTTCCAATCAGCCAGCTTTGAGCCTTATTCAACTGCCGCTCCCTCTATTCCTCAACTCTCGGGGATGACCCCAGAGGTGATTGCGTTGTTAAAACAGATGCAGCAACAAATTGATAAGCTAACGGGAGGATCAAGTGGACATAAGGTTGTTGATCCAAGGCAAGTAGAGCCTCTCCCTTATAAGTTCAAGATGCCCAAAATACAATTCGATGGCTCGGCATGCCCAAAAACTCATGTGGACACATACGTGATGACAATGGGGGCAATGGGTTGCACTCCCGAGTTTATGGCTCAGCACTTCCATCTCACACTCAAGGAACCTGCTTTGACATGGTTTCTAACCCTTAAGCCAGAAGCTCGAGCTACTTGGAGTCAGACTACTGAGGCTTTTCTTGAAAAGTACCGTGGGAACCTTGAATGGCGCACAACCAGGGATGACTTGGTCGGTACAATTCAGAAACAACATGAGTCAATCACCGAGTTCTACAAGAGGTGGAACGCTAAGCTGAATGAACTCTCTGAGCTAATCCCACTACAATATCAAAAGGACAATTTTTTGTCATGTGTGAAGCCAGTTCACCGTGAAGCTATCAGAAGTAGTTGGTATCCTGATTTGAGGGAAATGGTTGGAATGGGAGCTCGTAGCGAAAATTGACTCTTTAACCTTGCATCAAACACCAATGTTGGCAATAGTGGTGGATTTCGGCACAGAGCGCAACTCCATCGGCCCCTAAAACAAAAGAGATGTCTATCGACAACAGTGTCAATAATCTCAAGACAAGGGACCAGAAGAATCAGCAGTTTCTACCCCGTAAGCAGTATCAGTTTGATGATCTCGGAATGACAACCGAAGAGGCCTTCAACGGATTGGTTCGGAAGGGAATGATCAGGCCACTTGATAACTACAACCCCACCAAACCCAATCCAGACTTGGATCATAGTAAATATTGCCAATATCGCCAGTATCCGGGCCACATCACCAATGACTGCATCCCTTTGAAGAAGGCCATTCAAAGACTTGTTGATGATGGAAAGATCGAGAAAGCTCACCCCAATGTTGCCACCAATCCTCTTCAGTGATTTCAGCGGAAGCCCAGAGGCTATCCCACCCGTAGACGGAGAAGTCAGTCAGTCAGTTCCATAGGTTCTAGAGTGTCTTTTATGTGGTCATGAGTCTGTCAAGTCCATGTTATGAGTTCTTCAGTAATAAAAGTCTTTATTTCTTTTCTTGCTAGACTCGAGGCATCACTTGCACACCCACGTTACACTCAATTGAAATGGCCTTATTCCAAATGATCACTTGTGCTGCTCAATTACTAATGCTTTGAAATGATTAATGTTTAAATTGATCGGAGTGAGAAAATCGGCTGACATCTTTCTCAAATTGGGGCTTACCAACTCCCCATCTCCCATCTCCTGTGCTCACATATCTTCCTTCGCCCTCACCATCTCGTTGCTCGATGAATTTGCATGAATCCTTCTCAGAGTAAACTTAAGCAAGCAAATGAAGACTCAATCTTGTTCGGATCATCCGGTAGGGACTGCGGTTGAAACCATTCACCCATAGGAAAGCCATTACCTCGCCCTCACCAAATAATACCCTTTCATTTCAAGATCGACATGTTTTGAAACCCCGTTTAGCCATCATCTGTTCTCCATGCTAAGAGAAGTCCAAGCAATGCCAAAAAGTTAACTTCGAGAGTCGGCGGCGCGTAAAATACTCAAGCCATGAAGGAAGGACAAAGATAATCCTCAACTCCTCAAGAGGCCTTCCAAGTTATCAAAGAAGGATTCCAAATCCTCACAATTTAGCAAGAATCCTCAACTTCTCAAGAAGCGTTTCAAAAGAAGGACTTTAGATCCCCGCCATCCAGCAAAAGTCCCCGACTTCTCAAGAAGCTCTCCAATGCTCAAAAGGAGCCCGAATGCTCACAAGTTCACAAAGTTCTCAATAGCTTGGACTTTCCCTCACTTTCCAACACCAAAGAACTAATCCCAAGCCGTCCTCTCGATTTTAGAGGATATTCCCATTACTGAAACCAATTTCAAGCCATCCTCTCGATTTTAGAGGATATCCCCATTACCATTACCCTTACCTTTGACCTTGCCAAAGCCTAAATTGACCTCTCATTCTTAGAGGCAGCAAAGATGCAACCACAAATATCCTCACCTTAGAAATCCTAACACATCCCTGCAAGCCAACCTCTAATTTTTAGAGGTCCAGTTAGCAAAAGGCCTAGCCGACCTCTCATCTTACAAGGTCATGATATCCCAAATTACCCAAGGGCCGATCGTAACCCTGAAGCCCAGTCACAGTTCCTACCGGATAGCAGTTTCAGACCATCAATCGAAGATTGTGCAAATTCCATCCGTTCATTCGACCTTTCAGGTGAGCATATTTCATTTCTCCTCTGCAAACACTTGCCGTGGACGTCCCACTGGGGCTTCACATTTGTGTCTCCCATCGACACTCCAAGAGGACGTGTTTTTCAATTCTCCAAATCCTCAAAATCCTCAAAGGTCCTCAGAATCCCAAAATTTCAACTTTCACTCTCTTCAATCGGGATAAGCCCGAACTACGGCGACCTGAGCTCCTCCCAAGGAGGGGAATGTAGGCAACCATAACTGGTCCGATCAAAATCACATACAAAGCACAAAAAATCCAGTCTCCTCAAGGGTCGTCCCTATACACTTTCCATCCTTCCAAGCTCGATTCTCGATATCAGTTGGTTTTCTCCTCAGGATTGATCAAAATATTTGTTCATATCAGGATTGGTGATTGAATAACCCGAAAATCAATAAAGGGTTTAAAGAAGCTTTGTGATCATCACGAATAAGACAAGTTTTTAAGTGTCTGGACAAGTCTTCTCTTTCTACATCATAGGAAGATAGAGCCAAACACTGTTTCGGTCAGCAGGGGCTTCCATACACCTTTCCACACCTTGCGATGCTTATACTCTCCCAAAAGAGTCAAACCCAAAAGCGAGTGTGTCACAGAATCGGGATCCATTCCCACCCTCGAAAAATGTGCCCCTGCACATATACATTTCCGAGTCTTGTCCAGCGACTGATTGACTGCGGTTTGAAATGATGAGTTGCCTCTTTGGCCACAAGATGACTCTGTCTGCGATAAAGCTGCATGGAATTTCCTCAAGCTGGGGCTTTGGTTAAGGTATCCCTCAGGCTCTCCTTACCAGATTTCCCTCCAGGTTTGCTTTGCACTATCAACTGGGGCTTCGTCAAGCCGGGATCATTCTCTGCACTTTCTCTGCTGCTTGCTGTCTCAGACGCGCGACACACTTTGTTCTCACCATCAACGGACCTACTGCAACCAGTACTCCCGGGAGCATCCCTGAACTTGCCTAGGCTGCACCATCCATGCACCATCACACATACATTTTCCCACCTCATGGGAGAGGTTCCAACCCATACATCATCATATATACACATTCGTTCCATACACAATCCATCATAGCTTAACTGCTACATACATATCCGCTCATCAAGTCGTGCAAAATCCCCACTTCCTTTCCATTCCCAGCTGAGATGGACTTGTGCAACAAAAGATCAATAACGCATAATAAAATACAAGACAAATAAAATGCGAAGAGCCTAGAGTGTTGTATTTTCCCCCCGCAGGGTATAATAATCAAGTGATCGTAATTTGATCGTGAGGACTGCTTCTCGAATCACAATCTTGGACAAGGATCCCAAATCCTGCAAGTGGCAGACCCCGCCTTTATCATCTTCATCAGACCCGTCATCTTCGGACTCATCAGCATCATCTGAGAGAGCCTTAGTTGCCTTAGTCTCCAAGCACTGCTCATCAAAAAAGAGCTTCAGCTGCCCCAGTATCCAAGAAATAATGCTCATCAGTCTCGACGACTTCAAAGCCTATTCTGCAAAGACCGTCCCGTGAACGGCCATCCAGCAAGCATCGACAAGTGGTATAGGTCCCTCCGGCAACCACAGCCATCAAGCAGTAGCATGAGACCCTTCGGCAGCTACAAACCTTCACGATCATCAGCTGTAGCATCAGTCCCTCCGACAGCTACATCTATCCCCATCAGGATCAATAGTAGCATGAGACCCTCCGGCAACTACCTCCCATCAAGCAGTAGCATGAGACCCTCCGGCAGCTACAAATCTCCATCACCAACAGCAATGGTAGTCCAAGACCCTCCGACAGCTACAGGTGAGCACAGCACAGGTATGAACGCATATCTATTTCAAGCTTTAGATCATCATATCAATATTTTCAAAATTGGTTCGAGACACCGTAGGTCTCACAACATTTTCAAGATCGGTTCGAGACACCGTAGGTCTCACAATGTTTTCAAAAATTGGTTTGAGACACCGTAGGTATCACGTCATTTTCAAAATTGGTTTGAGACACCGTATGTCTAACAACATTTTCAAAATCGGTTCGAGACACCGTAGGTCTCACAATATTTTCAAAATCGGTTCGAGACACCGTAGGTCTCACATCATTTTCAAAATCGATTCGAGACACCGTAGGTCTCACAACATTTTCAAAATCGGTTCGAGACACCATAGGTCTCACAATATTTTCAAAATCGGTTCGAGACACCATATGTCTCATGTCATTGTCATTTCGGTTTGAGACACCGTAGGTCTCACAATATTTTTAAAATCGGTTCGAGACACCGTAGGTCTTACGTCATTTTCAAAATTGGTTCGAGACACTGTAGGTCTCGCAACATTTTCAAAATCAGTTCGAGACACCGTAGGTCTCGCGTTACTTTCAAAATCAGTTCGAGACACCGTATGTCTCAGGTCATTGTCATTTCGGTTCGAGACACCGTAGGTCTCACAATATTTTCAAAATTTGTTCGAGACACCATAGGTCTCACGTAATTTTCAAAATCGGTTCGAGACACCATAGGTCTCGCAACATTTTCAAAATTGGTCCGAGACACCGTAGGTTTCACGTCATTTTCAAAATCGGTTCAAGACACCGAAGGTCTCGCGTTACTTTCAAAATCGATTCGAGACACCGTATGTCTCATGTCATTGTCATTTCAGTTAGAGAAGGCCAATACACCTAACTTGGTGTAGTGGTGGTGGATCTACAAGGGTAATGATTCCCTCCATCCCTCTCTCTCATTTACTTTCTCCTTGCACAATTCCTGTTCATCCACCTGATAATTGAGCTCTATCCGCTTTAATTATCAGGTGGCAACTGCCATCTCTCTGTTTAATTTGCTTGGTTGGTATAATTGATGCTTGGGATTTAATTGGCATCATATCTCGTTACTTGTTCATCAAGGGAGGGTGGATTTCCCCATATCCATACTCCCTTGGTCAATATATTGCTTATTCGTGCTATCCTGAGTCGTTTTGTGGTTCTAACTTGATCTGATTCGTTTTCTGTTGAATCTGCATTCAAATTGTAAAGTCTCTGCAGATGGTAAGGTTATGTCACGCGACACTTTAGGTCTCATCCGTCCCGTGTAGCGTGACATAACGTGTCCTATGCAGAGATTGTCTTTTCATTTGTAAGTGGTTCATCTAGTTTGCTTGTCACTCAAGATAGAGTGTGGATCTCTCCATATCCACATTCATCTGAAGTGTTTGGGTAGATCTCAGTCCATCTTGTGCGTAACGATGTAAAACCTCTGCAAAGTGTCTTGTAGTGTCACGCAACACAACCGACCCATCACCTCCTGTGTCATGCAACACAACTAACCCATTGCAGCTGGTTCAGTTTCAGTTGTAAGTTTTGTTCTTCCTAGTTGTAAATGGTATGTGGCCTCCCATGGCAAATGGTTTACAAGTTGTAAATCCCCTTCTTGAGCAAAAAAATGAAGCATTAACATGCATTTATACACATATCTTGTCACACACATGTGCACACACTTATTGAATGATATGAATGTTGAACATAGAAAGACTCGTCTACGGAAGAAGCGTGTTGGGTGAACTCTCGGTTCTTCCCAACACATAACCTGACCCCCAAACCCATTTTCTCATTTCAAAAGGTTTTCAATGTTTCCTTTAAAACGGCGTGGCGACTCCTAATTTTTCGGCAAGCGTTCATTCACCTTCGGGCTAAAGAATGCTGGAGCTACTTACTTGAGGATGGTCAACAAGGTCTTTGCCTCTCAAATTGGCCGAAACATGGAGGCCTACATCAACGATATGGTCATCAAAATAAAGGTCGGATGTCACATGGTCGACCTAAGGGAAACGTTTGCCAATTTGCGGGCAAATGACATGAAGCTCAATCCAAGCAAGTATGTATTTGGGGTAGCATCTAGGAAATTTATGTCTGGATTTCATGGTCTCTCAATGAGGTATTGAAGCCAATCCCGAAAAAATCAAGGCCCTGGTTGACATAAAGGAGCCTACTTGTATGGTTGGATCGCTCTTGAGAATGGGGTTGGATTGGTGCGGAAAAGAATAGAGGGCGGCCAATGGAGAGGTCTCTCCCCTTCTTCAAATCTTTGAGGGGGATGAAAATATTTGAGTGGACGTCCGAATGTTCATCGTCGTTCCAGCAGCTTAAGGAGTATCTCGCCTCTCCTCCATTATTGAGCATCCCAATTATGGGAGAATCTTTATTTATCTATCTGTCTGTGGGCGACCAAGCTGTTACAGCCGTATTAGTTCGAGAAGAAGGGGGCTTCAGAAGCCTGTATATTATGTGAGCAAGGCCTTGTCCGATGTGGAGGGCAGATACTATAATGCAGAGAAGGTGGCTTACGCCTTGGTCGTGGCATCCAGGATGCTGCGAGCTTATTTTCTAGCTCACCCTATCATCTTGTTAACTAATGCCCCCCTAAGGAAGATTTTGCACAAGCCGGAAAGTTCAGGCCGACTACTCAACTGGTTGATAGAACTAACTGAGTTGGACATCGAGCATAGCCCTTGAAAGGTGTTAAAAGCTCAGCCTTTGGAAGACTTCTTGATCGAGCTTACGTTCACCGAGGAAGATAGCGAAGTAAGAGCTCGGAAGGAAAAAACGAAGGGAAAGGAGCCTGCAACCCAGCCAGCTGTGAATTTTCCTGACGATTGCTGGAAAGTCTATTCTAATGGGTTGGCAACAAAGAATGTTAGTGGGGCTGGGATCATTCTTGTCGAGCCAGAGACAAGCAAAGTGTTCGAGGAAGCATTAACGTTCAAATTTGAAGCTTCTAATAACCAGGCCGAGTATGAAGTTTTGGTCACAGCTATTGAGTATGCCAAATGTTTCGGGGCAACCAAAATCGTGGCTTACTATGATTCTCAGCTGATCGTGAATCAAGTTAGAGGAGAATATGAAGTACTAAATCCTACTCTAGTTAAGTACTACGACCTAGTGAAGGAGCTTATCAAGGACTTGAAATTCTGGGAGATACAAAGGGTTGGCCGAGATGATAATGAGTTGGCCGACCTACTCTCAAAGTTGGCCACATCAGACGAGCAGCATGGGGAGCCTATCTCCTACCTTAAACATCCTGCATACGAGAGGGTTCAGATTCAATGCCTAGAGGACACCACTAGAGAATGGGTTTACACAAAGTGCTGGATCAATGAAATAAGGGCTTACATAGAAAATGACGATCTACCTGATGACGAGAAAGCAACTCGAGCCATCAAGAAGAAAGCCCCGAGGTATGTCATTCATGGGGACACGTTATTCAGAAGGTTGTTCACTAAACCACTCCTATGGTGTGTTCATACTCAAGAGGTTACTCAGCTGATGCACGAGGCACATTGTGAAGTTTGTGGTGGACACCCGGGGGCCAGAACTTTGGCCGACAAGTTAATCACTTTAGGTTATTATTGGCCTCACATGAGATCGGACGCTCACGACTTTGTTCAGCAGTGCAACCAGTGCCAAAGATTTGACGACCTACCTAGACAACCTACAACTGAGCAAATTCTAGTGATCGCAGCCTGGACTTTCGATATGTGGGGAGTCAATTTGATTGATCCCTTCCCACCTGCCCGAGGAAATTGAAAGTATGTGATCGTTGCCATTGATTACTTCACCAAATGGGTTGAGGCCAAGCCATTAGCAAGGATTACAGAGGAAAATGCCATCAATTTTATTCATGATTACATTTGGTGCCGTTTTGGGATGCCACGAGCTATAGTGTCGAACAACGGACTACAATTCTCCACAACTTTCCAAGAAGAAATGAACAGAGTGGGCGTCAAACTTTGGAAGTCTTCAGTCGCCTATCCTCAAGGCAACGGGCAGCCTGAAGCAGCAAAAAAACTGGTCCTATCAGCACTCAAGATGGGTTTGGCCGGTCGCCGAAGCAGCTGGTTGGACGAACTACCCATTGCTCTCTGGGCAGTCCGTACAACCACCCGGGGGCCCACGGGTGAAACCCCTTTCGCTCTCACATATGGATCAAAAGCCATGGCATCGGCCGAGCTACAAGTCCCTACAGCCAAGGTAGTTTTCTTCGATCAGGAGCAGAACAACGTCAACAGATTGATCGACTTGGATTTGCTCGATGAGAAGCGGGCTACAGCTCAACTACGGATGATCAATTATAAACAGAAAACCAAGGGCTACCACGACAAGAAAATTAAAAGGAGATCATTCCAAGTGGGTGACTACATGCTAAGGAAGATCGAGGTAGCAGGAAGGAAAGCTCAGCAGAATAAGTTATCTCCCAACTGGGAAGGTCCCTACGTCGTTACTCGTGTGGTCAAAGAGGGAACTTATATGATTGGTCATCCAGATGGTGAAGAATTGAAGCACCCATGGTATGCTAGCCACCTTATCAAATACTACTTTTAAGTTCAATTTTCAGTTTAAGTTTTAGTTTCAGTTCTAGCTTTCTATTTTCTGTGTAATCGTTCTACTACTTCAATAAAGTTTAAGTTCCATTCAACAAAGCTGTGTTATTTCTATGCTACTAAATGGTTCAACACCTAAGTCGACCTCATTCTAACAGACTCGACTCTTAGTAGTCTCGTTCCTTTAACAAGTCCAACTCTTAGTCGACTTCGTTCTAAAAGACTCGACTCTTAGTCAGTCTCGTCCCTTTAACAAGTCTGACTCTTAATCGACTTCATTCTAACAGACTTGACTCTTAGTCAGTCTCGTCTCGTCTCTTTAACAAGTCCGACTCATTGTCGACTTCGTTCTAACAGACTCGACTCTTAGTCGGTCTCGTTCCTTTAACAGATCTGACTCTTAGTCGACCTCGTTCTAAGAGATTTGACTCTTAGTCAATCTCATCTTCGAGACAAGCAAGTAGTAAGTCGACTCTATTCTTAAACTAGTCCGACCAAACAATTGCGTCAATTTCATTCTCCTTATAAATCTAGTTCGACATATATGTAAGCAAGGATCTAAAATAAAGGGATTCAAGCATAGTCAACTATGATCAAATAAATAAATGTCCCCCAAAAGCGGGCAAGGACTTGAGCAAATGGATGTTACGAGTTAAATGCCTCCCAAACTGGGCCAAGGCATGGATTACACAAACAAAAAGAAAAATAGTTTTGGTGCTTGTCCATTAAAATCATCAAGTTAAAGACAGAGAGACTAATCTTCTTGGTCGACACCAGCTGGAGCCCTCTCTTGATCATTTTGAGACTACATATGTTGGTCGACTTCAGCAAAAACCTGCTCCTGGGTTATCTCATCCCCTTCATCTTCGTCCATCTCCTCAGCTTCCTCAAGCTCATGATGGATCGTGTTGAAGTTAACCTGCTGAATGGGCGGAGCGAGCCATGGCTCTGCCCCCTCCTCCTTATCACAATGAGCAATCAAAGCGAGATCATTCTCATTATAGGGGACAAGAGGGTGGCCAGATCGGGCAGCCTTATCATAGAGCTCTTCAGAAGCCCACTTTGCCAGCTGCTCAATGGAAGTATTAGCCGAGGGATCAACCAAGGCACGTCGGGCCATATGATGACGACCAACGGCGAAGAAAGTTTTTGCTCGACTCATTATGGCGTCATAGCACTCATCACTCTCTTTAAAGTCTTGCACCGCGGTCTTCGCAATAGATTGAGCCTCCTCTTTCCATTTGACTTGAGCTGCGCTGTGGTCTTCTTGTAGCTTGGTCAAAAATCCATCGCAATCTTTGAGCACCTTGGTGATCATCGTAAGCTCCGTCTTCAGCTTCTCATTTTCAAGCCGCTCGGCCTCTCTCTCTACCTTCACTTTTTCGAGCTCAGTCTTAACCGCTTTGAGGTAGACCAATGCCTCATCCTTAGCTTTCTCAGTTTCATCCTTGACAAGCTTAAGGGCGTCATAAGCTGAATTTAAGTCAACAAACTTCTCCCGTAGCTCAGTCACTTCTTGAGACTTACGAGCATACTGAGTAGTAGCAATCTTCTCCCTCTCCTCAGCTACCCTCCAGCTACTTTTGGCCAGCTCGATCATGGCCAGAGACTGCATGAATAAAAAAAGGAGGATTAGGGATCCTCGCAACAAAGTGGCGACTAAAATATAGCGACCAAGTGTGAAAGAAATTTAAGAGAAGTGTTACCTCGGAATGAATCAAGCCGGACCTGTCACTAAATTCTTCAGTAGTCACTCCCCTTTCCGTAAGCTTGGTTAGCAAATCTTTATCGGCATCTCGCCTAATAACAACTTGACCAAATCCCAACTCGGGATATTGGCGACATAGGCTATTTACCCCAGTGAGTGGGGTGACATAGCTCAGTCTTTCCACATGAGATCGAATAGACTCTGGGTCTGTGACCTGGAAAGCTAGTGGAGGTAGATAACTCGTAGAGGCGCTCTTACCCTTATCAACCCGTGACCTCTTCTTGGTAGACAAAGGGAGAGTATCATCGTCATCTTCATCTTCTTCATCAATCAGAACAAAATTTTAAGGATCGTCCTTGGCAGGTTCTTGAAAGGGGCTGGCCCTTGATTATTGTTGGAGAGGTCTGGACCCCGACGCTCGCTCTGAGGACATGTTGACCTCCTCTCCCACAGGTGTCGAGTTAGCTTCATCTGCAGCATCTATTGGCTCGACAGGACCTGACCTGTCAATCGGGATCATTCCAACTCCAACCTTGGGGAGCAGAGTATTCCTGTTCGTTGCTTCTTTTTCATGATTAGCGCAGGCGTTGGCAACCCCGTGAGCCCTTTTGGTCTTTTTCTTCTGAGCCATGTCCATTAGGCGATTCATGTTTGCTTCTTGCTCCGGGGTAAGAACTGCACAGATAAAAAGAAGTGTTAGTTCGAGGCATTTAGTAAAAAAGGATTGACGAGTAAAATATGCACAAGTTACAGTAAGAAACATGCAAGTAAGTGAAATTGTCTATGGCTAAGAACTTATGAGACGAAACTCACAAGGTGAGATAAAACTCACGGGTGTTGTTCTTAGTGTTGATGACACTAACAACAACACATTCACCAATTCTAGAAAAAGCACAAATCAATAGAAATAAATATAATTTGCAGCGGAAGAATTAAAGCAATACACAAGAATATAATTTTTATCAAGTTATATAAATATATAACTTGATGGATGCCTAAAAGGCAAGACCTTTCTATTAATAATATGAATTCAATACAAGGTCAAGGTTGTTCCTTAATGATAAACGAACCCTGATATAAGGAACAACATACACGAATTCTCTCTGTAAATAAACACTCAAAAACCTCACAAAAATATAAAAATCTATATGAAATATTCGAGTGTTGGACAAAGTGTTGCCGACACTGAATGGCAACACTTGAGAGCGAGAATTCTACTTTTCTTGTGCAGTTTTCGACTTCTGAATTGGATGATCTTCAATGAAGATCCACTGCACTATTTATAGGCCACAAAGTCTTGGAGCCTACTCAAATGATCGCCTAACGGCCTTGGGTTTGTTTCCTCCAAAATAGCCTTCTCGCCTTCATTGTAGGAGACCTAGTCTTCTCTTGCTTCTCTTGCTTGTACCTCTTAGCTTTGGTTGCCTTGTACTACGACTTGTTCTCCCCAGAATAGCTGAATAAAATATCTCCTGGCTTGGTCATCAATTAAACAAATAAACACATGTTTATTTGTTAACTTCTTCTTCTTCTTCGTGATTAACGCCTGGGCTGTTTCTGTTGCTGATTTTAAGCTCATTTTAAGGTGACTAACTACTGTTATATAAACATTAATTTACCCATTAATATTTGTGAAAAATACAGTAACTAACTCAGTGTCGCCAATTCCAAATGGCAACACTTTTGGCAACACCAGTGGCAACACTGGTTTGCAACACTTGGGATGACATTCATGGCAACACATGATTCTTAACATTAACAATCTCCCCCATAGTTACTGATTTCTTCACAAAATACCAATGTGATGATCTTTTCAAAAACAGTTAGTCAAACTTAACTAAAACCACAAAAAAAATGCCACGAGATTTTGATAGCGGCAACATAAACCTTCAGGCAATGTTATGAAATATTTTTCAATCCAAAACATCAACCATTAAGCAAATGAAGTATCAAAATCTTTACAAAAATCTCCCCCTTAATACGAAATTTAATAATTAAATAAACTAACTATTAAATTCTAAACAACCAACCAACCATTAAACAAAAACCATCCACCAAGTTTTGAAGAAAATTCCAGCCGAAACAAAGAAAAAAAACAGAAATAAAATTTGTTTAAGCATTACAAACCAAAATAAAACAAATAAAATTGTTTTTGTTTCCAACCACAAAAAACACAAACCATTCGAACCAATCACCATTAAACTGCATTTCCAGCTCCTTCACCTCCCTCAGCTGTCCCACTAGGCCCAGCACCATTCCCAGCTCCATCATCATCATCACGCCTTGGTGGCTTATCTCCCCCTATTTTGGAAGAAATTAAATCCACCATTTTCATCATGTCAGTGCGCATATCCAACCATCCTGAATTGCGAGTCAATGTGCTTCACTTGACCATTGAAAAAATTAAGAATCATCGCTGGCATCAACCATAACGGGAGCGGTGTTGCCAGAAGTGTTGCCGGTTTCGGGGCGACACTTGGGCGACACTTGGTAGCAGGGGCAGCAATTGGAGGAGCATTAGTAACCAAAACCCAAGGTAAATCCATGTGCCTATCACCTTGAGTAAAGTGTTTGGTAATTACGTAATAAACGAGGCTTTTCGAGATATTATCACCATTCCAAGGCTTAAGGTTTTGGAACATGAGGACTTGGAAAATAAGGGAAGGAAATATGAAGGAGGAAGTCTTTTTCTTCTTAGCCCATGCAGCAAGGTGAGCAAATACAAGTCTCCCAAAGTTAACTCTTTGTTTCTTGCCTAGTTTGTACAACAAATTAGCTTGCTCAAAAGTGACCGTGTTCTCGTTTGCCGTAGGAAGCCAATTTGTTATACAAATCTTGTGGAGCACGCTAAACAAAGAAGTGAGATGGGTAGACCTAAAGTGATCGAGACCAAATGGTGATTCTCCCTCCAGTTAAAAAGGTGGCTAAGGCATTAGGATCATATTCCAAACTCTCATCTTCGACATTAGGGAGGCCGAATGCCTTGTTGATGATCAAGGGATTAAAATCATAGATATTGCCCCTAACAAAGATCTTTCCATAATGAGGGGTATTCCTATCATCAATATTATCCCTAAGATGAGCATAAAAGTTCCTAACCACACTTTCAATGTACGATGACACTTTAGTCACCGTAGGCAAAAACATCCTATCCTCCAAAAACTGATACACACCTAACTCCTTGAATTGAGTCACATACATATTCTTTTCATTCAGAATTTTCTTCTCAGAATCTTCAACAAACTTATCTAAATTTGTTTCACCATAAAATTCATCCGAAAGAAAAGGACGTTCATAAAATCCAAAAGACTCATAATCTGACTTTTCATCTTGAGAGGGATTAGGAGAGTGTACCTCAGGCCATGAAATAGGAGAATACGAAGGAGAACTCGATTGTGCTTTGGTCTTGGCGGCGGAGTGTTGCTTCGGGTGTTGCCATTTCATCGGCAACACTTGGGGCAACACTTGATGAAATTTTCTGTTTCTTCTTCATTTTGGGTGGGATTGACAAGAGTTTCCTCATCTTCCAACTCAGCTTCTTCATCCTCATCGAAGATGATGAGGGCTCCTTTGTCTCTTTAAAAGGCTGGGTCCGAACCTTCCTCGAACGAAATGTTGAGAGAAGAACTCGAGCTATCCTCCACATTTCTTGGATCATCAGCCGTGTTGGAAGGAATCTTGGACTGAACAAGGTTTTGATCCTCTCAGATTGTCTACGCACTCCACCCCTAAAAGACGAAGAGGCATCAACCGCCTTTCTCTTCTTGGTCTTCTTTTGAGGGGCGAAGGTGAGCTCTATGGAGGGTAGCTTACGGAAGATTAATAGGAATGGAAATTTTGGAAGGATCATAGACAACAATGTCTAATGAGGGTGAGGTTGAGGTGTGGCCGAAAGTGTCGCAGGGGATATCTCCATTGGAACGGCGACATTTGAGGCGACACTAGAGGGAGCTAGAGGCGAAATTTCCATGGGTGATGAAATTTGGGGTGAATTTTTGGTGCTTGCCATGGAGAATCGAAGAAGAACGAGGAAGACGAAGAAGCTGGACAAGGGTTTCGGTTTAACGCCTAGAGAGAGAGAGAGAGAGAAGAGAGAGAGTGAGGGTTTAGAGAGGTTTTAATGAGTGAATAGTGGTAGGATTTAATTGATTTGACAATGTCAAATTAATTAAATCTCCACTTATCTCTCAAAAATCCCAACAAACTCAAGTGTTATCCGCCATTTTTAAAAAATTTCCTTTTTTTTTTTTTTTTAATTTTTATAATTTTTATAATTTTTAATAATAACTAAACATAATTTTAGTAATATCCATAAAATTGTGTTTTTCAAAATTCAAAGGGATGAATTTTAAAAAATAGATATTACAAAATTACACTTAGTTTGACAAAATAAAAATTTTTGCTAAAAACCTTTTAAATTTCACAAACTCTAAATATAAGAAAATAGACTTTTGGAAATTTAAAATTTAATTAACAAAAACAAAAACAAGAAAATAAAAATTAATGTAGCATCTACTAATGTGTTACTAGCAATGTTGCGTGACACACAAGGCAATTTTTTTAAATAAAATCCCCTTGATATTTTTCAACATATATAACTTATCATTCCTTAGGCAATTTATAAGCACACTTTACACTTTCTTTATTTACAAGGAAGCATCGTAGTAGCGAGCTCCGTGCCCCGAGTTTTTTATTAAAGTGTAAAGCTACAATTAGTAAGTTTTATACCTTTCAAGTAGGGTACACCTTTGTAGCGAGCTCCATGCCCCTAATACTTAGTATAAAACACTACATTATATTCCCTTTGGGAATTTCCACAAGCTTTGCCTTTATCAATATCAACAACAATATGAGTGACTTTGTCACTTTTTAGCACAAAGGGGTATTTTATAAAAAAAAATGTTAACCTTAAGAATGTACACATACTAGAACAGAAAGGTCGATAAATGCCCCCATTTGGGATTAAACTAACTATAATTTTTATTTTTTTTTTAAAGATAATATACAACTCATACAAAGTGTTGCGACGGTGTTGGTAACAACGCGGCAACACTAACAGATTTATAGAAAACATAGACCAAGAGATTTTTTCAAACTTGAAAATCTCTCATGGTCCAAGGCTTTGGTCAAAATATCAGCAAGTTGATGTTTTGTATCAATATGCTCTATTTGGATCAATTCCTTTTCTACTAAATCTCTTAAAAAATGATGGCGGATATCAATGTGCTTAGTGCGTGAGTGTTGTACGGGGTTTTGGAGATATTTATAGCACTCAGATTGTCACAATACATGGTCAAGATATTACTATCAAGACCATAGTCATCAAGCATGTGTTTTAACCATATTAGTTGTGAACAACAACTCCTGGCGCCACATATTGATTCGGCGGTCGAGAGAGAAACACAGTTTTGCTTGCGGCTGTACCATGACACTAGATTATTACCCAAGAAAAACAACCCCACTAGTACTCTTTACGTCATCTATATCCCACCTTGTCGAGTCACTAAAACCAACTAAGTTGGTATTAGTGTCTTTGGTGAACAGATTCCCAATTCACTTGTCCCAGACACATACTTGATGATTTTCTTGACGGCATTTAGGTGAGAAATTTTAGGAGCGATTGATATCTAGCACAAACACCTACGAACATTATATCGGGACGGCGCGTAAGATAAAGAAGACTACCTATCATGGATCTATACGAGTTGGGTCAACATCCTCCCACTGCACGATCTTTGGTTACCTTAAGAGATGATCCCATAGGTATTTTAGAGCTCTTGGCATTCTCCAATCCAAATCTTTTCACCGGACTCTTAGCATACTTGCTCACGAGTGATGAAGATTCCATCATTCGATTGTTTCACTGCAATCCTAGGAAATAATTAAGTTCTCCTATCATGCTCATCTCAAATGTAGATGTCATAGCTTCCACAAAATTTTGTAAACATGTTTTAGATGTGGAACCATAAACTATGTCATCAACATAGATTTGAGCAATGACAAGCTCTTTATTTTCCCTAAGAATAAATAATGTCCTATCGGCTTCTCCTCTAACAAATCCATATTCAAGAAGGAAGCTTGTTAGACGCCCATACCATGCACGAGGAGCTTGTTTTAAGCCATATAAGGCCTTATCAGAGTACGTATACATGGTGCAGGTGGAATGGGTCTTCAAACCCTTTGGGTTGCTCAACATAGATCTCTTTATCTAAGTACCCATTTAAGAAAGCCGCTTTGACATCCATTTGGTGCAATGTGATTTTGAGATAACAAGCTATAGCAAGAAGAAGTCTTATTGACTCAATTCTAGCCACGGGTGCAAAGGTCTCGTCAAAGTCGATTCCTTCCACTTGTGTATAGCCTTGAGCCACAAGGCGAGCTTTATTACGAACAATATTACCCAATTCATCGGATTTGTTTTTGTAAATCCATTTAGTTCCAATAATGTTAGTATTTAAAGGACGTGGAACTAAATACCAAACCTCGTTACGGGTAAATTGTTCAAGCTCTTCTTGCATAGCTTGAATCCAATTTATCATTTAAGGCCTCAATCACATTTTTGGTTCAACGGAGGAAACGAAACAGAGTGTTTTACCCGAGAGTATGTGGAGGACATACACACATACCTAACCATATCTCTGTAATCAAGCGGCTCCTTGTTCCTTGTTCTAACCCCTTCATTAACATCACCAATTACTTGAGTAATGGGATGATAATCTCTAATTCGAGCTGGGGATCTCTCTGCCTTGATGGTACACCAATCCATCTTCTCCTTACAGTCACTTTGCTCTCGAATTTCCAGCCTTTATTGTTCTCTGTGTTGCCTCGGGTGTTGCCATTTCGGGCGACACTTGGAGCAACACTTGAATCTGTGGCTGCAATGGCTGAATCAGTTCTGTTCCGGCCCTTTGTTCGACTTCTTCTAGTAGAGTCGAGGTATATCATCATTTGGTTCTCTGTGGCACTCAAGTAATCGTTAAATTCAATATTTACCGATTCTTGAATCACTTTTAACCTCAAATTATAGACACGATAAGCATGATTTGTTTTGAGAGTAGCCAAGAAAGATGGCTTTGTCACTCTTAGAATCAAGTTTTCCTAAGTATTCCCGGTCATTTAAAATGTATCACAAACACCCAAACACATGAAAATAGTGAACCGTAGGTTTCTTTCCATTTAAAATCTCATAGGGTGTCATAGTTGTACCGGGTCTTAAGAAAACTCTATTTGTAGTGTGACAAGGCGTGTTTAATGCTTCGGCCCAAAAACCTTTAGAAATATTTCTAGCAATTAGCATAACACGAGCCATTTCCATTAAAGTCCTATTTTTCCTTTCGGCAACACCATTTTGTTGAGGTGTTTTGGAGTGCTGAAAACTCATGGTGTATCCCCTTTTTACTACAAAAAGTAGAAAAGGAGATGTTTTCAAATTCTCTACCATGATATGATCTTATTCGAAAAATAGGAGAACAAAACATGTTTTTGATTTTAGAGACTAAGTGAGTAAATTTATCAAAAGTTTCAGATTTTTCTCTTAAGAAATACACCCATGTAAACCTAGAAAAATCATCAACTATCACATAAACATACTTCTTACCTCCCAAGCTTTCTACCTCAATAGGACCCATCAAGTCCATATGTAGAAGCTGAAAACAATGTGTTGTTCCTGAGTGTTGCTCATTGTGTTGCTCAACACTGTGAGCAACACGAGTTTGCTTACCCTTTTGACAGTCACCACACATCACGGTGTTTTTGAGGTCTAGTTTAGGAACACCTTTGACGGCATTATGTTTGATAATCTTCTCAAGATTTCTATAATGAGAATGACCTAACTTTTGATGCCATAACCTAATATCATCAAGTTTTGTCAAATTGCACAGCGATTTATTACCAACCAGATAGCAATTATCACTTGATCTTATTCAGTCATGACACAAAAGTTAGTGTTATCAAACACTTCACTGGTATTTTTATTGAATTTTACCTCCAAATTGTCATCACATAGTTGGCTAATGCTAATTAAATTAGCAAGTAAACCATCTACGTGCAAGACATTTTTCAAAGGAGGAAAGCCAACAATATCCAGTGTTCCTTTACCAACTATTTCACTCTTGCCTCCACCACCATAAGTCATTTGAGCCTCCTTGAATAGGTTGGTACTGCGTTAGGAATGATTTTGTACCGGTCATATGGCGTGAACAACCACTATCAAAGTACCAAGTTCCTGCAATGTTAGTCCTTAAGGCTGTATAAACAACATAGCATTTCGGTTTTCCTTGGGTAACCAACCCTTTTTGAAAATCTGGATTTACGTTCACCGGTGTTGCCATAAGTGTTGCCCTGAGAAACCGGCGACACTTGGAGGCGACACTTGAAGACTGGACATTTTCTTTTGTAGGAAAATGCAATGCAGTTTTAAATGTCCGGCTTTGTGACGGTATCCACACTCATTGGATTGATCGGAGGAATCACTAGGAGTGCTACCCTTTTCCTTGACACGCTCTTTTACAAAACAATTTTTAGTTTCAACATCAAACAAGGAAGAGGTAATACTTTCAAGTGATTCTTGGAACCCAGACCGACTTTCGAGGCTTACTCAATTTGAGTATTTCATCCAATTTGGATGAACTCGTGTTGAGTTTTTGAAGGTGGATTCGGCTAGGTTGAGTTTGGCCTTGATTTTATCAAGATCCAATTCTCTCCTGCGAGTTGAGCTTCTAGCCGAGTCAAGGAGTTCTTAAGATCTGATTTTCCTTTTTCAAGAAAACCACCATCTTATTCTCCTTTTTCCATTCCACGAGGAGAGAATTATAGAGGTTTTTTAATTCACAAATAAGTTCATCTTTATCAAGATCATCCTCTATAATCTCTTCTGAATTTAAATCAGTTGAACCATGCAAATTAAGATCATTTAAAGAATCATACCTGCTGAGTGTTGTGCCAAGTGTTGCCAATTCTGGACGACACTTGGGGCAACACTTTGAAGAAGTCACCAATGTTGTGTCAAGTGTTGTCAAATGCAACGACACTTGAAGTAACACTCTCAGTCGAAGGTAGCTCCTCTACCTTGGCCATCATGACTACTTGCTCTGTCTGTTCTTCTTTCTCTGTTCCTTCCTCCTCTCCATCACTAAGAGATACCCACAAGTTTTTTCCCTCCTTTCTCAAGGTGTTAGCACATTCATTGGCATAGTGACCCCAACCGGAACAAGCATGACATTGAATAGATTCAATGTACTTAGGATCGGACCGGATCTTTTCCGAGGATGCACGCCTTGGTGGGATATCCTTTTGATTTGGAGGAGGACTTCTCCTTGGCACAAAACTAGAGGTTTTGGCCGTTTGGTCCTTAGCCTTTACCTGCACTTTGTTAAATTTTCTAACCATAGAATTATATCTCTTTGCAAGTAAAGCTACACTAGTATTTTCATCTAACTCCTCGAAGACTTCATCTTCATCGTCCACACATGTGTCCGAAGATTCGACTTTTAAGGCAATATTCTTGCCTTTAGAAGCCTCCGTTTGTTCATTGAGATTCAACTCAAAGTTTTTCAAAATACTCATTAAGGAGTTGATGTCCATTGTTGAAAGATTATGGGCCTCTTCAATATTGAAACTTTAATATTAAAACGTTCGGGAAGAGTACGAATAGCTTTTGAAACAAGTTGTTTATTTGTAAAAGGCTCCCTAATACTTGACAAGCATTTGAAATATCAATCAACTTTTCAAAATAAGACGAGATGTCTTCGTTTTCACCCATTCTTAATCTTTCAAATCTACTAGTGAGACCTCTAAGCTTTGTTTCTCGGGCCTTTGCCATCTCCTTCACAAAATCTTTGTAAAGTATCCCAAGCATCTTTTGCAGAGGGACTATTTTGAATGAGTTTGAACATATGCATGTCAACCCATTCATAGATGGCATTCAGTGCCTTTTCATTGAAACTGGCAAGATTATTCTCTTCAATTGTCCACTCGAATTCAGGTTTGACTTGAACGTCACCATCGTCATCCGGAGGAAGCATTGGAACAGAATAACCATTTAAAATAGATCGCCAAGCTCGAAGATCAATTGATTTGATATGCGAGCGTAGGCGAATCTTCCAATAAGCATAATTAGATCCGTCTAAAACCGGTAATCTCTTTTGATTAGGATTTGCAGGATCATAAGCCATGACAAAAGGATCTAAACACTTAGTATATCAAGTGCTAGGCTCTGATACCAATTGAAATTGTCTATGGCTAAGAACTTATGAGACGAAACTCACAAGGTGAGATAAAACTCACGGGTGTTGTTCTTAGTGTTGATGACACTAACAACAACACATTCACCAATTCTAGAAAAAGCACAAATCAATAGAAATAAATATAATTTGCAGCGGAAGAATTAAAGCAATACACAAGAATATAATTTTTATCAAGTTATATAAATATATAACTTGATGGATGCCTAAAAGGCAAGACCTTTCTATTAATAATATGAATTCAATACAAGGTCGAGGTTGTTCCTTAATGATAAACGAACCCTGATATAAGGAACAACATACACGAATTCTCTCTGTAAATAAACACTCAAAAACCTCACAAAAATATAAAAATCTATATGAAATATTCGAGTGTTGGACAAAGTGTTGCCGACCTTGAATGGCAACACTTGAGAGCGAGAATTCTACTTTTCTTGTGCGGATTTGCGTTTTACGAATTGGATGATCTTCAATGAAGATCCACTGCACTATTTATAGGCCACAAAGTCTTGGAGCCTACTCAAATGATCAGCTAACAGCCTTGGGTTAGTTTCCTCCAAAATAGCCTTCTCGCCTTCATTGTAGGAGACCTAGTCTTCTCTTGCTTCTCTTGCTTGTACCTCTTAGCTTTGTTTGCCTTGTACTCTGACTTGTTCTCCCGGAATATTTGAATAAAATATCTCTGGCTTGGTCATCAATTAAACAAATAAACACATGTTTATTTGTTAACTTCTTCTTCTTCTTCGTGATTAACGCACAGGCTATTTACATTGCTGATTTTAAGCTCATTTTAAGGTGACTAACTACTGTTATATAAACATTAATTTACCCATTAATATTTGTGAAAAATACAGTAACTAACTCAGTGTCGCCAATTCCAAATGGCAACACTTTTGGCAACACCAGTGGCAACACTGGTTTGCAACACTTGGGATGACATTCATGGCAACACATGATTCTTAACATTAACAGTAAGAACTTGGCAAGCTAAGTAAAAAGGACAAGCAAGCACTTAACCCCATCATGATCCATATTCAGTCTGCAGTAATTTGGAGTCCTCTTATATTCGTGGCACTGATTCTCAAATCTAAACCTATCTCCCTCATGGGTGACCCAGTCGGGGTACCTAAGGCTACGGACTATGGGGACCAAGGGAGCTAACTGTTCATTCCCAAACATCATTCCAGCTTGGACGAAGTAATCTTTATTCGACCCCAAGGCCTCCCAATTAATGGTGCTCCTATTAGCTACCTTAACCAATCTTTTATACAAGTCATCATGCCTATCTGGGACCTAGTACTCATCCATGGTTAGTACTCTTGATTCATCAGAAGGTAATGGAAATTCCCAGCCGTTTCGGCTTTCAACCAAGATCAGATGCGAGTTCTAGCTAGTTACTTTTTCAGGCAAATTGATGAATAATTTGGGGGCTTTAGATCGAGTTGGGGTGCTAATGCCTAAGGTTTTCCTGTCTATAATAATTTTGAAGAACTCCCTAAACACCTTCATTCAAGGCTCGTACCCGATGAACCTGCACACCATGGCGAAGCAAACTAAGACCCTAACTGTATTTGCCCCTAACTGTATGGGAACTGCAATCATGCACTCCAAAAACTCATAGATGAAAGGATTAAGTGGTAGGCGTAGCCTAACCTTGAACTGGCTGTAGAAGAAGGATACTTTTGAAGGGTTCAAGGCCCAGTGCGACCACGCTTTTGCTTTCCTCTCCTTGGTTGTAAAATGGGTGAGACGGAACTCATCCCTGTTGATCTCACAGAAATTGTACAGAATATCGAGCCTCGACTGAGCATTGTTCTTTCCCCTAGTTAGGTTTGGAGGAACGTATCCCCTCTCATTCCTACCCGAAAAAATGGTTGAGCAGAAAGCATCCACAATCCTCGCAGAGGAAGAGCTCACTGCAGACTGGGTCGACATATTTGTAGAACATGAAGAAGCAGGGGAATCAGTCCTAGTTATAGACTCAAGCGACCTACCTAGGGGCGACCTAGATTCCCCTAGAAATCCTTTTCTATTTCTAAGGAAGGAAGGTTATTTGGGCCCCCTAATGTAAAACAAGACCAAGTGATCTAGCAGCTCGTGAAAAGGGTGGAAACAAATGATATTTTCGTCGCCTTCCTCCAAATCACCTAGGTTCTCCCCTACAGGCAAATTTAGTTCGCTAAATTTCAAGTTCCGCCTGGTCAGAATGATAGCACACTCCTCAATGGTCATCTCCTTCCACACTTCACCTAAACATTTATATACTCTACGGTTTACAATGCAGTATCCATACCAAGCACCCGATTCACAGCTAAAGGTCCTAGCTATAGCAAAATAGAAAGAAAAAGTGAAAATTAAACCTAAAAGTGAGGAAGAAGACGGGTACCTTAATTGATTCAACGAAAAAGGGTTTCTGGAAATAGCAAGAATACTCAGTTGGACCGGAGGTTCCATTCACCTTGCTGATTCTTGCAGAGTATATTCAAAGGTTTGAAGGTTGTAAAAGTTTGAGAAGGAAAAGGATTTTCCTTTTTATACCCTTTCCTAATTTGAATTGGAAGAGGTTTTGGAAGGTTTCAGATGGTTCATATATGCAATTAAGACTCTGCAGTTTCCTAGACGATTGCCCAAAGCGCCGTACTTTGCCATCATTGTGGCGCTTCAACGGATCTGGCCGTTAAATCCATCTGTGGTCAAGATTGAGCCACGTCATCACTAGTCGACCACACACTAGTTCGAACATCTATATGCGACCTACATGAATCTTCATCAAAATTTCTTATAACTTCCTGGTCGACAAAGTCAACCCAGAAAGTTGGGGAACACTGAACGAAATAAAAGTGATGGGCTAGGCCCAACGATCAAAAGCCCAATTATTCAGACATTATGGCCACCACATTCTTAGTGGGTCGACCCAATTATTGCAAGGCCCACGGCCCAGCAGCCGAGATCAGTCGACCTAGCTCATTGTCCGACCTAAAGGATCCCGACCTACCTTTGTCCGACATACGATCCACATCTCTTATACGGGTATTATCCGGCCCCGTCATTCAGTCGGGTCGACCTATACCCAACAGGCGACCTCGACCTACCTGCTTACGTCGACAGACATAGTCATAACGCATGTACAGCTCTTTCCGTAACAGGAGTCCTATAAAGCAGGAGTTATTTATGGACACAATCTCTCATACAAATCTAATCCACGATTCTAGGGATTTCATACAATCCTACTACAATTATACCTCTTATCAAGGCCTATAAAAACTTCACAACTTCAACGGTTTAGAGGTAATTGCTATTTGTTATTCTGAATATATTGTTCATTATAATATTTTAGCTCTCGTATTACCATACATACTCTCACGCCCGAGGGTCTTCGCCGGAGACCATTCTGGCTAGTCGTGGGTTCTGAGTTTCAGATCAAAAGCTAGGAGATCAGTTTTGCAGCTGGACGGAGATTGATACAGCACGATTCCTGCAGCATCAATTATTATTATTATAATTATTATTTTATTATTATTATTATTATTTCATTATTATTATTTTATTATTATTATTATTTTCTAATAATAATAATTATTACTATTATTATTATTATTATTATTATTATTATTATTATTATTATTATTATTATTATTATTATTATTATAATAATAATAAATTTATTATTATTATTATTTTATTATTATTATTATTTTATAATAATAATAATTATTATTATTATAATAATAATAATAATTATTATTATTATTATAATTATTATTTTATTATTTATTATTATTATTATTATTAATTTATTATTATTATTATTATTAATTTATTATTATTATTATTATTATTATTATTATTATTTTATTACTATTATTTTATTATTATTTGTAAGTACGCCAATCCAATTCGCAGCCTTTTAGATGCATTTTAATGTAATAAAATTGCATTAAGGGGCGTTTTGGTAAATTCCCAGCCTATCCCGAGACTTTCGGAAATATTTTATAAGTTTCCCGCGAAGGAAGTTCGTTTTGGTACCTTACTCATGCCAAGGAACCTGTTGGGAATAAACCTTTTTGGACTTTTTAGGTATTTAGGCCTGAATGTTCCAGAAACTGGTTTTGGCGCCAAAAGCGGTTGAGGCCACCTTGTGTCACGCGACAAGTCGAGGCATGGAAAGTGGTTACGTATAGTCGTGCGACACAAGGTGACCACTAACTGCAACCTATAAATAGACCCTCCCCCTCTCAGAAATGGATCCCAACTTCAGCCTACTGTTACTCTGCAGAAATTGCATCGTAACAAAGCCCCCCAAACATAACTCGCTCTCTCTCCTACCTTCAACCTACCTAATTCCCTCCAATCTAAACCCATTTCTCAAACCAAGCCATTTGGATCCTTTGCACCAATTCCCTCAGGACCCCAAGACCAGAAGCAGCGAATTGAAGGGTCCTGTATCTAACTTGATACAGGATTCGTGGAAGCATCAAGGGTAACGAATCTCAAACTCACTCTTCTCTCTTCCTTCTACTCAATTCTTCATAATTCTATTGTCTACTTCTGTTAGGATTCAGTAATCAGACTCTATCTGTCTAGATTACTGAATCCCAATCGCAATCTCTCTGTTTAATTTGTTTAATATGTGTAATTGAATTACTATTGCTGAATATTTGCTTGAATTTGGTGTTTAAACCCCAAGGGGGTGTGGATCTACCCATATCCACACTCCCGGGGTTGATTTGTCGTTATTTCTGTATTTCGTATCTAATCTAGTCAATTAATTAGATCTGTTTTGGTTGTTGTTGATTCTGGTGTTCATTGTGTAAGTTTCTGCAGATGGGCTCCATATGTCACGCGACACATTGTTCCAAGGTGATCCTGTGTCACGCGACATATGTGGTCACCTGTATCATGTGTCATGCGACATATCGTGACCCATCTACAGAAACCTTTTCTCTTGTAATCTGTTTTAGATTGTTGTAGCAGGGATGTGGCCTCCCTAAATAATGGGCTCACGAGTTGTAAATCTCGATTCATATTAAATAAAATGCATGATTACCACACTTGTTCATTGTCAACACTTGCACACACTTTTGGATTTGCTTGGATGTTTAATTGAAAGACTCGTCTACGGACGAGGCGTGTTGGGTGAACTCTCGGTTCTTCCCAACACGTAACCTGACCTCCGAACCCATGTTTTCTCTCTCTAAAAAAAGGTTCTCAATGTTTCCTCTCAAAAACGGCGTGGCGACTCCTTCATTTATTTTCGAAAAAAAAAACCCAAATTTTTTGGGCGAGCACGCATTCAGTGGCGACTCTGCTGGGGATAAGTGTTGACTTTGAAAACCTGTTTTTCAAATGTTAAGTGGGTCAAGCTTTCATTAAAATTAAACATCCAATACATCCATTTTGTTGTGCATCTTTGACAATCATTTGGGGATCATGCATTTTGTTGAATATGAGACTTGTGAGCTTTATGTATTTTGTGGTCACTGTGTTGTGCATTAGATTGTCTTGCTTTGTTCTTGCCATGGAGAGGCAGAGGCTGATTTGATGATTGCAGAGTTGTTGGTTCAGTGACCACCCAGGTCGTGCGACATCTTTGTCTCTTGATGTCCTGTGTCACGCGACAAGGAGTGGCCACTGAACACTCAAAAGGCTTGGTTTGAGGGCAGTCCCTTGGATCAAATGTGGCTCAGTTGATTGTTGTTCCCTGTATCTCCTGTGAGGGTGTGTGTGTGTTTTCTTTCTTTTTCAAAAAAAAAATAAAATAATAATAATAAAAAAAATCTTGTTTTTTGTAAATAAAAGAATATAGTCATCCGCACACTACATCACTTAGACTTAGAACCCTCGGGTGCGATTGACGGCATCGCGGACGGTGATGTATGTTGCCTACGCTTGAGCGCCTGAAATCAAACCTAACCCCCTAGTGCGTTATAGGTGGCACCACACTTAAACCTCACCCACGGTTGGTTTTTAATACAATGTTTTCATTACAACAAAATGAATTGTTTTGAAACATATCGTAGGTCCTTATACCTTTCCCTAAAACCTCGCATCTTGTGGGCATGTTGCCAAGTGCAACATGATTTCACGTGAGGACATGTCACTCCCGTGGCGTGTTCTAAACGAGAGATCATGCCGCATTGTCAACATGCACCGACGAGAGGTCATGCCAGATTTTTCTTCGAAATTCTTCGAAAAGACCCGTTATGCTGCCCAAATTTCCCTAGAAATTTGGACAACCTCTCCGTTCCATAATGATGTTAGGATTTGGTTAGGTATCATTACCTATTATATATTTCAAAACAAGGCATTTAGTGTAATTTGAACGTTGTGTCCCTAGGCTTCCCTAAGTTATAGTTAGCATGAATAAAGGCTTCCCCTTTTCCAACCATACATAGGATTTAAAACACTAATTTATACTTGAAGATGAATAAGATAGTTTGTGCGAGTCTGTCCCATTCCTTTCCCTCTCCTGTTCCTAAAAATTTCCCTTCAACACCTTATAAACCCGTCTCTACCCCTGCAGCTACGGCGAGTTGGACCCGTTCATCTGTCCCAGGAGCTCGTTTGGTTCGTGTTCAAGCAGTTTCAGTTGGTGTAGAATCAGAGATGCCCGGGAACGGAGATGTATTTTCTGCTCAGTCCGCTGGAGGCTCAGTGACAATGGGTCAGCCAAGTTTGAATGATATGACCACAGAGGAATTGAGGGTGACGTTGGAAGCTGCTCTAGCCCGAGAACGTGAGGCCTGTCTATTGGCTCAGAATGCCAAGGCCCGTGAGGAAGAAGCTCATAACCGCTTTGTAGAAGCAATGAGAGCCAAAGGGATTGCAGTACTTCGTTGGGAGGACGGTTCTTGTGAGGAGATCACAGAAGACAGTCACAATGAGATTGGATCCGCTTCACCTGCCCAGCCTACTCAGCCCAGTTACAATGCGATGCCTCCCCCAGTAAGCTACGCCCCGCGCCCCAATCAAATGTCATCTTCGGGAATGTTTGTGAGTGACCAAGGAAGGTTCATTCCCCCATCTTCTCAAGGGTATAACCAGGTTATTCAGCATGGTGCTAGCAAGAATGGCGGTCAAGCAGCAAATTTCTTCGATCTCATTGCCTCTCCAACTCCCAATGTCCTAGCATCACAATTTCAGTATGGATCTCAGTTTCAAGCAGGTTATCCCCAACCCCAGTCCAAAGCATATCCTGACAGTTTCCAAAGTGGTCAGTATAGGCTTTCAGGGAATCAAATTTGTCAAGACAGTGTTTCAAGATATCAGTAGTTTCAGCAAGGCAGTGTCCCTCAGCCCGCAGTATGTTCTCCCCTTACTCAGCATTTATATGGTTCCACTCCGTATTCCACCCCATGCATCAGTACAGGACTCTCTACTCTTGGTCAATTCAGAGGTCAGTCAACCCAGTACAGTTCCCAGAACCCCGGTGTGCAGTTTAACGGTTATGATATGTATGGGAACATGATCCCTAGCTCGGTCAGTTTGTTGGACAGTAATATTGGAATTCCCAGTACTTTTGGTCTCCCATCAGTAGCTTTACCCATTGGACCTAATTCTGATTTCCCAGTGCCGTCATCAACAGTGGCTCCCGCTATTCCCCAGATTTCAGGTTTGATGCCAGAAGTGACAGCCTTGTCATGTGTTAAGCCAGTGCTTAGGGAAGCCATCGGAGAAGGTTGGTACCCAGATCTGCGAGAGATGGTCGGAATGGGAGCTAGGAGTGAAAACAGATTGTTCAATCAAACCCCGAATGCAAACGCCAGTGTTAACAGTGGTAGTGGAGGTTACCGATACCGAGCACCCAACCCTGTTTCAGCAATGGTGCCGAGGGGAAGAGAAGTGACCAAAGACAATAGTATCAACAATCTACAGAGAGGAGGTAATAATGTGCAGAATGCAGTGAGATTTCAGCCTAAGCCACAGCCGAGATTTGATGATTTGGGCATGTCTACAGAGGAAGTTTTCAACGAATTGCTTCGTACCGGTATGATCAAGCCATTGGAGAATTATACTCCTGCTCGTCCTAATCCCCATATGGATGTTAGAAAGTACTGTCGATTTCACCAATTCCCAGGGCACACCACAAATTCTTGCATAACCCTCAAAAAGATAATTCAAGGTTTGGTGGATGACAAGAAGATTGAGAAATCTCCTCGCCCGAATGTGGTCAGCAATCCTCTACCAAGTAACAACGTGAATCTTATCGACTTCGGGCAAGAATATTTTGTTAATGTAATAGAGTTTGGGAAGTCAATAGATGAAAGCGATAGTGCTGGTTGTAATGAGATTGTGACTGATGTAATCCCATTTTCTGATGAAATGAAAGATAATTTTTGCTATGTTTTGTATCTTGATGATCTGTATGGTTTGAATAATACTGCTGATTATGACGATTATGAAGAGCATGTGGTTGCCAACACTATATCCTCCATAGTTCCTAGAGATTCCCCAATCTCCTTGGAGGAACTCAGGATAGCGGCTAATGTAGAGGCGCCATTGTCCATAAATGAAATAAGGCAGGCGGCGTGGCCATACAGCACTCGTCCTGTCCCGATTACGCTAGCAGAACTCAAGGAGGCCAGTAAGGATTTTGTGGTTGATGATCATCAGGATGTTAATCTGTTGACTCGGTCAGGGAGAATGTTGGGAATGAATAATTCAGATCCGTCCGGGAAAGGTAAGGCAGCTGCGGTCTCTAATCCTCAGTCCTCTCAAAACCCCTACAGACTGGCAGGAGACGAAGAAGTCCAGGAAGACCCGATCCTAACGCAGTTAAAGAGAACACAAGCCGATATCTCCTTATGGTCTCTACTCACATCCTCCTACCCTCACAAATTAAAGTTGGAAGAGGCCCTATCCAAAACTAAAGTGTCTGTCAACGCCACCCCAGACGAGGCCTGTCAGCTGATTGGAACTGCGCAGTATGGGAACATCATTACTTTCACGGATCTTGACTTGCCTGCTTATGGTGCGAAGCATAATGAGTCTCTACATATCACGGTGCCCCTGGAAGGACGGCGGATTCCCCATGTGTTGGTAGATAATGGGTCAGCTATGAATGTGCTCCCTGCTAAAATGATGAGTATGTTGGACATTAATGCGCAGAATCTTAAACCATCCAACCAAACTATAAAGGCCTACAATTCGACATCTAGGGCGGTGTTGGGGATAGTCTCTCTGAACTTGATGTTTGGAGGCAAAGAGATGATGGTAGAATTTCAAGTTATCGACATTCCGGTCACATTCTCAGCATTACTGGGCAGACCCTGGATTCATGAGATTGGAGCGGTAGCCTCCACTCTTCACCAGTGTTTAAAATTTGTGCAAGAAGGAGTGTTGACGAGCATTTATGGTGACAGCGTTATGATTGGGGAAACCAGCACCAACACCTTACCAGTAATGGAAATCAAGCTCGACCAGGAAAATCCGATGCTCAGTGGATTCACAATAGAGAAACCTAAAGGACAGGTCCGCACCATAGATCTGACGACATCTTCAGACAAGATTCCTCCTGTGTTGAAAATGCTAAGAGGTATGAGCTATATCCCTGGTCTGGGGCTGGGAAAATGCCAACAGGGACCATGTAGGCTTGTGTTGCCAGAAGCCAAGAGAAACAAACAAGGCCTGGGATATGCCGTGACTAGAGAATATAAGGCGTATGACAAGACTGAAGCTTTCAAAGAAAAGATGACCTCAGCGGCACGTAAGAGGTACAAGAGGCCTGAGATGCGCCCATACAGTTGGTCTTTGAACAAGCATTTTGTCAGAGAGGATGGAGATATGTTCGTTTGTCCAGAACCAAGACTGAGCCAAATGGAAGAAAGAATGAGAACAATCCGGAGGTTCGCTAGCAGCCAAAGTCCGGTGAAAGAAATGTTTGATAGCTTGCCCAAAAGGCCAGGTGTGACCGCCACTTACGAGAACGGCTACCATTTTTGGGGGCCTGATCATGTGAACCAGTTCGAAAAGCTTGCTTTGGGCGAACCCACAATATGCAAAATCCGCGGTGCTGACCCTGTGGATATTGATGGTGATTTGGCAGATTTGTTTAAAGAGCGAGGGGCATCGAGCACAGGGATGTTATGTTTTTGACAGAAGAAGTACCTACAGGAGGGGTGGTTATTGTTAAAGAGCCAAGTGATTTGATTGACTTTTCCTCTGATAGCGAGGTGGTGGCTATGTTAGAATTCGAGAAGGAGCCAGTTGTGGAGCTAAACAGGTTGGAGACTATTGCAGAGGGACCGCTACGAGGTGGACTTCGTTCGAGGACCGGTCGGCGACGGGAGACTATGATTGAAAAGCTTGGGCTCAAGCCTCGTCCTTGTCCCTCCGAGTCTAAATTTGTTCCTCTTGTTTTGAGTCGGTCTCCTGAATCTCTTGTTATTGAATTCGAGTCTTCCGATCGATCTGATGTCCTCACGACAGAAGACCGTCTTCGAGTTGTAAACACTGTTTTTCCCTATGCTTTGAATAAAATGGTTGACCTTTCTGAGTATCCCGTGATTGCAAATCTAACAATTGAACGTTTAACAAAAAATAATCTTCAAGATTTAAAAATAATTAAGCCTAATTCAATTGAAGATAATGCAGACTTAATAGACGAGCAAATTTTAGAAAATGATTCAAAGCAGGTTAGCGAACAAAATGAAAGTCGGGCCCAAGCTGCCGATGAGGTATTGACAACGGTGAACCTGGGAACAGCCGAAGAACCCAAAGAAACGCAGATTGGTAGCTTCTTCTCCGGAGATGAACGGGTTGCCCTGATTGAATTGCTTAAAGAATATATGGACGTCTTTGCTTGGTCCTACAAAGATATGACTGGGCTGGATACTTCTATCGTAGAGCACCAGATTCCTCTAGATCCAGAAATCAAACCGATCAAGCAAAAGTTGAGGCGGATAAAACCTGAGTGGTCCTTGCAGGTGAAAGAAGAAATTGAAAAACTCCTGCGGGTGGGCTTCAACAAAGTGATTGAATATCCGAATTGGTTGGCAAACATTGTAACAGTCACAAAAGCAAACGAAAAGGTTCGAGTCTGCGTAGATTTCCGAGATCTCAATAAGGCTAGTCCCAAGAATGACTTCCCTTTACCCAACATTGATATGCTAGTAGATGCGACCGCAAACTTCGAGGTCAAGTCCTTCATTGATGGTTTTGCGGGTTACAATCAGATCAAAATGGCTGAGGAAGATCAGGACAAGACAGCGTTTACAACTCCATGGGGTACTTATTGTTACACAGTAATGCTGTTTGGTCTGAAGAATGCTGGGGCTACCTATCAGAGAGCCGTCACCACCCTGTTTCACGACATGATCCACAAGGAGATTGAAGTGTATGTAGATGATATGATTATTCACTCGAAAGGGTCAGATGGACAGCATTTCATTGATTTGAGGAAATTCTTCAACAGACTCCGAGAGCACTCCATGAGACTAAATCCAGCCAAGTGCACCTTTGGGGTTATTCGAGGTAAGGTCCTGGGGTATATGGTCACAGAACGCGGCATCGAAGTAGATCCCAGAAAGGTTAAGGCAATCGTTGAAATGAAGCCGCCCAGAACTGTCTCCGAAGTAAAAGGATTCATGGGTCGTCTACAGTACATCAGCAGATTTGTCAACCAACTGACCTCCATGTGTGAGCCGATCTTCAAGCTACTAAAGAAGAATCAGGAAGTGGTTTGGAACGAGGAATGCCAACTGGCCTTCGAGAGGATCAAAGCTTACCTTGTCAATCCTCCCATTCTTTGTCCGCCTCACGGGAGCAAGCCTTTACTGCTATACTTGACGGTCACAGCCACAGCCACTGGGGCTATGCTAGCACAAGAGAAGAAGGATTCAAAGATTGAGAATGCCATATACTTTGTTAGCCGCAAATTCCAAGGTAGCGAGTTGAACTACTCTGCCCTCGAGAAGACATGCGCAGCTCTTGTCTGGGTGGTCGGAAAGCTAAAGCACTATATGCTATCCCACACTGTACACTTGGTCTCCAAGATGGACCCAATCAAATATCTGTTCCAAGGTGACAGAGGTAACATCTCTACCAGATTGGCAAAGTGGACTTTCTTCTTAGCTGAGTTTGATATCAAATATGTGATCCGGAAATCAATCAAAGGGCAGGCTTTGGCGGATCAATTGGCTAACTTCCCCAGTACAGAAGCCCGAGGACCAGACCTCCAATTTCTAGACGAGGGGATTCTTGCTATAGAAAACGGCAACCGGTGGCAGTTATTCTTTGATGGAGCAGCGAACAAAAGAGGTAATGGCATCGGGATGGTACTAGTAGATCCGAACGACATGCATACTCCCATGGCTATCAAGCTGAACTGCTCGGTTACCAACAATGCCGCCGAGTACGAAGCTTGCATAGCTGGTCTAGAGGCTGCCCTCGAGCGATATGTGGAAGAGTTAGAAGTATTCGGCGATTCCCAATTGATAATCAATCAGGCCGCCAACAAATGGAAAATTATAGATCCGTGTCTCCAGAAGTACCATGCTTACATCGCAGAACTCATTGGTCAGTTCAAGGAAGTGTCATTCCAGTTCCTGCCACGAGACAAGAACAGATTCGCTGATGCCCTAGCTACTCTGGCCTCTTTGGTAGAAATCCCGAAAGGAAAGTCAATCAAACCGTTCAGGGTCGGTAGGCAAGAAAATCCTGCATATTATTGCGAAATTGAGATCGAAACCGTCAATGAGCCGTGGTACAACCAGATCTTTCAATATCTCAAGCATGGTGAAGCATCCTTCCCTGTTGACAAAGAAGGAGACTTAAAAGGTGTCCATGCCAAAAGCTTGCAAGCTCTAAAGAGATTATCAGCACATTACGTCATACTTGGCAATGAGCTATGGAAGAAAAGGGAAGGTTGCCCGCTTCTGCTCTGTATCAGCAAGGAAAAGGCCCAAAGAGTAATGGAAGATGTTCATAACGGCGCCTGCGGACCTCATATGAACGCTCGATCCCTTATGCATAGCATTATCAGACTAGGCTACTTCTGGATTACTATGGAGATGGATTACATCCAGTTTGTGCGGACTTGTGATAAATGCCAGCGATTCTCCAACCTTAATCACATCCCTCCTCATGACCTTTACTGTATGACAACTTCGTAGCTCTTCGCAACATGGGGGATTGTGTCATTGGGAAAATAACTCAGCCCGGAAGCAATGGACATTCGTTTGTATTGGTTGCGGTAGATTACTTCACAAAGTGGGTAGAAGCTGCGTCTTACAAAGTGCTCACAGCCAAGAAGGTCGCTCGCTTCATAAAGGAACAGATCTTCTGCCGCTACGGAGTCCCAAATGAGATTATTTCTGACAATGGAACCCATTTCGAAGGAGAAACTGATCGATTACTCACTAAATACAAGGTCAAGCGCCATAAATCTTTACCTTACAGACCGCAGACGAACGGTGTTGTTCAGGCTGCCAATAAGAACTTGGAGAGAAACATAAAGAAGATGGCCGAACGAGGACGGGACTGGCTGGAGAAGTTACATTTAGCATTATGGGGCTACCGCACTTCAATTCGAACTGCCACCGGTGCAACCCCATACGCTCTGACTTACGGAATGGAGGCTGTCATGCCCATTGAATTAGAGATTCCATCCCTCAGGGTTTTGCTCGAAAATGAGGTGAACGAGATTGAATGGCTCCAAAGTCGATACAATGAATTGGCTCTGTTAGACGAACGCATACTAAAAGCCATGGAGCATAACCGGGTGTACCAAAGAAGAATGGCCCGTGCTTTTGACAAGAAAGTGAAACCCAGGGACATCAAGGTTGGTGATCTGGTCCTTAAGATAAAGCCCTCGAATCAGAGCAGTGCATTGGGCAAATGGGCACATGTTTGGGTCGGACCGTTTCTAGTGAAGAAAATATTCTCCGGAGGAGCTATGCAGCTGACAGACTTAGATGGAAGCCCATTTCTGCACCCCGTCAACGGCGACAAGTTGCGAAGGTATTATGTATGATCGAGTCTTTTCCCCCTCTAAATAAAAAAAAACGATGAGAAATAAAGGCGCAACAAAATTGTCCCAGATGAGACTGAAAACCTCTCAAAAGGCAGTCCATGCAAAAATAAGGGACGCGCCCGGTGCTAAGGAATATACCCAGCTAGACCGAAAACCCTAAAAAGGGCGGTCTATGTAAAAAAACAGGGTCGCACCATGTCCCCCTTCTATCTCCCCCTTTCTTAAACACAAATTTGATTGAGTCGAACTACGGAGACCTGAGCCCCTTAGTTCTCTTACAAAAGGGGAACGTAGGCAACCACTTGTGGTTCGGTCTAAATCACTGCAAAACCTCTTATCCGGCCAAAAAAGTGTTTTGATTACAGTTCCGAAGCTTTTATAAGGTTCATGTTGAGTTAATATTCTTGTTGATGAGTTCAAGCACGGCCTACTTTTGACTCAAACAACCTGCTGCGAATAAAAGCAATAAATTTTCAACATCTATCAAGTCTGCATTAAGCAATCAAAGGGTACACAGTTTCCATACAAATAATTCCTACTCTCAAAAAACAAAATAAAAGAATCCCCTGTCTCTCAGAAAAAGTGTCTAGAAATTCGTCCCCGCTCCCGAACTCGCTCCTCTGTCCTTCCTCTTCCTCGGTCCCCGGGAGGTCTTTGGCTTAGGAATGTCGAATAAATCGGTTTGAGCCCGTCCCAATTCAGGAATAACGCGCGCCGGTGGTTCAATCAGACCAGTCTCCCTCAAGGCGGCCCTAGCAATCCTCTCTTGTCTCAAAACTTCTCTGCGAGCAATCACCTCTGGATCATCCCTTAAAGCAGCCCTACGGATCTCTTGTCTTCGATAGTCCTCAGCAGCATCACCGGTAATATTGTCTGGGTTTCCCCGTGCCTCTGTATCCCTGAAAGACCGACTGGATGGATAATCTGCTCCCAAGTATTACCGGCGGCGAGCCTCTATAGCCAGCTGTGCAAGACCCTGATGCTCCTCATACCAAATCAAATACTTTGTGGTCAGAAATGTAAACCCTCTGGACTGCCGAAGAAGCACACGAGTGGGAAGAAAACCCTCCAGAAAGGATCTATGGAAAAACTGTATAACCTGGGGCTTGGTCATAGACATCGGAACAACATCGGTCACCAGTCTCTCCCTCAAAGCTCGGACAATCTGCTGAGGGTACCTATATTGTCTGCTCACCAATGATGGGACACAGAAAGAAGATACATGCAAGCCTGGCAGTCTGACTACTGCGATCCATCTGAATGTCTCTCGTAGTGCAGTAAATTCCGGGCGGGGATCCAAAAGCTCGAATCGGTAGTCCGTACCGTGACAATCTCATCGCAGCTTGTCGGCGGCCTCAGCCCTCAGCACTCTACGTTGCCCCGTCACCCAAGGCATAGCAATTTGACCCGCTGGAAGTGGCAGGATCAAGCATAGCCTCTCAGAAAACCACAAAGACAACAAGGCGGGTACTTTGCTCCCATGAAATCCGATCCCCCTGCCTGTCAATGTCATGGTAAGTCTCAGCCAGCAATAATGGTACGATGTCCATCTCCCCTTGACCCGACCTGATTTGACGAAGATTCACACCCCGGTCACCTCTCAGCTGCCTAACAGTCTCCCGGCAACGCACTTGAGCGAGACTCCGGCATATCCACGAAGTAGTGAGCCGACAAGCTAAATAGCATGAACATATCCGAGAGACGTAGAAAGATCAAACGGCTCGGGGTGGACAAGCATAACCTAGCCATCCGAGTCAAGTCTATGGACCCACCACCCAGAATCATAGATGACACCTGATCCGCTGACAAGTGAAGGAAGGCTGACAACTGCTCCACAACCGGCCGGCCATCCCGTGGGAATGCTACAGTTGCTGCCTCGCCCAAGCCTGTCAATGCCCTAAAGTATTCCATGGTGGGAGTCAAATCATTGTACGACAGAGTAAAGACATGACGCTCTGAGTCCCAGAAGCAGGATGCAGCCCGAAGCAAATCCCAGTCGACCCTCCAGTCTTTTAAGGACCAGAGACACGACATACTATACCTCCTGTCAATAAGCTCCCTATGATGCCTCCGGTGATAATGTGAAATTTCGAGAATGTCTTGGCGAAATTGATGCTCCCGAGAAGCTATTTCCCTGTTATAATGCTCCATCGCAGCTAAAAGTATAAGTCTTGGCCAAAGAATTCGCTTATCTGACAAGTCAGGGCAGCTGGTTTCCTTCACTGAAGAGAAAGTGTTTACAAAATGAAGCCTAAGCCGATTTTAAAAAGAGCCTGTTACGAGTCACTTCTGGTCATGCGACACAACATGCCAAGACATGGCATGTCGGGCGACACATTTGGTTGACATCAGACAGTATGGAAAGGCCTGCATTGGTTACCCAGAGCACTTTTCGACTCGCCATTGCTGTAATACACCTCCTATCCCCGCATACATGCCTATGTAAACGCACGGGAGAGGACCCCTACTATACACACCTATCCGAGACAATCCCAAAACCTCATACACAAACCTAACAAAGCCGACCTTTTAACACAATGATCGCGTTTCCTACCCAGAACAGACAGATTCGTGCAAACAAGCTAACCTAGGTTAATCTTTGCTAACAAGATAGCTTAGTTAGATGCAGCGCTGGGAGTTGTCGTTTCTCCCTCGCAGGTACAATGATCAACTGAGTCTCACAAAACCTCGAAAACTGGCCCTCAAGTCAAACCGAAAAAAAAAGAAGAATACAAAAAAGCTCGCATCTGTGATAGCCCCCCAAGCAGAGCTCAACGGAATCAACGGCCCCAAAGCACCGAAAGAAGCCAACTCCCTAGAAAGCAGAGTCTCCGGCTTATCAAATAAAAGCAACAGAATCAACGGCCCCAAAGCACCGAAAGAAGCCAACTCCCTAGAAAGTAGAGTCTCCGGCTTATCAAATAAAAGCAACAGAATCAACGGACCCAAAGCAAAGAAAGAAGCCGACTCCCCAGAGATGCAGAGTCCCCGGCTTACCAAACAAAAAGAAAGAAGCCGAATCCCCAGAAATGCAGAGTCCCCGGCTTACCAAGCAAAAATTTCAAAGATCAGTAGCCTCGAGGCACAGACAAAAGCAGAATCCCCGGCTTCCCAATCAAAGCATAAGACACAAAAGAAAAGCAAACAATCAATAAAGACGGTCCAGCAACAAAACCGACAAAACAACAACAAAAGAGCAGGAAAGAAGTAGCGTGAGACCCCCTGGCAGCTACACTTATCCCCATGCAGAAAAAAGTGGTATGAGTCCCTCCGGCATCCACGAAGAGAAGTAGCAGTAGTGTGAGACCTTCTGGCAACTACCCTGCACCAGCAAAAGTGGTATGAGTCCCTCCGGCATCCACGAAGAGAAGCAGCAGTAGTGTGAGACCCTCCGGCAACTACCCTGCACCAGCAAAAGTGGTATGAGTCCCTCCGGCATCCACAAAGAAAAGCAGCAGTAGTATGAGACCCTCCGGCAACTACCCTGCACCAACAAAGTGGTATGAGACCCTCCGGCATCCACAAAAGACCATTTGCAGCGTGAGACTCTCCGGCAGCTACAACTCATCAACAGCGATAACATGAGACCCTCCGACAGCTACTCGGAAAGTTCCAGTTGCAGCATGAGACCCTCCGGCAGCTACAACCTGGCACCAAAGGCAGCTACTAGCCAACCGCAGTAGTACCGACCCCCCAAGAAGTCACAGGTAAGCACAGCAAAGGTATGAAGACACATCTCTACCCCTTTCTTTCTTGTGGTTAGTAATTCCGAACTACGATTTGGCTTGATTCCCTTCTTAAGGGATACGTAGGAATCCTTTCTCAGAAAGGTCCAGCCATTAGACTCCCCTATTCACCCTCTAGCCCGTTACTTTATCCCTTGATGCTCATTGGGATTGGGTCTTATTTTATTGACAACCCCACTTTTTCCAAAAGTGACGTTGCCGAGGGGCTCTGTAAGTACGCCAATCCAATTCGCAACCTTTTAGATGCATTTTAATGTAATAAAATTGCATTAAGGGGCATTTTGGTAAATTCCCGGCCTATCCCGAGACTTTCGGAAACATATCATAAGTTTCCCGCGAAGGAAGTACCTTTTGGTACCTTACTCATGCCAAGGGACCTGTTGGGAATAAACCTTTTTGGACTTTTTATGTATTTAGGCCTGAATGTTCCAGAAACTGGTTTTGGCGCCAAAAGCGATTGAGGCCACCTTGTGTCATGCGACAAGTCGAGGCATGGAAAGTGGTTACGTATAGTCGTGCGACACAAGGTGACCACTAACTGCAGCCTATAAATAAGACCCTCCCCCTCTCAGAAATGGATCCCAACTTCAGCCTACTGTTACTCTGCAGAAATTGCATCGTAACAAAGCCCCCCAAACACAACTCTCTCTCTCTCCTA
>JAFEMH010000299.1:662500-867041 GCA_022495995.1 Adenophora triphylla var. japonica | reverse complement strand
CAAACCAATTTATCCTTCTAGATCTATGTCTATAGATCTTGATGCCAAGGATGTAAGCGGCTTCACCCATATCTTTAAATTTGAGAAACCTTTCCTTGACCAAGACTTGACAGTCTTAAGTGATCGTGAACTTGTTTTCCACGATGAGTAAGATATCATTGTAATAAAACAATAGAAATGAATATTACGCACCCACTTGAATTTCATGCATACACAAGATTCATCTTTGTTCTTTTGGTTAAGTCAAACTCTTTGACCAATTCATCAAAAACAAAAGATTCCAATCTCCTTGAAGCTTGCTTCAACCCATCTCATGGATCTTTGCAACATGCATACTTTATTAGAGTTTTCTTGGATCGACAAACTATTCGGGTTGTGTACTATACACATCCTTAATAATCTTTCGTCATTTAAAAGAAAGTGGTTTGACATCCATTTGTCATATCACGTAGTCACAATATGCGATTAAGTGGCAATTGAAATTCTAACAGGACTTCGACATTGTAAGCTGGCGAAAAAAAGGTTTCAACATAGTCAATACTATATGAATTAACCTAAATCCCTTTGCTAAGCAATCCTTAGTCATGGAAAGTACACTACCTTCCCATCCATGCTCGGTTCTTGAAAAACTACCTTTTGCACCCTTTGAAGTTTTTAGCACACACCTTCGGGTGAGCTTTCAATCAAGTTCCAAACTTGTAGTCTGTCAAACATGGATTATAATTCGGACTCCTATGGTTCCTAACCATTTATCCAAATTAGGAGTGGACATCGCCCTACCGAAGATAGGAAGTAGGATTGTCATTCTCAATGACTTCCACCTTATTACTTTCCGATACTTTGAGAAATCAATATTTCTTGGAGTTCGGATTGTAACCTATCCGATCTACGATGGACTCTTGTGCATTCTTGAACCGGTTCCACAGCTCCTTTGTGAAGTCTTGAAGTTTCCTGTCTCTACTCTCTGGATCCATGTCATTTTCGGTGTTCTTGAACTTTCTTCCAAGATTAATTTTACTCCCACTAGATTCTTTATTGAGAAACTATTTCTCAAGAAGAAATAAATCGGATGTAGAGCAACAAACATTTTGTTCTCTTTGTGGCCTTGTAAGATTAATTTGAAAATAACCTTGTCAAATTCTGGTGCTAACTTATAAGAGACAAGTCTCTTTTACATAAAGATTTACAACCCCAAATCTTCACTGAAAGACAAACTAAGTTTTCTTTCCATGCCACATCTCAATGTGGGGCCTTAGGAACCGAGGTTCCTCAGTAAGGAATCAATTCGGTGTAACCGCATTATTTCTAATGCATATCCTCAAAGGAAATAGGAAATAGGAAAGTCTCAATTGACACATCATTGAACGAACCATGTCCTACAAGGTTCCAATTCCTCCTTTCAGACACATCATTACAATGTGGTGTCTCGGGTGGAGTCAACTCTGAAACGATTTCATAATTTTGAGATGATTGTCAACTCTTGGCTCAAATATTTACCACCTCGATCTAATCGAAGTACTTAATAGTTTTGCCAAGTTGTTTTGCACTTCATCTTGAAATGTTGAAACATCTCAAGCGATTCACCTTTGGACTTCATCGGATAGACATAATCATATCTAGATAAGTCTTTAGTGAAATATGATGAAATATCGAAATCCTCCCCTAGCAATGCTGCTTAATGGTCCACATACATCTCATGTATAATGACCAATAAGTCACTAGCCCTCCCACTACTTTAGTGTAGGGTGGTTTGGTCGATAATCCCAATAAATAAGATCCAAATTCCTCAAATGATTCATGGTCATATGAGTCTAAAAGTCCATGTTAATGGAGTTTAGATATATGTTTCTTATTTATTTGACCAAGCCGGCAATGCCATATGAACGCTTTGTTCATATTGTTCGGTTTAGATTTCCCATTTATATTATAGATATCTTCAATATTATTTTGTTTCTCATCATCAAGGATATGAAGACCATTTAATGACATATGCATTACAATAAGGCATATTATTAAATAAATATAAAACTTCTTATTGAAAATAAGAAAATTATATCCTTCATCATCCATTTAAGAAACGGAAATAATACTCCTACTCAAATCCGAAACGTAGTCATACTTGTTCAAAACAAGTATTAGTCCACAAGGTAAAGTGACTTCATAAGTCCCTATGGCTAATGTAGCAACCCTTGCTCCATTCTTATGCATAGGTTTGACTTACCTTCTTTGAGTAGCTTTCTATTCTTTGTTCCTTGCACATTTAAACAAATGTGGGATCCAATCCGGTATCATATACCCAAGAACAAGAAGTCGAAAGGAAAATATCTATCATATAGATACTTGAAGTAGTAGCAATCATATTGCCCTTTTTCACCTTTTAGGCCTTCCTAATAAGCCTTGCAACTTTGCTTCCAATGACAATCTTATTGCAATGATAGCAAAATGCATCATTTTGAGACACTTTGGGTTTAGCCTCTTCGGCTTTGACAACTTTTGTCCTAGGTTTGGCAACCTTTGTTTTGCCTACTTTTTCCTTCCTTTATGAACCCTTTTATTGTGTCAACCATTAACACAATTTGCGGATTGCTCCTTCTTTCATCATATGAATTAAGAGCCTTCACCACAACATATATCTTTTGCCTAGCTTGCACTTGGAACATTTCCCTTTTGCGTTATGCTAGAACAAAAGAATAGTTATCATGTGCTCAAGGTTCTTCATAAGAGCCTTTAAACATGGTGGCAAATACAAGGCAAGGAATATTGTTAGAATCATCACTATGATTCTAATGTTGCTTCCTTATTTGCCCTTTGCAACATTTGCAATGGGTTCAGTAGGAACGGATTCGTCAGAACGCATTACACATTATGTATTGTTCCTTTCCGAACTTTGTCCTTCATAAGGACGAATCGCAATTATCATTATGTAATGCTACTTCTACAACAAAATATACAAATTATATGAACACATATCAATATCAACACATTTATCATTTAAGAGCAAATAATGTATTTTACAAATACTCCCACTAAATCATACACCTTCCAATGCATATAAGCATAATATTCATTTAATGGGCTAAGATCCAACTTTAATTTAATCTCAAGTCCGCTATGGCGCACCGCTCAAGATTAAACTAATTAGGTAGAAAACATCAATCATATCGTATATGACTCTTAGGACTAAGATCCAACTTTAATTTAATCTCAAGTACGCTATGGCGCACCGCTCAAGATTAAACTAATTAGGTAGAAAACATCAATCATATCGTATATGACTCTTAGGATCTTTTATGAGATTTATTTAAGACATCATATGTCTAAGCATATTTTAATCTCATCTTATGCCTTGGGTCCAAAACCATTTTGATAACCCAATTAAGTTCATTCATTTTAAACGTATAGGAACCACCATTTCCTCATCTTGCTCGCAAACGGAATAGAATCAAAGCACCTTGCTATGGCAAGCCCACCCAAAACTATCCGAATGGTCTCAAGTGTTTTAATCATGAATTGGCATAAAGAACTTAAAAGTTAAATGAAGGTTCTTTAAGGTAGATTATAAGCATATCAGCAAAGATAGTCATAATCATGCACCAGGTAAGTTCCCAGAAAGATATATAGGTGAGCCATAAGGACTACTTAAGTACCAACTCTTCCTTAGACAGAACTCTCCTAGACATGCACAATTAGAAATCAGTTCTGATTTGGCAACATAATCACTACCTTTTATAAACAATCAGTTTCCTTTTAAATTTCGCGTAATTATGACTTGTTTCCATAAACAATCATAAAATCCAAAATTTACAATGTCTAAATCTAAACATATTAGGAAACTATGAATCAATATTTCAACTAAACATCTAATAAGATTCTTAACACTTAGGAACAATTAATTCATGCATCACAACAATTAATAAAAACACATTTGAATTAATTAAGCATGCATCATAAACAATGAATTAATCTAGCATGGTCCTATAAATTTTATTTCCGAGAAATTTATAGCATCCAGTTAAGACATAAAACATCTCGGATTGCAAACACAATCACAGATTAGCGAGAAAAATTAAACAAACTGATTACGCAAGATTTGGCTTATTATGTCGCGTGACATACTTGCCGGTGGCTAGTTATGTCGCGTGACATACTTAGGCTTGAGTGGCTAGGTTTTGTCGCGTGACATAACTAGCGGTGCAGATTTCCACATGTGGCCTACTATGTCGCACGACATAGGTAGCCGATTCAGGATTTCCGAGATTTCAATCAATTCAGATTACATGGCAATTAAATCATATAAAACGGCCCTTTTACGATTTAATTCATCATAATTCAAAACGATTTTCACATTGTTTCACATAAACAATAAAATTCTATCGCATACAAAAACATGCAATAAGCATATAAACGATTTACATCTTAATTCTAGCATGTTAATTCAAACTTAATCATACGAACGGGGCTCTGATACCACTGTTGGGTTTTATGGGTCCATGCGCAGCGAAATTAAGCATCAAATTAACACAAAACCCAAGCCCTAAGATCCGTTCTATACGATTAAATTGAATTCCTATGAGATAGAATTTACCAACCTTTATTGCTTTCCGGTCTTGAGCTATCGAACAATTTATTGTTGTGATTTTGAATCACAATCTTCGATCTTCAAAACCTTTTGAATCTTCATATTGATCTGAACAATAGAACACTAGTCCTTGATCGTCGTACGAGCGAAGACCCTCTAGTAGTATCCACACGTTAGAATGAACCAAGAACAGTTCTTGTGAATTGCTAGATTCTTAAACCTATGGAAGAATATTGAGAAACCTTTTGGTGATTTTCTTTCTTGAAAATTCGGCTAGACCATTAGGGTTAACAGACCTCTCATATTTATACTACTTTAGTATGAATATGTTTCCTAATCGAATTAGGAGACCGAGTGTCAAACGCTGCCTCAGGGTAGCTAGTTATGTCAGCGTGACATACTTAGCCTTGCTTGGCTAAGTATGTCGCGTGACAAACGTTGCCATATGCAGGAACTCTCAATCATTCTTCCTTTGGTTTAACCAATTCATTCTAGTTGTGTGTGACCCAATAGGATTATATTATATTGGCAATGAGTTCGATCATATCGACTCTCATAAGACATAAGCGGACTCTAGCAAGCCATTATGTCTACCCAAATAATATAACGTAAGAGTTCACGTTTCCAATGGTACACTTCCATTTCTCCCTTTTGTCTCACGATGTTATATTGAACACAAGTCATGGTCCACGTAAACTTGTATGTTTCAATGCTTTCTCGATCTTGAGTATAATGATAGTCCAATCATATTGGGGTGTGGCCACACTCTTTCATCATTATCACTCATCGAGGGGCCCAAGCAAAACATCTCTCTTCCGAGGGACAAATTCCATCTTGACTTATCATCCTTCCCATCATGAATCCAATCATGCCAAAGATAGTCTTTATAAATATCGTGTTAAGATATCGTTTGACTAAAATTAAACATGACTTTCATCATATGTAAGGTCATGATAATCTCAGTCTAGGGACTAAATGAAGTGACCATATGAGATTTAATTATGACATTTGACCATGACATAAATCTCATACGGGTCAAGTCCAGTCACTTGTTCTCTAACAAGTACCCATAATTTCAATGTGCATCTCTATGCATATAATCATCATATGATTATCCATTGACAATTATACTAATTATTCTCTTAATAATTAGGGACGGAGATTATTACAATAAATATGCAAACTATATAATAATCAAATAATAAACATAAACGATAAAGATGATACATAACGGATTTCAGTTAAACATAACTAAAGCCTAGGGCATTACACCAACACAACAGATGCTCACCTGAACAAAGCTTGCATTTAGCTTGCTTATTCCCGGTCTTAGGATCATCTGGATACAAATCCATATACTTCCACACATCTGTAAGTACCCAAATCTGGCTCATGCTTTCTGGTTAAGTTTCCCGGCAATTCCACGGACTTTCCTAAAGTTCAGGGGCAATTTGGGAACTTTCCCAAACCTTCCAAGGGGTGAAGGATTTGCTAGGAATTAAAATTCCAAGCAGTCTCTCGTTGGAAGGGAGTTTCTAGGCGCCACCTTGCATGGTTCTAGAAACAGGCTGAGTCACCAAAGGATAATGCCGCACGGCTTCATTAGCCAGAGGTTAATGCCGCACGGCTTCATTAGAAGCACACCAGCAGCCTATAAATAGAGGCCTCCTCTATTCATTTTAGGAGACAATTTTGAAGCACTGTTACTCTGCCCAACTGAAACCACGAATTTACAGAAACCAAAACTCACTAAACATCACCTCCCTCCTCTCTAAAATCCATCCAAAGCCACTCCTTCCTTAGGAAAACCTCAAGGGAGATAGAGGAAAACCACCATTGGTAACCTCTCCTTCCTTTCTCTTTGAAATATACTCCCTCCGTCCCACGTTAGTTGAGACTTCTTTCCCTTTTGGGCCGTCCCACGTTAGTTGAGACTGCCCAAAATAGCAAAGGAATCTTCACTATTTACCCCACTCATTCTCTCTCCTATTTCACTTTTACACTCACAACATTCTCTCTCCTAACTATTCCTCCCACTCATTCTCTCTCCTATTTAATTCTTCATACTCACAACATTTTCTTTCACTTTTTCTCTCACTTACTTTTCCTTAATTGGTGTGCCCAAAAAGTTAGTCTCAACTAACGTGGGACGGAGGGAGTACTTGTTATATTGTGTTATTGCTTACTTGCTATTTATCTTGCCATTTATTGCCTTTATATGTGATTTATTGTCATAAAAATCTAGTCTTTGCTATGTAGACATAATATCCCCCTTTCCCCTAATCACATAGGATTCATGGAGAATACATCCCAAGGATGAACAAGGGTCCACAAGTGTCTTGTTCTAGGGAGGATTCATCACATGATGATGTGAAAAATCTCATCTTTATTGCATAAAAATGTCATCTTTACATAAAAATGTCATCTTTATTATCATTATGTCATTTCCCCTCCCTTGACCTTGCTTCCAAGGATTGTCCACCTAAATGGTTCTTAAAGGACATAGGAAAGCCTCAAAGGTCTTCCCTTTACATCCATAGTCTTAGTTTTTATAGTGTTCATTACACTTATTTCCATAAAAATGCAATCTTTACTTTCAAATGCAACTCCCCCATGTCCCTTATGGTTGGATCACTCTCCAAGGATTGCCTAGTGACCTTCCGAAGGCACGAAAGGCATAGGGTGAGTATAAAGATCCAATCTTTATACCCCCCCTTAGTCCCTTTGGTACTTGAAGCATCTCATGGGGCGTAGCGGTGTAAAGGTCTCATCTTTACATCGTTTCCTCCATATAAAGATACCATAGTTGAAGTCCCTTTAGAAGTTGACGAACCTTAGCCCCTACATCTCCGATCATCACTTGAGAAGAGCATAAATGTCCCTATCAAGCTCAAATTGTCTCAAGATGTAGGATTGATGGGCAAAGGCTCTTCCTTTCTAAAGAGTCTCATTCTTGGACTATAAAAGTGTCCCTCCATTTCGATCACATATGACCTTGTCCCAAAGAACGTTGGTTTAAAACACACCAAGGCTTCCAAGCCTAACATGGTTGATTATCCCAACGGGAGGGCGGAAAAGGTCACTTAATGATGATCATAAGTCCAAGATGAGCACGGGATCAAAATCCCGAATACATCAAAATCCAAGGAATCCCGAGCGATAACCAACTCATGGTTTATACGTCCGGAAGATAACTTGGCACATTCCCTTCTTTTTTCAAATCACACACACACACGAGAGCACAAAACAAGCACGAAAATTGGATCTTGGAAGACTTGCTTTGGCAAGGCTTCTTGGGTGAACGCCAAACATTCTTCCCAAGGAGTAACTTAACCTCTGGATCCTATTCTTTTTTTTTTTCAAAGTTTTGAGGAAATCAAAATGGCGTGACGACTCCGTTTTTCAATTTAAACTGGATGTCTTCAAACCGATATGAAGCGGTGACCCCTTACACGAGAAAGCGGTTCAACACAAAAAACCCGTGATCTTGGGCCCACATTCACAGTTTGGCGACTCCGCTGGGGAGAGATAAGTTTTTTTTTTAAAAAATGATACTCGGTAATAGGTGGAAACCATTAAATTTCCTCTTCAACGCCTCCTTAGGGAGTCAGGGATAAGTTATGGTAGAACAATGCCACGTACCGGTATCATTTAAAAAAAAAAAGCTTTTGTGGGTTAGCCTTCCGCCGCGGATCTAATTTTCGTGCTTGTTTTTCTTTCATCATTTTTGCATGCATTTTGGTTTTTGGGATTGTGCATATTCTGAATACTGAACAGGAAGCTTTCTGGAGCTGAAAAGGTGCCAAAAAGTCCGGGGAAACAACCTGGAAATGAAAAATTTTGGAACCTTGAAAACTGCTTGATCCAGCCGTACGGCTTGATCTGTCTGGATCATAGCCGGGCGGCTTATTTGGGCAGTTCCACCAGGACACAATCCGAGGCTAATCTGGTAACTTTGGCAGCTTGGGGCTATTCAGTTCCAAGGCTGACCGGGCTCCAGAAAATTAACGTGCTTAATTGTTGCATTTCCCCCGTCCCAAAAATCATTCCTTTAAAACACATTTCTGAAAATTTATGTTTTAACTCAAAAAGGAACATTTTTAGGAGGCCGCACACTACGCGCACCATTATATCCTGTACACTTTGCACGCACGTCCTTTTAACCCGGGGTGGTTGTTCAGATGCAGTCACGGACAGCATTACGATGATCCCGGGCACGCACGGATTCATCCTAAACTCCCCATGGCAGCCAGTGTCGACCAATGCACTAGTCCGTGTCACACATTTTAAAACCGTGACTTTTTGGTTGGTTTTTGGTCTAGACCGTGTCATGCAGCCTAATTTCATACCCCCGTGAAGGTCGAACCTTAGCCCATGTCAAAAGTCAAGATCCTTCGCGCAAGCGAAACTCTGCCGAAATTCCGTCAAGGAAAAATTGGCAGAATCTTGACTCTGGCATTGACTTCGACTTTGACCCGCACGGGATACGTAAGAGTCAAGCTCGAGTCGACGCCAAAAATCAGGATCTTTCGCGCAAGCGAAGCTCTGTCAAAATTCCGTCAAGGAAAAATTGGCAAGATCTTGACCCGACATTGACTTTGACTTTGACTCGCGCAACATATGCAACAAAGCTCAATGTGACGCCGTGTCATTCGGCTTTTACCGTCCGACCCATGCCTTTTATTTTCTTGGACAATGCCAAAGTCAAAACGTCAATCGCGTAAGCGAAACTCTGCCAAAATTCCGAGATTTTCCCGGCATTGCCTTGACTATAATCCGTATCGCTCGTGCGTTAAAGTTCCTATGACCCGCTAGACACTAGGAGCGTTCTTCTCTCTCCGTCGGTGGGATCCGCATGCCCTATAGGACCCTCGCCCGGGGCTGTCCACCCTGGGAGGTCGAAATACAGGTGGAAAATGAGGGGCTTATAGAGGTAGTGACGGAACCCACTGATCCAGGATCTAGAGTAGTTGCGAAAAATAAGGGCAACCCCTTTTCCAACCAAATAGAAATAAATAAAAGACACTGTTTTAAGTAAACTGGAAAATTCTTAATTTGCATATTGCTTGAGCCTTCAGCCTAAACACCTACCCCAGAGTCTAAACCTTACCTATCCCTTTTCCGCAGCGAGAAAGAAGTAGGTGAGAATACCGGGCCGGGCGGCTTGTCGCGTGCACTCTCGAGATAGCTTGCCGTAATCCTCGCTTTGTCGGCCCGCAGAGTCGGCTGGCAGATTTGATGAACACAAAGCAGCTGGTTTGGGTAACCCGATGACTAGGGAAGAAGAGCTAGCCTTAGCCTTGGAAAACAGTCATAAGGTCCATGAGGAACAGCAAGCCATGCTTATCGATGCGCTCCGTCGTCATGGGGTTCAGATAGTGGTCGAAGCCAATGGTTCCTTTGTCATGGTAGAGGATGAGACTCCAGAAGCAGCAATCTCAGCTCCCCCAGCCTATAACCAATGCCCTCCTCCATCCACCTATGATCCCTTGCCAAGGACTATCCCTTTTCAGTCCTTTCCAACATCCCAGGCCATCAAGGCTCCAACACCCTCGCCTCCTCAGATAAGACCCAGCTTTGTTCCCTACCAACAGAGAACAAATGCCACATCCACCCCAGTCACTCAGTCTCTGCATTATCCCATGGGATTCACTCCCCCTCCTCAGTATGGGCCATCCCAGACAATCTCCAGGCCCCATAATCAATCCAGTGATCTCTTTAACCTATGCCTTGCCACATCAGATCTTCCACCCCCCAACCTTGCCGATAGGACCCCACGAGGTTCCTTATCCCTTTTCTTACCGTGGTAACTATGAACCTAACTCCTATGCCTTCGGCCTGCCTTACCGAAACACGGGACCAGGTCAAGTTTACACCTACTTCCCTTCGAAGGATCCCCAAGCCATGGTACCATCTACCAATGTACCACCCACTATCCTGCCACCCAAGTCTGATAAACCTACTCCAGAATCGAGCAATCCAAAACCGTCACCTGACCCCAAGATGACCTGGTTGATGGAGCAAGTTAAGTCCATGCAAGAGAAGTTTGGGGAACTGAGCACCAAGAAAGCAGCATACCAGATCACTGATCCCAGCAAAATTGTCCCTCTTCCTCCAAAATTTCGGATGCCCGAGATTGAAAAGTTTAACGGCACAGACTGTCCTCGGACTTACATTGAAAGTTACCTTCTTGCTATGAGAGCCAAGGATTGTACGTATCAGCAAATGGCCGATCACTTTCAACTATCATTAAAGGGTTCAGCTCTTAGGTGGTTCCTACATGTGAAGCCAGAGGCTCGAGCCACATGGGACCAAATCAAGGAAACATTCATGGAAAAGTACAAGGCTAACTTGAATTGGGAAACTAGCAGGAATGACTTGCAAGGCACTCTGCAGCGCCCAGATGAACCAGTAGGTGAGTTCTACAAGAGGTGGAATTGGAAACTTAGTGAAATGATGACCCCATTGAATGAAGAGGAACATATGGAGATTTTCCTGTCTTGTTTGAAGCCTCAGTTAAGGGTCCAGATTGGCAATTATCATTATCCTGATCTCCGGGCGATGGTAAATGTCGGCACTAAGTTTGAAAATGCCTTCAACATGGCTCCAGTTGCAGGGACAGGCAACTCATACCGGTACAAAGCACCTGTCTCAAATACCCCAGCCGTCGCCGTAAAGGGAAAAGAAACAGTCGGCGTAGTCAATTATATCCAGAATGAGAAAGTTGGACAAAGTTCAGGTCAAGCCACTGTGAAGCTAAGGCCTTGTTTCTACACTGCCGAAGACTTTGGAATGCTGCTAGAGAAGGTATTCGATGGTTTGGTGGCCGAAGGACTCATCAGACCTTTGGAGAATTGGAAACCCAAGAACCCTAATGTTAGAATGGACGAGACCAAACATTGCCACTTTCAAGTACCATGGGCATACCACCAATGAATGTACTTACCTGAAGTTTCTGATCTCCCGTTTGATAGAAGAAGGCAAGCTTGAGCCACCTAGGGGTCCTAATACAGTCAAGAATCCTCTTCCTGCCAATAATCTGGTAAATATGATTGAAATCAGAGAGACAAATGAGTTGGTTTCGGGAATCCAAAGATCATAGACATCTTGGAATTCAATGTTCCTTAATTATGCTGAATTACAGGGAGAATGGAAAGATTTGATTGATGCCTCAGCCATGGAAGGGCAATTTGGTCCTATAATAGGAACCGACTTCGTTAATATTGTCAAGGCCAGACCTCTCTTCGGTGATATTGAACCGGTGACCATAGTTAAGATTACTGAAGGGAGACTCACTTACGAAGATTGTGAGGCAGAAGTAAGCCAAGCTATGATGGTAGAAGTCTCCCCGGAACCCTTCATCACTCACGGTGAGCATAATGTGTTCGTGATGGCTCTTACTGTTCAAGAAGATCAGTCCCAACCCCCTATTTGGAAAAATATGGAAAGAAGAGTGAATGAACCAGAAGACTTTAATGACAGAGAAAGCTGTCTCTCGGATGCCGAAAGTGCAACTGGCTCCATTACCCCAGAGGTTCAAATTGATGTGATCAGATTCGAAGAGAAAATTGCACCAGATCAGCCGAACATCCCCTATGGGAATGATGTCAGCAAAGGCAGTAAAGGTTTGAAGGATGCACAGTAGGATGGGACCGCCAACAAGATTGCTTCTCCCCATGGCAGCAGCAGCAAAGAGTAACCCCATGTCCAACCCAGTCAAACACTTAGGTCAATAAGTAGTGCAGGGTCAAGAGTCGTTAGGGTCAAGAGTCATTTGAGTCAGGAGTCTTCGAATTCCAGTCCTCTGAGTCATCTGAAGGCCTCACGTCTGAAGATTATGAATATGTAGCCAATGTTATCTTTCCTTTCGCTTTGAATGAAATGATAGATCTTTCCGAGTATCCCCTTATTGCCAACTTAACAAGTGATAAATTAACTAAAAACTCAACAACAATTAATAATGATTCATTTGAACAAGATGCAAACATACTAAATGAACAATACATTAAAAAAATCTTTAAGCAGGTTACCGATAAAGAGGAAAACCGGGCCCAAGCTGCCGAGGAGGTTTTGACAAATGTTAAATTGGGTACTGTCGAGGAACCTAAAGAGACACATATCGGGAACTTCTTCTAGGGGGCTGAACAGGACAGACTGGTCAATCTGCTCAGAGAATACATAGATGTGTTTGCATGCTCGTATAAGGATATGCCGGGGCTAGATAGCTCAATTGTGAAGCACAGAATCCCTCTAGCACCAGATGCCAAGCCAGTAAAGTAGAAACTAAGAAAGATTAAGCTAGAGTGGTCTCTACAGGTCAAATAAGAGATTGAGAAGCTACTGCGGGTGTAAGTACGCCAATCCAATTTGCTACCCTTTTAGGTGCATTTTAATATGATAAAATAGCATTAGGGGCATTTTGGTAAACTCCCAGTCTATTCCGAGACTTATGGAAACATTCCATAAGTTTCTTGCGAAGGAAGTACCTTTTAGTACTTTGCTCATGCTAAAGGATCTACAGGGAATAAACCAGTTTTGGACCTTTTGGGTATTAACTTGGAATGTTCCAGAACCAGGTTTTGGCGCCAGAAACGGTTGGTGACACCTTGTGTCACGCGACAACTCGTGCCATGGAAATTGGTTACAGAAGGTCGTGCGACACCATGTGACCATCATCTACAGCCTATAAATAAGACCTTACCCTTCTCATAAATGGATCCCTCTTTTGCCTACTGTTACTCTTCCAGTTTCTCTACATACCATACACAGCCAAACACACCTCTCTCTCTCTCTCTCTCCTACCCAAAATCCCTCTAATCCTTCTTCAATTCCCTCCAATTCACCCCAATTCACCCATCTTCACTTGGATCCTCCATCAGCCACTTCTCCTCAGTTAAACCAGTTCCAGGAGCAGTTTATTGAAGGATTCTATACCAAACTTGGTATAGAATTCATGGACACTACAAGGGTAACTACTCTAATCCATCTCTCTCTCTTATTTTGTCATTTCATAATTCAATCATCATAGTCTCATCTGATTTCAGTAAGTGGACTCCATCTGTCTTACTTACTGAAATCCAATCGCAATCTCTCTGTTTAATCATTGTGTTTTGCATAATTGAGTATTCATAAGTTGGAATTTGTTGGAATTGGTGTTTGATTCCCAAGGGAGTGTGGATCTCCCCATATCCACACCCCTTGGTTGAATTATTATTGAATTGTTCATTTCGAAGCTGAATTGATTGAATCATTAGATCTGAATTAGTTTCTGGTTCTTCTGTGTGCAGATTGTTAGATCTCTGTGTAAATCCTGTGTCACGCGACACATCTAGCCAGACATATTATGTGTCATGCGACACATCTTGTCTATTTGCAGAGATCGTTTTCCATTTGTAATCTGTTCTGATCTATGTAATTGGGACGTGGCCTCCCTAACCAAATGGTTCACAAGTTGTAAGATCTCAGTTCAATCAATAAAATTCATGTTTTACCACATTTGTTCATTATAATTGTTTGCACACACTTTGAATTATTTGGATGTTTAATTAGAAAGACTCGTCTACGGACGAGGCGTGTTGGGTGAACTCTCGGTTCTTCCCAACACGTAACCTGACCCCCGGACCCTTTTCTCTTTCAAAGGTTTTTCAAAGTGTACCTTAAAACATGGCGTGGCGACTCCTATTTTTTTATCATCATTAAAAATTTCGGCGAACGTTCATTCAGTGGCGACTTCTCTGGGGACAACACTTTTTGAAAACCTATTTTTCAAAAACTAAGAGGGTCATGCTTTCATTCATTTAAACATCTAATGTATTCATTTTGTGTGCATCATTGATGATCTTGCATGGTACATGCATTTTATTGAATTGTGAGACATGTGTGCCTTTGTGTGTTTTGCGTGGTTATATCTCTGTATTCTGTTATTGTGCTTTGTTCCTTGCCATGGGGAGGCAGGGGTTGAATTTCATTTGCAGGTTCTGGTTCAGTGACTAGTAAGGTCGTACGACAGCTTTGGACCATGCTGTCCTGTGTCACGCGACATAACTGGTCACTGGACAGTTTTCAGATGCTGGTTTGAGGGCAGTCCCTTGGATCAAATTGCGCAGTTGATTGTTGTACCCCTTGTTTAACCTGTGAGAGTGTGTGTGTTTTCTCCTTTGTTTTTCCTTTTCAATAAAAAAAAATTATAAAAAAATTTATTTTTCATAAATAAAAGAACATAGTCATCCGCACACTACTTCACATAGATTTAGAACCCTCGGGTGTGATTGACGGCATCGCGGACGGCCATGAAATTCGCCTACGCTTGAGCGCCTGAAATCAAACCTATCCCCCTAGCGCATCATAGGTGGCGCCACACTTGTAAAGCTTACCCACGGTTGGTTTTTTGGATACAATATTTTAATCACATTAAAATGAATTGTTTTTGAAATTTACAATAGGCCTTCATACCTTTCCCAAAACCTTGCACCTTGTGGGCATGTTGCCAATGCAACATGGTTTCACGTGAGGACATGTCACTCTCGTGACGTGTTCTAACGAGAGATCATGCCGCATTGTCACCGTGCCCAGCAAGAGGTCATGCCGGATTTTTCTTTGAAATTCTTCAAGAATACCCGTTATGCTGCCCAAATTTCCCCAGAAATGTGGAGCACTCGTCCGTCTCACATGGTGCTTAGGTCTTGTATAGGTATCATTACCTATTATTAATTTCAATGCAAAGCATTTGGTGTAATTTGAATGTTGCGTCCCTAGGTTTCCCCTAGGTATAGATTGCGTAAATAAAGGCTTATCCTTTCCCAACCTTATCTAGGATTTAAAATACCAATTTATACTTGAACATAAATAAATTGTTTGCACGAGTCCTTCCTTCTTTTCCTTTTCCTTTCCCTCTCCCGTACTTTCTCAAAGTCTTCCTCCTTCACCACCTTATCAACCCGTATCTACCCCTGCAGTAACGGTGAGTTGGATCCGCTCTTCTGTTCCAGGAGCCCGTCTAGTCCGTGTTGTTGAGGAGGTTCAAGCAGTTTCTGGAGTTTCAGTCAATTGAGAATCAGAAGTGGCAGGGAATGGTGATGTGTTTTCTACTCAGTCAGTTGGAGGTTCAGTTTCGATGGGTCAGCCGGGTTTGAATGACATGTCCGTAGAAGAGTTGAGAGTAACTTTGGAAGCTGCTTTGGCTAGGGAACGGGAATGCCACTTGCTGGCTTAGAACGCCAAAGCTCGAGAGGAGGAATCCTACACCCGTTTTGTCGAGGCCATGCGAGCCAGGGGAATCGCGGTGCTCCGCCGAGAGGATGGTTCCTACGAAGAAATCACCGAAGATAGTAACAACGGGATCGGATCTGTTTCCCCTATTCAACCCGCTCATCACTCCGCACCTCAACCCAACTACCATGCCATGCCTCCTCCCGTGAGTTATGCTCCTCGTCCTGATCGAATGGCGTCTCCAGAAATGGCCGTGAATACCCAAGGAAGGGTTCCTCCCCCAATCTCTCAGATACATAGCCAAGTTGCTCAGTATGGGTTCAGCAAAAGTGGTAGTCAACCATCAAACTTCTTTGACCTCACCTCCTCTCCATTTCCCAATGCCTCAGTGCCGCAAGCTCAGTATGGATTCCAGTCCCAAGGAAGCTATTACCAACCCCAGGTCGACATGTATCAAGACAGTTATCAGTATGGTCAATCCAGTCAGCAGCAGGGTGTTTTCCAAGCTCCACAATAGCAGAACAACCAGTATCGCCTATCAGGAAACCAAGTTTGTCAGGATCAGTTCCCGCAGCATCCCCAGAATCAGTCTCAATTCCGAAGCAACTTCTCCCAGCCCGCGGTTTGTTCTCCTCTCACTCAGCACTTATATGGTTCTACCCCGTATTCAGCTCCCTGTGTTAGTACCGGATTTTCTACCCAAGGTCAGTTTGGATATCAATCAGCACAGTTTGGTCCACAGAATCCGAATGTTCAGTTTAATGGGTATGATATGTACATGAATAGGATTCCCAGTTCAGTAAGTTTGCTGGACATCAACATCAGCATCCCCTGTACTTTTGATCTTCCCTCGGCTGCCTTACCTATCAGATCTGCTCCAGAATTTCTAGTGCCGTCTTCGACTGTGGCTCCTGCTATTCCTCATATCTCGGGAATGAACCCGGAGGTGACAGCTTTGTTAAGGCAAATGCAACAACAAATTGATAGAATGACAGTGGGTTCCAGCGGCCTTAAAGTGGTTGATCCGGCTCAAGTAACACCTCTTCCCCATAAATTCAAGATGCCCAAGATGGAATTCGATGGCACGGCATGCCCAAAGACCCATATCGATACCTATGTGATGACGATGGGGGCAATGGGTTGCACACCCGAGTTCATGGCCTCTCACTTTCATCTGACCCTAAAAGGCCCGGCGCTTACCTGGTTTTTGGCCCTAAAGCAAGAATGTCGCTCCACCTGGAGCCAGATCACTGAGACTTTCCTGGAGAAATACAGGGGTAACCTCGAGTGGCGTACTACAAGAGATGATCTAGTGGGCACTATTCAGAAAAGTGATGAGTCAATAACAGAGTTTTACAAGAGATGGAGCGCCAAACTCAATGAGCTGTCTGAACCGATTCCCCTGCAAGATCAGAAAGATATTTTCCTGTCATGTATGAAACCTGTGTTGAGGGAGGCCATTGGAAAGGGATGGTACCCAGATCTAAGAGAAATGGTTGGAATGGGAGCTCGAAGTGAGAACAGGCTTTTTAACCTCACTCCAAGTCCAAATGCTAGTGGGAATAGCGGAAGTGGAGGATTCCGGTATCGGGCAGCTAACCCAGTTTCTGCAATGGCGCCGAAAGGAAGGGAAGTGGTCAAGGATAGTAGCGTTAACAATCTGCAAGGAGGAAACAATAGTGGATATAATGGCGAAAGATCCCAGCCGAAGCAGCAGCGAAGGTTTGACGACTTGGGAATGACCACGGAGGAAGTTTACAATGGGTTGCTCAGAACCGGGATGATCAAGCCCCTGGATAACTACAGTCCTCTTAATCCCAATCCCAATCTCGACACAAGCAAATATTGCCAATTCCATCAGTACCCAGGACACACCACCAATACCTGCTTCACACTCAAGAAGATTATCCAAGGCCTTGTTGACGAGAAGAAGATCGAAAAGTCTCCTCGTCCCAACATCATCAAAAACCCTCTGCCCGGCAACAATGTGAACCTAATTGATTTTGGTCAGGATTATTTCGTGAATGTAATATAATTTGAAGAGTCTGTAAGTGGCAAAGCTAGTGATGATTGTAAGAAAGTCAATCACGATGTAATTCCTTGTTTTAATGAAATGAAAGACAATTTCTGCTACGTCTTATATCTCGATGATTTGCATGATTTAAATAACGCTGTTGATTACGATGAATATGAGGAGCGTTTGGTTATCAACGCTATATCTTCTGTAGTTCCAAAAGAGTCCCCAATCTCTTTGGAAGAGCTCAAAATAGCAGCTAACTTGGAGGCACCGTTGTCCATAAACGAGATAAGACAAGCAGCATGGCCATACATCACTCACTCTACTCCGCTTACACTGGCTGAACTTAAAGAAGCTAGCAGAAATTTTGTGGTTGAAGATGATCGGGAAATTAACTTGTTGACACGGTCAGGTAGAATGTTGGGAGCAGATAGTGCTGATCCATCCGGAAAGGGCAAAGGAATTGCGATTTCAAATCCCCAGGCTTCTCGAGATCCTTACAGATCAGCAGGAAATGAAGAAATCCAGGAGGACCCAATTTTGACGCAGTTGAAGAGAACCCAGGCCGATATCTCTTTGTGGTCCCTGCTTACATCTTCTTACCCCCACAAGCTAAAGCTAGAAGAGGCTCTATCCAAAACCAAGGTGTCCGTCAATGCAACTCCAGATGAGGCCTGCCAGTTGATCGGAATAGCCCAATATGGGAACATTATCACTTTTACAGATCTAGATTTGCCTTCTTATGGTTCAAAGCACAACGAGTCTCTTCACATTACCGTGCCCTTAGAGGGGCGTCGAATTCCCCATGTGTTGGTGGATAACGGTTCGGCCATGAACGTGCTTCCTGCAAAGATGATGAGCATGCTAGACATTGATGCACAGAGTCTTAAGCCATCCAACCAGACTATAAAAGCCTACGATTCGACTTCCAGAGCAGTGTTGGGGATTGTTTCTTTGAATCTGTTATTTAGGGGTAAGGAAATGGCAGTGGAATTCCAGGTCATCGATATTCTTGTCACGTTCTCAGCATTATTGGGCAGGCCATGGATACATGAGATCGGAGCAGTAGCCTCCACCCTTCATCAGTGTTTGAAGTTTGTGCAAGATGGTATTTTGATGACCATTTACGGGGACAGTGTCACTATTGGGGAGACTAGCACCAATACCATACCGGTAATGGAAATCAAGCTTGACCAAGAAAGTCTGATGCTTAGTGGTTTCACGATCAAAAATCCGAAAGGGAAGGTCTGCACTATCGATTTAATGACTTCCTCGGACAAGATTCCTCCCATATTGAAGATAATGAGAAGCATGAGCTACATTCCTGGCCTGGGGTTAAGAAAGCGACAACAAGGACCGTGTAAGCTTGAAATGCCAGAGCCAAAGAGAAACAGGCGAGGTCTGGGATATGTTGTGACTGGAGAGGATAAAGCATATGATAAGCCAGAAGCACTTAAAAAGCGGATGACCCTAGCTGCTGGCAAAAGATACAAGAATTCTGATGTACGCCCTTACAGCTGGTCTCTAAATAAACACTTTGTCAAGGAGGATGGTGAAATGTTCATTTGCCCAGAACCAAAGCTAAGTCAGATGGAAGAGAGGGTGAAGATGATACGAAAGTTTGCCACTAGCCAGGATCCGATGAAGGAAATGTTCGTCAGTCTGCCCAGGAGACCAGGCGTTACTGCTACATATGAGAACAACTACCACTTTTGGGGGCCCGATTATGTCAATCAGTTTGAGAAGCTTGCTCTAGATGAGCCTGTGATACACAAGAGTCATGGTGCAGACCTCGTGGACATGGACGGTGATTTGGCAAATTTGTTCGAAGATCTGGGGCTGTCAGAGCCTGAAAGTGGTATGCATACAGCGGAGGTACCTGCAGAAAGGTTTGTTGTTGCTAAAGATCCCCGGGACTTGATCGAATTTTCTTCAGATGATGATATAGTGTCTATGCTTGAATTTGAGAAGGGGCCAGTTGTGGATCCGAGCACTTTGGAGACAGTTGCAGAGAGGCCGTTGCAGAATTGGACTTCATTTCAGGGACCGGTTGCCAGTAGGGAGACTATGATCAAGAAGCTTGGGCTCAAGCCTCGTCCCAGTCTCTCTGTGTCTAAGTTTGTTCCCCACGTCTTGAGTCATTCTCCTGAGTCCCTTGTAATCGAGTTTGAGTCCTCTGATAGGTCTGATGTCCTCACGACAGAAGACCGTCGTCGTGTTGTAGACGTTGTTTTCCCATTCGCTCTTAATAAAATGGTCGATCTTTCCGAGTATCCCGTGATTACAAATTTAACGATTGAACGCTTAACCAAAAATGAGCACAAAGATTTAAAAATAATTAAGCCAGATTCAATCGAAAATAATGCAGACTTAATAGATGAACAATTTTTAGAAAATAATTCAAAGCAGGTTTGCGATCGAAAGGAAAGTTGGGCCCAAGCTGCCGATGAGATATTGACCACGGTGAATCTGGGAACAGCTGAGGAACCCAAAGAGACGCAAATTGGTAGATTCTTCTTTGGAGTTGAGCGGGATGCCCTGATCGAGCTGCTCAAAGAGTTTGTAGATGTCTTCGCCTGGTCCTACAAAGACATGCCTGGGTTGGACACATCTATTGTGGAGCATCGGATACCCCTAGATCCAGAGGCCAAGCCGATCAAGCAAAAACTGCGGCGGATCAAGCCTGAGTGGTCTTTACAGGTTAAGGAAGAGATTGAGAAACTCCTACGGGTGGGCTTTATTAAGGTGATTGAATATCCGACCTGGCTTGCAAACATCGTGATGGTCACAAAGGCAAATGGAAAGGTACGGGTTTGTGTAGACTTCCGAGACCTCAACAAGGCTAGTCCCAAAGATGACTTCCCTCTGCCGAACATTGACATGCTTGTGGATGCAACAGCAAACTATGAAGTCAAGTCTTTTGTCGATGGCTTTGCGGGATATAATCAGATCAAAATGGCTGAAGAAGATCAGGGAAAGACAACTTTTACCACTCCTTGGGGTACCTACTGCTACACACTGATGTCATTTGGGCTGAAGAATGCTGGGGCTACCTATCAAAGGGCCGTCACTACTCTGTTCCATGATATGATCCATAAGGAGATTGAGGTGTATGTTGATGATATGATCATTCATTCTAAGGGGTCAAATGGAAAGCATTTCATTGATCTAAGGAAGTTCTTCAACAGACTTCGGGAGCATTCCATGAGATAAAATCCAGCCATGTGCACTTTCGAGGTTATTCGTGGTAAAGTCTTGGGGTATATGGTCACAGAGCGCGGCATCGAGGTAGATCCCAGAAAGGTCAAGGCAATCGTTGAGATGAAGCCGCCAAGAACTGTCTCTGAGGTAAAGGGTTTTATGGGCCGTCTACAGTACATCAGTCGATTTGTCAACCAGCTGACTTCTATGTGTGAGCCAATATTCAAGCTGCTGAAGAAGAACCAGGAGGTGGTTTGGAACGAAGAGTGCCAGTTAGATTTTGAGAAGATCAAAGCTTATCTTGTTAACCCTCCCATCCTTTGTCCGCCTCATGGGAGCAAACCTCTACTTCTATACTTGACGGTCACAGATACAACCATTGGGGCCATGCTAGCGCAATAAAAGAAGGACTCCAAGGTAGAGAATGCCATCTATTTTGTCAGCCGCAAATTCCAAGGAAGCGAGTTGAATTACTCCGCCCTAGAGAAGACGTGTGCAACTCTGGTTTGGGTGGTCGGAAAGTTAAAGTATTACATGCCGTCCCACATAGTGCATCTGGTCTCCAAAATGGACCCAATTAAGTACTTGTTTCAGAGTGACAGAGGCAGTATCTCCACCAGACTTACAAAATGGACCTTCTTTCTAGCAGAGTTTGATATCAAATATGTGATCCGGAAAGCAATCAAAGGACAAGCTTTGGCAGATCAGTTGGCTGACTCTCCCAGCACAGAAGCCCGAGGGCCAAATCTTTAGTTTCCTGATGAGGGGATCTTCGTTGTAGAAATTGACAACCGATGGCAGCTATTCTTCGACGGCGCAGCGAACAAAAGAGGTAATGGCTTCGGGATGGTATTAGTAGACCCGAATGACATGCATACCCCCCTCACCATCAAGCTAAACTTCTCAGTTACCAATAACGCAGCTGAATATGAAGCTTTCATAGCCAGTCTTGAGGCTGACCTTGAGCAAAATGTGGATGAGTTGGAAGTGTTTGGCGATTCCCAGCTGATAATTAATCAAGCCGCCAACAGATGGAAAATGACAGATCCGTGTCTCCAGAAGTATCATGCTTATATTGCAGAACTCGTCGGCCAGTTTAAGGAAGTGTCATTCCAATTCCTGCCACGAGATAAGTACAGATTCGCCGATTCACTAGCTACTCTGGCTTCTTTGGTGGAAATACCAGAGGGTAAGTCAATCAAGCCGTTCAGAGTCGGGAGGCGAGAGAATCCGGCATATTTTTGTGAAATTGAGCTTGAAACCGTCGATGAGCCATGGTACAGCTAGATCTTTCAATATCTCAAGTATGGTGAGGCATCCTTCCCTGTTGATGAAGAGGGTGACCTAAAAGGTATCCGGGCCAAAAGCCTGCAAGCTCTGAAAAGGCTATCAGCATAGTATGTCATATTTGGCGATGAGTTATGGAATAAAAGGGAAGGTTTCCCACTCCTGCTCTCTATCAATAAAAAGAAAGCTCAGAGAGTAATGGAAGACGTTCACAATGGTGCCTGCGAACCGCACATGAATGCTCGATCCCTTATGCACAGCTTCATCAGACTGGGTTACTTCTGGATCACCATGGAAACTGATTGCATCCAATTTGTGCATACTTGTGACAAGTGTCAGCGGTTCTCCAACTTAAACCACATCCCTCCTCAAGATCTGTATTGTATGACAACTCCTTGGCCCTTCGCAATGTGGGGAATCAATGTCATTGGGAAGATAACTCCATCCGAAAGCAATGGACATTCATTTGTTTTGGTCGCAGTAGATTACTTCACAAAGTGGGTGGAAGCTGCATTCTATAAAGTGCTTACAGCTAAGAAAGTTGTTCGCTTCATAAAGGAACAAATCTTTTGCTGCTATGGAGTCCCGAATGAGATCATCTCTGACAACGGATCCCATTTTGAAGGAGAAACCGATCGGCTGCTCACTGAGTACAGGGTTAAGCGCCATAAGTCATCGTCGTACAGATCGCAGACAAACGGTGCTGTTGCGGCTGCCAACAAGAACCTTGAGCGAATCATAAAGAAGATGGCCGAATGAGGACGGGATTGGCCGGAGAAATTGCATCTAGCAATGTGGGGCTACCGCACTTCAATCCGGACTGCTACCGGTGTAACTCCATATACCTTAACCTACGGAATGGAGGCTGTCATGCCCATTGAGCTAGAGATTCCATCCCTCAGGGTATTACTCGAGAATGAAGTCAATGAGATTGAATGGCTCCAAAGTCGATACAATGAGTTGGCACTGTTGGACGAACGCAGATTAAAGGCCATGGAGCATAACCGGGCATATCAGAAGAGAATGACCCGTGCTTTCAACAAAAAAAGTGAAGCCCAGGGATATCAAAGTTGGTGATCTAGTCCTCAAGATGAAGCCTTCCAATCAGAGCAGTGCATTGGGCAAATGGGCACCTGTCTGGGTTGGGCCTTTCTTGGTAAAGAAAATATTCTCCAGAGGAGCTATGCAGCTGACATATATGGACGGCAACCCGTTCCTGCACCCCGTCAATGGCGACAAGTTGCGGCGGTATTATATTTGATCGACTCTTCCCCCTGTATAATAAAAATAAAAAAGAAAGAAAAAGAAAAGAATAAAAAAAGAGAGAAAAATAAAAGGCGCAACAAAATTGTCCCAGATGAGACTGAAAACCTCTCAAAAGGCAGTCCATGCAAAAATAAGGGACGCGCCCGGTGCTAAAAGAATATACCCAACTAGGCTGAAAACCCTAAAAATGGGCGGTCTAGGTAAAAAATAGGGTTGCACCATGTCCCCCTTCTATATTCCCTTTCTTAAACACAAAAGTTAATTGAGTCGAACTACGGAGACCTGAGCCCCTTAGTTCTCTTTGTAAAAGGGGAACGTAGGCAACCACTCGTGGTTCGGTCTAAAATGCTGCAAAATCCCAGATCTTGTCAATTAAATTGGTGCTTTCAAATTGCCAAAATGTGTTTTGATTACGGTTCCAAAGCTTTTCAAGTTTCATTATAAGTCAATATTCTTTTTGATGAGTTCAAGCACGGCCTGCTTTCGACTCATGTAACCTGCTGCGAATAAAAGCAATAAATTTTCAAAATTCTAACATCTATTTTGTCTGCAATAAGTAATCAAGGGATACTCATGTTCCATACAATAAATCTCTTCCTCAAAATACAAACAAAAGTGTCTCCTATCTCTCAGATAAAGTGTCTAGGAGCTCGTTCCCGCTCCCAAACTTGCATCTCTATTCTTCCTTTTCCTCGGTTCCCGGGAGGTCCTTGGCCTAGAATTGTCAAATAAGTAGGTTTGATCTTGTCCTAGCTCGGGTATAATGCGTGCCGGTGGCTCGATCAGACCAGTCTCCCTCAAAGCTGCCCTAGCAATCCTCTCTTGCCTCAAGGCCTCTCTGCGAGCTATCACCTCTGGATCATCTCTCATGGCAGCTCTCCGAAGTTCTTGCCTCCGATAGTCCTCAGCAACATCGCCGATGACATCATCTAGGTTCCCCTGGGCCTCTGTATCTCTGAAAGACCGACTGGTCGGGTAGTTCGCTCTAAGGTATTCTCGACGGCAAGCCTCTATTGTCAACTGCACAGGACCCGTTGCTCCTCATACCAAATCAGATACTCTGTGGTCAAGAATGTAACCCCTCTGGCCTATCGAAGGAGTGTCCATGTGGGAAGAAAGCCCTCCAAAAAGGATCCACTGAAAAACTGCACAGTTTGAGGCTCGGTCATGTCCATCGGAACATCATCAGTCATCAGTCTCTCCCTCAAAGCCCGGACAATCTACTGCGGGTACCGGTACTGCCACTGACCCATCCTAAATATCCCTCATGGTCTGCAATCCCCACGCTGGAATCCAGAAGCTCAGATTAGCTATCCCATACCGTGTCAATCTCATCTGCCAGCTATCAGCGGTCGCATCTCTCAGCACTCCGCGTTGCCCCGTCACCCAAGGCATATCAATTTGACCCGCTGGAAGCGGCATGATCAAACGCAACCTCTCAGAGAGCCACAAGGATAGTAAACCGAGGCTGCCTGCACCCATGAAATCAGATCCTCCTACTAACCTATCAATGCCATGGTAGGTCTCAGATAGTAGTAGCGGTACAATGTCCATCTCTCCCTGCCCAGAGCGGATTTGACAAAGGTCCACACCTCGGTCACCCCTGAGTTGCCTAACAATCTCCAACAATGCACTCGGACAGACTCCGATGTACCCACAGAAATAATCAGCTGACAGGATGAACATCATAACATATCCAAAGATGTAGAAAGATCAAACAGCTCAGGACTGGATAAGCGCAATCTGGCCATCCGGGTCAAGTCTATGGACCCATCACCCAGAATTATAGGTGACACCTGATCTGCTGGCAAGCACAAGAAGTCTGATAACTGCTCCACAATCGATCGTTTGTCCCATGGGAATGCTACAGTCGTTGCCTCACTCAGGCCTATCAATGCCCTGAAATCCTCCATGGTCGGCATCAGATCATTATATGACAAAGTGAAGACATGTCGCTCCAAATCCCAAAAGCAGGATGCAGCCCGGAGCAAATCCCAGTCAACCCTCCAATCTTTCAAGGACCAAATGCATGGCATTCCGTACCTCTCGCCAATGAGCTTTCTATGCTGCCTCCGGTGAAAGTGCAAAATTTCAATGAAGTCTTGGCGAAATTGATGTTCCCGAGAAGCCACTTCTCTACTATAATGCTCCATTATGGTTGAAAGTACCAATCTTTGTCAAAGAACGCTTGTCTGTCAAGCTGGGGCTGCTGGTGTTCTCCTACAAAAAGGGCAGTGTTCGCAAATGAATCCTGAGCTGATTTAAAAGGGCCTGTTACGAGCTTCCTCCAGTCGTGCGACAAAACTTGCCAAGCAGGCATGGCATGTCGGGTGACATATCTTTTCAACATCAGAAATCATCAAAGTTGCTGCAAGTTTACCTTCCAGAATACTTTCCGACTCGCCGTCGCTGCAATACACCTCCCATCCTCACATATATGCACCCCATGTAACTGCACGGGAGAGGGTTCACTCCACCATATGTATCACCATACACACTCACCCGATACAGTTTCATCATCTCATGTACAAACCCGACAAAGCCGATCATTCAATACAATAATCATATTTCCTCCATTCAATCATCCCATTCCCAGAGCGGATAGATTCGTGCAAACAAACTAACATAGCTTAAATCTTTGCTAACAGAGTAGCATAGTCAGATTTAGTGCCTGGAGTGTTGTTTCCCCCCGCAGGTACAATAATCAACTGAGCATCATCAAATCTTGAGGACTATCCCTCAACCAAAATCGAGACAAAGAATCCAAATCCATCAGTCTCCCCAGCAATGTTCATCAAAATCATCGGCCTCGCCGCCAAAGCATCATCAAAATCCGTCTTCCATGGTAATCTAGCAAGTAAAATTCATGCCCTATCAAGCAAAGTTCATGACTCCAAAGTCAGCCAATCTTCAACAAAAGTCATCCCCCGCACGGCAAGCTATATCTCATCATCAAGCAGTAGCATAAGTCCCTTGGCAGCTACAGTTTTCCCGCATCATCAACAAGCAGTAGCCTAAGTCCCTTGGCAGCTACCTTTCACCACCAACAAACAGTGGTCTAAGTCCCTCCGGCAGCCACGATCATCATCAACAATAGCATGAGTCCCTTGGCAGCTACCGTTCCTCTTCATCACCAAAAGTGGTCTAAGTCCCTCCGGCAGCCACGATCATCATCAACAGTAGCATGAGTCCCTTGGCAGCTACCGTTCCTCTTCATCAGCAACAGTGGTCTAAGTCCCTCCGGCAGCCACAACCATCATTAACAGTAGCCTGAGTCCCTTGGCAGCTACCGTTCCTCTTCATCAAACAGTGGTCTAAGTCCCTTTGGCAGCCATAACCATCATTAACAGTGGTCTTAAGTCCCTCCGGCAGCCACGTTCATCATCAAGCAGTGGTCTAAGTCCCTCCGGCAGCCACGATCATCATCAATAGTAGCCTAAGTCCCTTGGCAGCTACCGTTCCTCTTCATCAGCAACAGTGGTCTAAGTCCCTCCGGCAGCCTCGATCATCATCAACAGTAGCATGAGTCCCTTGGCAGCTACCGTTCCTCTTCATTAACAACAGTGGTCTAAGTCCCTCCGGCAGCCACAACCATCATTAACAGTAGCCTGAGTCCCTTGGAAGCTACCGTTCCTCTTCATAAAACAGTTGTCTAAGTCCCTCCGGGAGCCATGATCATCATCAAGCAGTGGTCTAAGTTCCTCCGGCAGCCACGATCATCAACCGTAGCCTCAATCCCTCCGGCAGCTATAGGTAAACACAGCAAAGGTATGAAAGCATATCTCTACCATTTCTTGCTCCTTGTTGGTTTCGTTTTCGAACTACGACCAACTTGACTCCCTCCTAGGGATACGTGGGAATCCTTTCTCCAAAGGTTCAGCCATCCGATCTCACCAGATCATCGTCCAATCATCCGCCATATCCTCAACCGCTCATTGGGATTGGGTCTTCTTTTATCGACAATCTCACTTCTTCCATAATTGACGTTACCGAGGGGCTCTGTAAGTACGCCAATCCAATTTGCTACCCTCTTAGGTGCATTTTAATATGATAAAATTGCATTAGGGGCATTTTGGTAAATTCTCGGTTTATTTCAAGACTTCCGAAAACATTCCATAAGTTTCTTGCGAAGGAAGTACCTTTTTGTAATTTGCTCATGCTAAAGGACCTACAGGGAATAAACCAGTTTTGGACCTTTTGGGTATTAACCTGGAATGTTCCAGAACCAAGTTTTGGCGCCAGAAACGGTTGGTGACACCTTGTGTCACGCGACAACTCGAGCCATGGAAATTGGTTACAGAAGGTCGTGCGACACCATGTGACCATCATCTGCAGCCTATAAATAAGACCCTACCCTTCTCATAAATGTATCCCTCTTTTGCCTACTGTTTCTCTGCCAGTTTCTCTACGTACCATACACAGCCAAACACACCTCCCTCTCTCTCTCCTACCCAAAATCCCTCCAATCCTCCTTCAATTCCCTCCAATTCACCCCAATTCATCCGTCCTCACATAGATCCTCCATCAACCACTTCTCCTCAGTTCAACCAGTTCCAGGAGCAGTTTATTGAAGGATTCTATACCAAACTTGGTATAGAATTCTTGGACACTACAAGGGTAACTACTCTAATCCATCTCTCTCTCTTATTTTGTCATTTCATAATTCAATCATCATAGTCTCATCTGATTTTAGTAAGTCGACTCCATCTGTCTTACTTACTCAAATCCAATCGCAATCTCTCTGTTTAATCATTGTGTTTTGCATAATTGAGTGTTCATAAGTTGGAATTTGTTGGAATTGGTGTTTGATTCCCAAGGGAGTGTGGATCTCCCCATATCCACACCCCCTTGGTTGAATTATTGTTGAATTTTTCATTTCGAAGCTGAATTGATTGAATCATTAGATCTGTATTAGTTTCTGTTTCTTCTGTGTGCAGATTGTTAGATCTCTGCAAATGGACACCTTGTGTCACGCGACACAATATGTCTGGGTAGATCCTGTGTAACGCGACACATCTAGCCAGGCATATTATGTGTCACGCGACACATCTTGTCTATTTGCAGAGATCGTTTTCCATTTGTAATATGTTCTGATCTATGTAATTGGGACGTGGCCTCCCTAACCAAATGGTTCACAAGTTGTAAGATCTCATTTCAATCAATAAAATTCATGTTTTACCACATTTGTTCATTATCATTGTTTGCACACACTTTGAATTATTTGGATGTTTAATTAGAAAGACTCGTCTACGGACGAGGCATGTTGGGTGAACTCTCGGTTCTTCCCAACACGTAACCTGACCCCCGGACCCTTTTCTCTTTCAAAGGTTTTTCAAAGTGTACCTTAAAACATGGCGTGGCAACTCCTAGTTTTTTATCATCATTAAAAATTTCGACGAGCATTCATTCAGCGGGTAGGATTCATCAGGGTCATTGAAAACCCGACATGGTTATCAAACATCGTGACTGTGACTAAGGCCAATGGGAAGGTGCGCTATTGTGTAGATTTCCAGGATCTGAACAAGTCTAGTCCCAAGGACGACTATCCGTTGCCGAACATAGACATCCTCGTGGATGCCACCGCTAACTATGAAGTCAAATCCTTCGTTGATGGCTTTGCTGGCTACAACCAGATCAAGATGGCCGAGGAGGACCAAGAAAAGACAGCCTTCACCACACCCTGGGGAATGTACTGCTATACGGTGATGCCTTTTGGACTTAAGAATGCCGGGGCTACGTATCAAAGGCCAGTGACTGCACTCTTTCACAACATGATCCACAAGGAAATTGAGGTCTATGTTGATGACATGATAAACCATTCCAAAGGTGTGGATGGACATCACTTTGTCAACCTACGAAATTTCCTTGAATGGTTAAGACAGCATTCCATGAGACTAAACTCTGCAAAATGCACCTTTGGAGTGACAAGGGGAAAAGTGCTTGGGTATATGGTCACAGAATGAGGTATTGAAGTCGATCCCTGAAAGATCAAGGCCATTATGGACATGAGGCTGCCTCGAACTCAGACAGAGGTCAAAAGCTTTAAGGGCAAATTACAGTACATTAGCCGTTTTGTCAATCAGCTGACTACCATGTGCGAGTCCATCTTCAAGCTCATGAAGAAGAATGTGGACACAGAATGGACTGAGGAATGCCAGGATGCCTTTGACCAAATCAAGGCATACCTAGTACACCCCCCGGTGCTATGCCCCCCACATGGACAGAAACCTCTTTTGCTCTATCTCACTGTCACTAATACGGCAGTTGGGGCCATGCTGGCTCAGGAAAAGAAGGACTCTCGGGTAGAAAATGCCATTTACTTTGTCAGTCGGAAGCTACAAGGGAGTGAGCTCAATTACTCAGAGTGCGAAAAGACTTGTGCAGGAATGGTCTAGGTAGTCGGTAAGCTGAAGCATTACATGCAGGCCCACTCTGTGAACTTGGTCTCGAAAATGGATCCCATCAAGTACATCTTCGACAAGCCTTCCCTTTCAATGCGTCTAGCAAAGTGGCCATTCTTCCTGGCTGAGCATGACATCAACTATATGACAAGAAAGGCAATCAAAGGTCAAGCGCTGTCAAACCATCTGGCAAATTTCCCTAGCAATGAGGACCGAGGGCCTGAACCCCAGTTCCCGGATGAAGGGATCTTCGTAGTTGAGCCTGAGAACCGATGGAAGCTTTTCTTTGATGGGGCTTCTAACAAAAGGGGAAATGGCGTAGGAATGCTACTGGTCGACCTGAAAGATGAGCACACGCCAATAGCCATCAAGTTGAACTTCCCTGCCACAAACAATGCTGTAGAGTATAAAGCTTGCATTGCTGGTTTGGAGGCTTCCTTAGAAAGAAATGTCAAGGAACTCGAGGTCTATGGAGACTCAGCCCTGATCATCAACCAGGTCTCCAACAAATGGAAGACTGTGGGTCCTAATCTTCAGAGGTATCATGCCTACATGGAGTAATTGACTGAGCAGTTCAGAGAAGTAACCTTCCATTACCTGCCGAGAGACAAGAACAGATTTGCAGATGCCTTAGCTACTCTAGCCTCATTAGTAGAGATCCCCGAGGGAAAGGTGATAAAACCATTCAGGTGATAAAACCACTCCTCTTATGTGTCACCCAAGAAAGGGCAAGAGAGCTAATGACCGAAGTCCACTATGGTCCCTGCGGTCCTCATATGAATGCCGGAGAGTTGATGCAAGTGATCCTCAGAATGGGCTATCATATGAATGCCGGAGAGTTGATGCAAGTGATCCTCAGAATGGGCTATTACTAGATTTCCATGGAAATAGACTGTGTCCAGCATGTCCGAGAGTGCGATAAATGCCAACGGTTTGCCAACCTCAATCATCTTCCGCCTCATGACCTATACTGCATGATGACTCCTTGGCCATTTGCAACTTGGGGCATTGACGTGATAGGGAAGATAGCCCCGGCTGGAAGCAATGGGCATGAATTTGTGCTAGTGGCAGTGGACTACTTCACCAAGTGGGTAGAGGCAAAGTCCTATAAGGTCCTCACTTCCAAGAAAGTGGCCCAGTTTGTCAAAGAAAGCATCATGTGTAGATATGAGGTTCCCAATGAGGTCATTTCAGATAATGGGTCGCACTTTGAAGGGGATTGCGATAGGTTGCTGTCAGAATTCAGAGTCACTCGCCCCAAAATGTCCCCGTACAGGCCTCAGACCAATGGAGCAGTAGAAGCTGCCAACAAGACACTCGAAAGGATTATTCGAAAAATGGCCACCCGTGGTCGTGACTGGCCCGAAAAGCTGCATCTGGCGCTCTGGGGCTACAGAACGTCTGTCAGAACAGCCATGGGAGAAACCCCCTTCGCCCTGACCTACGGGATGGAAGCAGTGTTGCCAGTAGAGTTGGAAATCTCGTCATTAAGGGTCCTCCTGGAAAACAGTGTCAATGAAGTAGAATGGCTACGCAGTCGGTACAATGAATTGGCCCTACTTGATGAAAGGAGGCTAAAATCCATGGAACAAACCCGAGCCTACCAGAGGCGAATGGCCAGGGCATTCGACAAAAAGGTCAAGGCCAGAGACATCAAAGAGGGTGACCTAGTACTGAAAGTGAAGCCCCCTACCAGAGACAACCCTTTGGGAAAGTAGGAACCCGTTTGGATCGGCCCGTATGTGGTGCAGAAGATACTCTTGGGAGGAGCAATTAAGCTTGCGGACCTGGACGGCAATTGCCCAGCTAGGCTGAAAACCCTAAAAAGGGCATGTTGGGTATGCATGTTTTAACCCTCCTATTTTGTATTAGATTTGATTGATACCATAACCTCCTGTCTGTTTTAAGGACTTTAGGACCCTATGTAATGAAGCTTAGACTTCAATTTTTTAGCTAAGTCCATTTTATAGAATAGGTTAATCTTAGGCTTGAAGACTGGCACAAGATTCATTGGAAGCAAGGTTGCAGTTCCAGCAGTATTCAAAACCGCCCTATGAACCGCACTTGTAAACCGCAAGTGTAGTTCTACCTTGAATCTGCCTTTTGAACCAACCGCATGCAACCGCCCTTGAACCGCACCTGTGCAGTTCATATGCAACCGCATCCAAGCAACCTCCTGGTGTAGCAAAACCGCATGTCCCTAACCGCATCTCACCAACCGCATCCAATGATTGGCTACTTGAAGTGAACCACTTTTTAACCGTTGGAATCCACGTCAGCAATATCAAAAGTCAACCAACAAATCTTGTCACGTGATTCAATGTCAGAGAAGATCTGCAAGGATCTTGAAAAGTTGACAGGTGTCCTAACCTCATTGCTTGCGGTGGAGCACGATCGGCTTTATGCGCATTGTACCAAAGGACAAAAGTGGTTCTTTGTGGACCAATAAGATTGCATCAAGTCTTGTCCTTACAACAGCTGTATCCAACGGATAGTTTCTTGATACTTGGGTATAAATACCCCTAATCTTCACCATTTTAAGATTGCTTGAAAAAATTGAGAAGTGCTGTGTTCATAGAAGCTGAAGCTCTGCCCAGAAATTGTTCAACCCTTTGAATCTTCATCTTCATACTTCAAGAAATATTCCCCAGCCCAGAAATCAAGCCTTAACACATTCAAGAATCATTGAGCTCTACATCTCACAGATTTAAAGAGCCTTGATCTTGTCCTCACACACACACACCTCATTTGTTCTAATCACATAGATTAAACACTTGAGATATTAGTTATAGTTTTGGATTTGTTCTTCATAGAAAAGATTTTATTGTACTTTGTAATCTCTCAAATACTTAATATAAAATCTCTCTTAGAAATCCAAGACTAACCATCTTGGTAGTGGACGTAGATCGTTTATCGATTGAACCACTCCAAATATTGTGTTCTTACTTTCTGCATTTATATTTACTTGTGCTTACTAATTATCTTTCTGTTTCTCTGTTTGATCTTTATTTAGTTATCCATTATTGTGAAATAGTGTTTGGAGTTAACAAAGTCAAAACCTCACGTGTTTGTAAAACTGCACTTCCCAAAACCGCATATCAAAACCGCAATTTACAAACCGCCTCTAAAACCGCTTTACACTCTATAATTCCATGTGCATTTTACACTATCACTTGCGATCTGTTATCAATTGCAAGAGGATTTTGTAAGCAAGAGGTTTAGTTTTTAATAGAGGGCGAAAAATTTTAAACGACTATTCACCCCCCTCTGTTTGTATTTTCACCCTTGTTGCCACCTTTGGGACCAACAAGTGGTATCGAGCTAAACACATTTTAAAACCACAGTTTTCAAGCTTAACGGCTTGTGTGCCGATTCGATATGGCAACCTCAAAGACAATGACTACGGTAACTATTCACACATTCCAATGTTGGACGAAGACCACTTTGACATACGGAAGTGCCGAATGCTTATTCATTTGGAAACTATAGATGAAATCTTTGGTGGAGTGCGTGATCAATGGCCCTCTAATTCCAATGAAGGCTAACAGCTGATGCAACCACCAATGCTGAAACTCCTGAGGTCAAAAAGCCAAAAGATGAGTGGTCGGATGAAGAGATGAGATTAGTTGCCTTGGACAGCAAGGCGAGGTTCATCATTTCTGGGACCCTCCCCATATCAACTCTACAGAAAGTAATGTACCTCAAAACCGCAAAGTAGATGTGGGATGCCATAGAGAGCTACCTCGAAGGTGACGAAGAGTGCAAGGAAAACAAATTATACCTTTGTTGAAAGATCCTACAACAACTTCAACAGAAAACCCAACGAAACCTTGCGTCAAACCTACGATCGCTATGTTGAGGTAGTTAATGCTTGTAGATCTCTTGGTAAAACTTTAACCGATAAGGAAATCAATATGACTTTCCTATCTGCTTTAGGTTCTAGATGGGTAAATAAGGCTACCTCTCTAGAAGACTCCAAAGTATTGGGTACTTGGTCGTTAAGTAACTTGTATGCCAATCTTAGAATTTATGAACTTAAATTAAATCATATTGAAGAGATAGAAGGGAAAACCAAATCGCTTTCTATGTCTGTAGTGGAACATGAAGAGAAACCATCCACATCCAATCAAACCACTGATCCTTCCATATCAACCTCATCACTCATCGAGATGGATGATGATGATTTTGCCATGTTTGTGAAAAGATTCCAAAAATTTAGAAAATCTTCAAAACCTCTCACAAAATCATTTTCAAAAGGCAAACCTCCTGCAACATTTTCTAGGGTTGCAGATACAAAGAAGAAGAGTGACTTGGTTTGCTACAACTGTAGAAAACCTGGCCACTTTGCATCTGAGTGTCCACAGCCTAAATATGAATACATGAAAAAGAAAACTTTTCCTTCGAAATTTTCTCATCGTAAGGGAATGGTTCTTTGAGGAGGAAGAGAATTCCAAGGAATTAGCAACTTGGATTGAAAGCAGTTACGAGGATGGAAGTGACGGTGAAACCGAAGAGGTTAACCTGCGCAATTGCGAGAAGCTTCGATGACTCAAATTACGAATCATTTGAGTTGCAAGATATGGAAGAAAAGGAGGTTTCTACAAAACTTCCAAATTATAAATTGGATGATGATATTAAACTTACTCCTAGCGTTAAGATAGGAAATTGTTCGTATTCACGTCCCATTTTCTCATCTAAAACTGCTCCACCTTCAAAAGCTATTCCAAAGAAAACTTTGAAAAAGGTGGTGGAAGAGGTTTCTCCCATGGAACATGAAAAGATGTTCAAGGAAGCTGAAATGGTGATCCATCAATTCTCAAATCTTAAGAAAGCCTTAAGCTTAGCTCATGATGAACTTAATCTGTACAAGACGGAGAAAACTGTGATGAGGTTTGAAATTTCTAATCTTAAGGACCAAATCAAACAGATGACTCCTCTTGCTGATCAAAACCGCATCCTTGAAACTAAGGTTGCTGCACTTCAACTCAGGAATGATGACTTGGTAACCCAAATCAAAGATCGCCAAAAGATTATTGATTCGTGGCTCAAGTCTCAATCCACCAAGGATAAAATCTTGGACTTCCAAGTTCCTCCTGGAACTAAGGATGGTCTAGGGTTTGGATATGAGGAAGAAGAGAAGTGTGCATCCTCGAGTGAAAAGGATGAGAAATTTCCAGAACTAACTAAAGAAATTCCCAAGGAGAAGCTTGCTAAGGGTAAGGGTAAATCAAGACAAGTAAATTATGTCTACCCTAAAGGAAAGCAATATGGGAAGAATTCTGTGTTGAAACCTAAGAATTCTGTGGAAGCACCAGAAGAGGAAATGGCTTATGGAATTGGTAGAATCCTGCTCCAACCACTTACGGTGGAAAAGGCGGTTCTGCTAACTCTAGGTCTGACCGCGTCTCTTCTTCGACCGCTACTCCTGCCTTCAAAAGCAAGAATAGCGTTCCCGGGAAATACGTGGTCAAACCAAAGCTGTTCCCTTTGTATCGAGCTGGAATGTTAGTGGAACCGCACCTCCCAAACCGCTTCCTTGTCCCAAACCGCATGCAACTCCTAAGAAGAGTAAGGAGTTAGTAAAACCTCATGATGCTTGTAGCTTTTATAAATGTTACGTGTGTGATGGTTTAGGTCACAAGGTGCAGAATGCCTTTTGCGGTTCACACCCAATGCAGGGAAGAGCAAACCTCCTTGTCAAACGGGTGTGGGTTGTAAGGGTTGCTAACTTCAGGACCCAAGAAATAAAGGGGGACCTCGTTCTTAATGTTTACATTTCAGGTCCTCTGCTTCATGGCTGGTCACTCCAAGGATAATGAATGGTATCTTGATAGTGGCTGCTCAAGACATATGACTGGAGATAGATCATTACTTGAAGATGTCGTTGAAGCAAGTGGTCCATCTGTAACCTTTGGTGACAACAACAAAGGCAAGACCATTGGATATGGTATTATAAGGAGAGGAAACCTAACCATTGAGAAGGTTTCTCTTGTTGAAGGACTCAAGCACAACCTCCTTTCAATTTCTCAATTTTGCGACAAAGGAATGCTTTGCAATTTCACGTCATCAAATTGCTTTATCAAAGACAGCATTTCCGGCGACACCCTACTCACAGGGATTCGTAAGAGTAATATTTACATTATTGATCTAAATTCTGCATGTAGTATTACTAATATCTGTTTTATAGCCAAGAATGTGAGCGAAAATAGTTGGCTATGGCACAAGAGGTTGAGCCACTTGAACTTCAAGTATCTTGCAAAGATTGGTAGGGAAAACCTCGTTCGTGGTTTACCCAAAGTGGCTGACCACCATCCAGAGAAATGCAGTGCATGCCAGCTTGGTAAGCAGTCCGCGTCGTCTTTCACCAGCAAGACCGCTCCTTCAACTTCAAGATGCTTACAACTGCTTCACATTGATTTGTTTGGACCCGTAACCACTGCCAGCATTGGAGGAAATAGATATACCTTAGTGGTGGTGGATGATTATTCAAGATATACGTGGGTTGAGATGATGATTTCCAAAGATGACTGTTATGAGATTCTCACCGCACTATTTAGACGGCTCCAAACTCAAAAAGAAGACGACATCGTTAGTGTTCGATCAGATAATGGAACAGAATTCAAGAACAACGGTGTTGCTCAGTATTGTGATGACCATGGGATTGATCACAATTTTTCAACAGCTGGTGTTCCACAACAAAATGGGGTTGTGGAAAGGAAGAATAGGACGTTGATTGAGGCTGGAAAGACAATGATATACGAAGCAAAGTGCCTCGGTATTTTGAGATTTGAAGCTATCAATACCGCATGCTTCACTCAGGAACCGCTCCTCATCAACAAAACCTATAATAAGACTCCCTATGAGCTTTGGCGAGGAAGAACCCCAACATTGCTTTCTTCAAGATCTTTGGCTGCAAATGTTTTGTTCTCTACAACGGAAGAGAAAATAGAGGTAAATTCGGAGCCAAGGCCGATGAAGGTATTTTTGTTGGGTATGCTAAACATTCTAAAGCTTTTCGTATTTTCAATAAAACTAGTTTAAAAATAGTAGAGTCTGTCCATGTTACTTTTGATGAGCATTCTCTCCTTGAGCCACATTTGGCTCCAAATGTTGCTGATGATTTTGTTGAGCATAATGAACCAGGTGAATCTCAAACCGCACCTGAACCTCAACCGCAAAATCCAGCACCCTCAACTGAAATTCCCAAAACCGCAATTTTGAAACCGCACACGAAGAACCTCTCCGGATGCAACTGCAAGGGAAGATGAAGTTGAGAATTCCCCTATCCAGCTTATAGAACCTCTTCGTCAACTTACCTTCCATGACTTCGCTGAAGGATCTAACGACGTTCCAATTGAAGATCTTCAGCAAACCTCAGTCCAACCAGACTTACCCCAGGAGGTTCGTGAAGTCAGCAGTCACCCTCTCACAAATGTGATTGGTGATCTGTTTTCCGGGGTTCAAACAAGGAGATCAAATTATGACGAGCATACTTCACTTTTATCTCAAGTTGAACCCAAGAAGATTGATGAAGCACTCCAAGATTCCAGTTGGGTCGTTGCCATGCAAGAAGAACTCAACCAGTTTGAAAGATGCAAGGTCTGGACTTTGGTGCCTAGACCTCAGGATCAAGGAGTGATAGGAACTAAGTGGGTATTTAGGAATAAGATGGATGAGAATGGAAGCATCACTAGGAATAAAGCAAGGTTGGTTGCACAAGGATATAGGCAAGAAGAAGGAATTGATTATGATGAAACCTTTGCTCCAGTCGCAAGATTGGAAGCTATTAGGATCTTCTTAGCCTACGCCTCTTTCAAGCGTTTCAAGTTATATCAAATGGACGTGAAGAGTGCTTTCCTCAACGGTGAACTTCAAGAGACCGTATATGTTGCCCAACCTCTTGGATTTGAAGACTCCAAATTTCCCAATCATGTCTACAAACTCCAAAAAGCTTTGTATGGACTTAAGCAAGCTCCAAGGGCATGGTATGAGACTCTTTCTAAATTTTTACTAGAAAAAGGATTTAAACGTGGTAAAATCGATACAACTCTTTTTATTGCCAAATATAATGAGCATACTTTACTTGTTCAAATTTATGTCGATGATATTATTTTTGGTTCTACTAATGAGTTGCTTTGTAAGCGTTTCGAAAAGCTAATGAAAAGCAAGTTTGAAATGAGCATGATGGGAGAATTAACTTTCTTCCTCGGGCTTCAAATCAAGCAATGCGAAGAAGGTATCTTCATCAGCCAAGCCAAGTACACCAAGGAGTTGATAAAGAAGTTTGGACTAGAAAATGCTAAAGCCTATGATACTCCTATGGCCACCGGCAATAAGCTAGATAAAGATCTCAAAGGTAAGAAAGTTGATCAGACTTTATATCGAGGTATGATCGGCTCATTACTTTACTTAACTGCTAGTAGGCCAGATATCATGTTTAGTGTCTGTGTATGTGCACGCTACCAAGCAGATCCTAGAGAAGCACATCTTATTGCAGTCAAGCGTATAATCCGCTATTTATCTGGAACCACTAACCTTGGACTTTGGTATTCCAAAGATTCGAACTTCGATCTTGTAGGTTATTCAGATGCAGATTATGCAGCTTGTACTATTGACAGGAAAAGCACTAGTGGTACTTGTCATTTCCTCGGGAATAGACTAGTTGCTTGGGCCAGCAAGAAGCAAGCTTCAGTTTCAGTGTCAACCACAGAGGCTGAGTATATTGCTGCTGGTAGTTGTTGTCACAAATCCTTTGGATGAAGCAGCAGTTGGTAGACTATGGAATCCATGAAGGGAATTGCCCTATCATGTGTGACAACACTTCAACCATTTCAGTCTCCAACAACCCTGTCATGCATTCCAAGACCAAGCATATTGATATCAAGTATCATTTCCTCAAAGACCATGTAGAGAAGAGGAATATCCATTTAGAGTACGTGGGGACAGACAAATGCATTGCTGATATCCTCACAAAGGCTCTTGACTCCAAGAGGTTTTCATTCCTTAGAGGAGAAATGGGTATGCTTGAACTTAAATAAATTCCATTCTTTTTATTAACTAACTTGGTTGTTGAGTATAGTTTCAATTCCACTGTTGAACCGCATGTACCAAACCGCAAGGATGTCCAACCGCACTGCAGCCAACCGCTTCACTCAAACCGCATGCTGCAGCTCAACCGCTTGGACCTCAACCGCGTTTCAACTTGGAGTAATTTCTAACTTTTGCTTATGTTAAAAAAAAAAAATGTTCAACTTCTTTTTATTTATTTTTCAGTCCTTATTTTTTTCTTTAAGGGTTTATTTGCAAATGTTTTCCCACGAAAATTTAAATTTTAAGAGCATTCAATGCAAAGGGAACATTAGCATTAAATGGCCTTCATGTCAGCCGTCATTGGTTGATGGGATGAAGCTGAAAGGGTGCTAATTTGCAATGATTCACTGAGTTGGTGAAGCTAATGTGTCCTTTCATCTGCCAAACCCTAATCCTTTCCTATAAATAGAAGACACAACTCACCTTTTCAAACTTTTCACTGTCTTCTTCCTCTGTCATCGTACTATCTGTCAGAGTTCACCAAACTTATTCTTCATATCTTCATAAATTTCTAAGTTTTTCTTCATCAATGGCTCCCAAACCCATTGAAGACATGGTATGATTTCTTGAACTTAACCTTTTTATCTTCTGCAAATCATATATGTTCATCTCGTTTTCTGCCATTGTTGAATTTTTTTTAAGCTTCGAACAACATGACCTACTTTTGTTCATATATGCTTCATCTCTTGATTATTTTTGATGATAATTGTTAGGTTATGTTCGGATTTTGTTTATTTGTTTGATTATATACTTTATTTTATGATCAATCAACATTTTGAACACTGATTTTGAATTTCAAAACTTTCTAAGTTCGAAACCCACTTTCTGTTTATTACATTTTCTGGGTGATTCTGAGCAAAGTAGATGTTTTTATTGTTATATTGTTAATCTACTGCTCAATGTGATCATTTTGACATGTTATTTGTTCATTTTGGTTAACATTTTTCAAATCTCTGTTCTTGGTGTTCTTCATGTTCTTCATGCACTCATGTGAATGTTCATCATGTTTTTCAGAAATTTCTTATGTTTTGGGTTAACCTAATTTTCAAACTTGTTTTTCCATACTTAGAAAATTTCTGAAAATTTTACCTTGTTGCATGTTTGAACCGCATGCCTTTGAACCGCATGCTATGTTTTGAAACCGCACTTATAATTGCTTAATTCTTGTTTCAAAACCGCATCTCTGAACCGCATGTTTTTCACTTCTAAACCGCATGATGAAAACCGCATATACATTTTCAAACCACATGCTAGAAAATTACTTAAGTTTTACTAAGTATATAGAATTTGGACACCATAAATTTCCTCTCTAAGCACCGCTTGCAGTGTGGGATAATTTTGGATTACAATGCCACGTACTAAGTATAGACTTTTGTGTTTTTCTTATTAGTTTCCTACCTGTGTTCACAGTTTCATTGTGGTTGGAAATTTTCATTTCCAAAACCGCACTATTGCCAACCGCATGTGTGCCCCAACCGCATATGAACTGTGATTTTCCTAAAAGTGTTCTAACTTGAGTGTTTTATTTGTAGAATACCAAGTATTTCCTGCCAGGTTGGGAGATAAATGAACCAGAGTTGCGGTCTGATGCTCTGGGAAGAGAGATGATGAGGAAGATGCAAGCTTCTGGAATCCTTCCCCTTTTCAACAAAAATCAAACCTATACCATTCCCTCCTTCATTGACCAGTTCTATGAAACCGCAGTGAAAGGAGAGACTGAGCTGTCTGATGGTAGCAAGATCCCCAATTTGGTGGGAGAAGTTGAAGGATTCAGAGTCTCCATAGACTACTTGGACATCAGGAGCACTTACGATTTTCATGTATCTGGTGCCCCAGTTGAAGTTTCTCAGGAGGTCCAAGATGCTACCTGTTCAACTCTGACAGGAAAGCTAGATTCTCTTGCTGGCCATTACAAGACTACGCCACGAAGAGATTTTGGTGAGATGATGAGCCACCTGTGCTACCTTGTTGGGAAGTCTGTTTGTGGGAAGACTGGCAACCACAACAACTTCACCTCTCATCAATGGCAATACTGCTGTGCCATCTACAACGGCATAAAGCTTCATTGGCCCAAGATCTTGATGAGAGAGATTGCTAGCAGCATTGATGCGTATCAGCTTAAAGTCAAGAATGAGAAGATAAGGTGGAGACCTTTTGGGAGAGTGCTGACCGCAATCTTTGGGAACTTTCAGCATTTGGAGGATCTTAGGATTGCCACCCCAGAATTATGTGTCGATTGGGGTGTTGAAGAATCTTTTGGCCTAAAAGCTATGCATTCCTTCAGAAGATCTTTTGGGAATGATGATTATAAGGCCATCTATGATGCTGATACCTCCCAGAACAAGGAAATGTATGTTGAAATGAACCCTGCTACTGCTTCAACCGCACTGGGAAAAGCTATTAAGAAGGCCTCAAGGAAGAGGAAGGCCCCTGCAGAACCGCTCCCTAAGCCTACCTCAACCGCACCCTCTCAACCGCGTGGTTCAGCTGGTGCAGGCCCAAGCCAGAAGAAGCCAAGGAAAGAGAAAGAGAAAAAGAAGATGTCCCTCATTGATGAGGATGATGAAGAAGAAGAAGAAGATAATTCCATTGCTCCATTAGTGGCCAGGGCTAAGAAGGCCAAGCAAACTCAGGCTGATTTGGCCAGGATGACTGATGAGGAGTTGTCTATCTTCTACAAAGCTGAGTTTGAGAGACTTGAGAGGGAAAGGGCTGAGAGGGAAGCAGCCAAAGGAAAATCCAAGGATCCAATTCCCCAACCGCCTCCTTCTCAACCGCAACAAACCAAACCGCTTACCCAAACCCCTCCTCAATCTCCTATCCACTCCCATCATCCATCCCCAGTAAAATCCCCTGCCAAAGCACCAACTCCTGAACCGCATTCTCCTCCTCAACCGCAAAGAGCTGCAACCGCTCAGGGGGAGAAACCAAAAAGGGTTAAGCAGATTGCCCAGAAAAGGACCCCTATCAAAGGCCCCAAACGCTTTCTTCACCGCGTTTCTAAACAACCAACTCCTTCACCATCTTCATCCCATTCCAGTTCCCCTTCCTCTACAAGTTCATCATCAAAATCCTCTACACAATCTCATTCTTCTTCTAGCCAGAACAAATCCCCAACTCCATCACCTCAACATTCCAACCAATCAAATTCCCCTCAACCTTCAAACCGCGTTCACTCAAATCCTTATTCTCATCATACCCCAGCCATCTCCATTTCAAACCTTAACCGCGAGAAAACACCATCCCCAAACCGCGTCAATATTCCTCCTCCTCCTGAAAATTCCCCACCTCAAAAATCCCCTACTCCTGACCGCCTTCCTACTCCACCTCCTCAAACCTCACCATCCAAACAAAGAACCCCTCCTGTTTCTGTCCATACAGCCCATACAAGTTCCTCCTCTGATTCTAACCCCATAACTTCTGGGATTCCAACCACCAACATTCCACCCTCAACCGCACCTATCTCAACCGCACCCATTCCTTCCATCCCAATTCCAACCGCTTCTATTCCTTTACCCCTAACTCAACCTATTCCTCCTCCAACCGCTTCACCCTTTTTCGTCCCCGCTTGCAAACGCCTTTTTCAAACCCTCCTAAACCCCTTATCCCAAACCGCACCTCCAACCCAATCTCAACCACCTCCCTCAATAACCCAAATTCCATCCATCTCAACCGCCCCTTCTGACTACCTTCAAATTCTTTCCACCCTCCAACTGATTCAATCACAGTTGGTTGTAAACCAAGGCCACATGCTTAAGTTAACTGAATCTAACCTGGCCTTAACCGTGTCCAATGCCAACCTGGAAGCCTCCAACCGCTCTCTACATGCCAAGGTTGATGCTCAAACCGCTGAAATGGCCGTCATGAAATCCAAATTAATTGATGCCATTAAGGGGGAGAGAGTGTCCACAGAAGCTGTCAAAACCGCAGCTACTGAATGCTTCCAAGCCTTTAAAGAAGATCTAGCTACTGGAGTGCTCAAAGCCATGGGTGATGCGGTTTCAAAGACTCAACTCCAAGAGATGCTCTCCAAGCTATCTGATGAGTTTGTTTCTTCAACCAATGCTGCTCTGGTGTCTTTCATGAAAACTCTTGAAGATTCCCATCCTCAACCGCAACCGCAGCAAGCATCCACCTCAGCCGCCCCTACTCAAACCGCGTTGGATGACTTGCAGCTGAAAATCTTCACTGAACTGGACTCCCTAAAAGACAGAATAAATGTTGACCTCAACATAGTGGGAGACAGTATCAAAGAGCAGGTAACCACCTTTGATGGTGACATTTCCTTCAGATTTGAGAACCTCAAGGCAGGCTTCAACCTCAAGATAGACAACTCCATCAAAGAATTGAAGTCCAACCTGAATGTAACAGTTGATCTGGACCCATTGAGAGATGCCCTATCTACTCAAACTGTGGCCATTCAGGATGAGATTTTCACTTTCTACAATTCTTTGAAGGCCTGCATTGAAGGATTCACTACTCAGATCAAGGAGAGTGTTGATGCTAACTCTAGATCTGTTGATGCTGTTGGAACCGCCGTCGAATCAGAACCGCACTTCGAACCGTTGAGACTACTCTTGCAAGGCAGGTTGAAGACCTCAGAGCTTTAAGAAGAAATATCAGAGGTGAAAGCTCAGCCTTCAGACCTTCATCAGGACCGCAGTTGCCCAACCAGGAAGTGAATCAACCGAGAGAGCAACCGCGTCATCATCATCAACCGCCTCATCACCGACCGCGTCAGCATTAGGACCGCGCTTTTCTTGTAATTTCTTTCCTTTTTGCTGACCTCATTTTGTCTTGTTGGACCGCACTCCATGTATTTTTGTCCAACTTTCTTTTGTTTTTGAAACCTTTGTATTTTGCTTCTCTACCATTGTAAGTGTAACCGCATTGGTAGTAATGAAAAATGCATCATTGGTTCCAAAACCTTGTTCATGTCAAACCGCTTGTTTGTAGAACAATGAAACCTCTTATGGTTGATAACCTCATTCAAATATTTTCCAACTTAAAATCACTATTTTGAATTGATGTTTAAACATTCAGCTTTAAAACCGCACTTTGAACTTAAACTCACAATTTTTAAGTGCACTGAATGCATTTCTATAACTTTCCATATTGTAAGTTTTTATCGTTTAGAAAGTATAGAAATCTATAGCTTAAGCTAAGTGTGTGCATTGACTTGGGACATGAATTACCATGTTAATTCTTATGGACATGTTTTTACCAAGTACAATGATTGCTTTAGTTATAGTAGGTAATGGCATCAATCAAATAGGGGGAGATTGTTGGGTATACATGTTTTAACCCTCCTATTTTGTATTAGATTTGATTGATACCATAACCTCCTGTCTGTTTTAAGGACTTTAGGACCCTATGTAATGAAGCTTAGACTTCAATTTTTTAGCTAAGTCCATTTTATAGAATAGGTTAATCTTAGGCTTGAAGACTGGCACAAGATTCATTGGAAGCAAGGTTGCAGCCCAGCAGTATTCAAAACCGCCCTATAAACCGCACTTGTAAACCGCAAGTGTAGTTCTACCTTGAATCTGCCTTTTGAACCAACCGCATGCAACCGCCCTTGAACCGCACCTGTGCAGTTCATATGCAACCGCATCCAAGCAACCTCCTGGTGTAGCAAAACCGCATGTCCCTAACCGCATCTCACCAACCGCATCCAATGATTGGCTACTTGAAGTGAACCACTTTTTAACCGTTGGAATCCACGTCAGCAATATCAAAAGTCAACCAACAAATCTTGTCACGTGATTCAATGTCAGAGAAGATCTGCAAGGATCTTGAAAAGTTGACAGGTGTCCTAACCTCATTGCTTGCACTGGAGCCCGATCGGCTTTATCTCGCAGCTCTTTGTACCAAAGGACAAAAGTGGTTGCTGTGGACCAATAAGATTGCATCAAGTACTGTCCTTACAACAGCTGTATCCAACGGATAGTTTCTTGATACTTGGGTATAAATACCCCTAATCTTCACCATTTTAAGATTGCTTGAAAAAATTGAGAAGTGCTGTGTTCATAGAAGCTGAAGCTACGCCTTAAATTGTTCAACCCTTTGAATCTTCATCTTCATACTTCAAGAAATATTCCCTCACTTAAATCAAGCCTTAACACATTCAAGAATCATTGAGCTCTACATCTCACAGATTTAAAGAGCCTTGATCTTGTCCTCACACACACACACCTCATTTGTTCTAATCACATAGATTAAACACTTGAGATACACTGGTTATAGTTTTGGATTTGTTCTTCATAGAAAAGATTTTATTGTACTTTGTAATCTCTCAAATACTTAATATAAAATCTCTCTTAGAAATCCAAGACTAACCATCTTGGTAGTGGACGTAGATCGTTTATCGATTGAACCACTCCAAATATTGTGTTCTTACTTTCTGCATTTATATTTACTTGTGCTTACTAATTATCTTTCTGTTTCTCTGTTTGATCTTTATTTAGTTATCCATTATTGTGAAATAGTGTTTGGAGTTAACAAAGTCAAAACCTCACGTGTTTGTAAAACTGCACTTCCCAAAACCGCATATCAAAACCGCAATTTACAAACCGCCTCTAAAACCGCTTTACACTCTATAATTCCGCTGTGCATTTTACACTATCACTTGCAGTCTGTTATCAACTGCAAGAGGATTTTGTAAGCAAGAGGTTTAGTTTTTAATAGAGGGCAAAAAATTTTTAACAGCTATTTACCCCCCCCCTCTAGCTGTATTTTCACCCTTGTTGCCACCTTTGGGACCAACAGGCAGTCTAGGCAAAAGACAGGGTTGCACATAAAAAAAAAACAACAACAACAAACAAAAATCTCAATAGTTCACCAGAATGAACTACGAAAACCTGAGCCCCTTAGTCTTTCTTGTAAAAGGGGAACGTAGGCAGCCAGAAATGGTTCGGTCTAAACAATAAATAAGACATCTGAATTTCCATAAAATGTGTCTTGAATAAATTCTAAGATAATATCTTTGTTAATTACAAGTCAAAAACTTTTTGATGATTTCAAGCACGATCTACTCTTGACTCTGCTAACCTGCTACAAAGATTAAAATATACAAAAGACCTAATAAACTATTGCGTTTGCAAATGGCAATAAGTGGATCATAGGAATAGATCTCTCAGTGGTCATCCATCGAGTCTTCCTTGCTCTTCTTTCCTTTACCTCAACCCCATCGAGTATTCTTCCTCTTCTTATCGATGATGTCGGTCTCCCTCATCCCAATCTCAGGAATCCTCACTGGAGCCTCCACCAAAACCGTGTCAATAAGTGCCTTTTCTACCTTGGCACGAGTCTGTACCTCCTCCCGTTGAGCCTCAGTAAGAGGAGCGACCTTCGATAACCTCTCATATCGATCTTCCATATCTCTAATTAGGTCACCTGACTGGTTATGGCAGCTAGCCTTGGCCTCAGCTTCCCTCAGAGTCCTGCTCGAGTCACAGTCAGCCCCCAATAAAGCCTGATGTCTCTCTCCCAAAATGACCTGAGTCGCCCCCATCACCTTCTCGTACCAGTCCAAGTATGCCGTGGTCAATATGGTACTCTTCCTGCTCTTGAGAATGGCCCTGGGTGGAAAAGCATCGTTTGTCCACGCTCTCGAGAAAAATGAGAAGCTAGCTGGATTACTCATGACAAAGGACACCACCTCCATGGTACGAAGGTCCTCCCAATCGTCCAAAGGCTCCTGCAAGGTCCCAAATTACCTGGACACTAGGCAGGGGATGTAGAAAGATGACGAAGATAGCCCCGAAACCCTCAATACATAGGACTCCTGAAATGTCCTTCGAGTCTGCAACCTCCTGTGAGGCACCCACCAGTGAATGTCAGAGGTAGACAACCGAGCCATCATCAGCTCCCAGCCACCCTGATCCTGTTGCCTAGGTGCACCCCTCCAGGAAATCACCCAAGGGCACTGAGTAGGCGAAGCCCCCAGCAAAGCCCCAAGCCTCTCCTGTAACTATAAAGTCAACACAGCAGGGCTCCCAGACCTCATGAAATGGTCCCCCTAGCCATCCTATCAATGCCATGCAGTATCTCTCCCAAAATCAGTGGGACAATATCTCTTCCAGCCCTGCAATCTCTGACCATGTCCAAAAGGCCACTATGGCAGACCCCGAAAGACTCGACAGTGAATAGAAAAGAGAACACGCAGAGGATAAAGGCATCCATAGCCACTGTGGTTGCAGCCATATCCGGAGACCCAAACCTGCTCGGGATATCAGAAATATCAATCATGTCAGGGGCTACCATTATCCCCTCGGCTTCTTTCGTAGAAATTTGCAGAAAAGATCCCAACTTTACCGTCACCGACACATCCCCGGTCAGAGGAACCGAAACGGCTTCAATTTCTGGACCCCCAATCAATGCCCGAAAGTCTTCAAAGGTCGGGACGAGTTCATTGTAAGAAAAGCAGTAAACATGTCTACGGACGTCCCAAAACCTTGCTGCTGCTCTCAAAAGGTCCCAATCGGGTGGGAGATCCTTCAAATGCCATAAAGACTTGATCTTGAAGGTGGTATCAAACAGCCCCTTATGAGATTGAAAGTTGTGCCTCATCCAGGATTGAAGATCGGATAAAAAACGGTCTCTTTTCCCCTTTTGCAATCAGACTCGTTTCTCCATTGGCTGTGATCGAAATTGATGATTTTTGGTCAAAAATATGCTCTGGGATCAGTTGGGACAAGTTTAGGGTGAAAATGAAATGAAAAGGCCTTTCCTTGATTTTATTTGAAAAAAATCAGTTCAGACAAGGTTTCCAGTCGCACGGCTTCTTTTGCCCAGGACCTGGCCGGACGGCTTCTTTAGCTTCTGCAGAAAAAAAATCTGCAGCAGCTTTGGCTGCTGCCCAAGGGAGTTCTCACCCCACTCTCTCAATGAAACCTGCATAAAAACATGTCCAAGCACCATTCATACAATCACATATCATCACAAACCATTTTGGCCTAGTTTCCGTCCCATTTTCGAGCAAAAAAGCTGCCCCGAGGCTCAAGTAATATGCAAAACCATAAAAGCATAAATAAGAATAACAAATAAAAGATCATTACATTGTTTTCGCCTCATTGGCACCCAAATAAAACCAAAAATAAACAAATTGTGCATAACTGTTCATTGTTTTTCCTCTCTCTTGCTCCTAGTTCAACCTAAGGAACCCTAAGCCTCCGACTCATCGTAGTCACTGCTTAGCTCGTAGAACTCGAGATTCCTCATCAAATCTTCATTATCACTCACATCAGACAGGTTGACGGCCACATGCTCATACTCCGCCAGCTGCTCCAAGATGTCCGTTTTAGGCCCCTATCCCCGAGGCACGACGCTGGTGGACGAGGTCTGATACCCTGAGGCAGAGGCTGTGCTCCCAACGTGCCTTCTCTTGCGTACGGGCTCCTACACATTCACCCCATCCCTGGAAGCACATGCCAGCTTCCTCAAAAGGGACCGAGCCACCTCCTTCCAGTCCCTGTTCTGCCGTACCAAGCCATCATAGGTACGAGGCAAAACCTGTGAGAAAAGAAGATAAAAACTCAGAAAATCTCAGAAAAACTCAAAATTGCAGAAAATAAAGGATGTCAAAAAGAGAAGGAACCCTAGAGATACTTACAGTGCTATCAGCAGGAAGAGTATACTCGGCCTCCCTCATGTCAGGAATAGGCACCATGAACCTCCTCGATACCCCGTTCACTACGTAGGAGAGATAAACTGGAGGCATAGACGGATCAGTCGGCTTTGCCTCCTTGTACCCCTAAGTGACGGCTATTCTCACTAGCTTCTGCGGCTTCCTCAACCGCACCTCCACAAAGGTGGCAAATGCGGTAGCAAAGTCAAAATACTCCTCAGCCGCCACACCAGCCTGATACCTCTCTATCTCATCCGCCGACCAATGCCTGGGCTGCAGCATGAGCGGAGGAGGGTCATGAGGGGTGATAGCGCCCAAAGGAGGGACGTGGCCGTGCTGCCTGGAGAAGTGATCCCCCAGATAAATAATATCATAGGTCAGCCCTGTCAGCCATCTCCTCTGCCTGGTCACCACCACGGCATCCCCTATCAAAGCCTCTGGATACCTCCCCCAAGGATAAAAATCCACCCCCTCGTGGCCATCCCTGTTGATAACAGGTTTCACCATCTTGTAATCAAAGGTAATCCGGGTCTTCTTGGTAAACTTATCCCTAGCCTCTCACCTCCAACGAATCATGGCCGGGAAGGTAGCTGGATCACTCTGTTGGTTCCAAGGAAAGAACCCGATCACCTCACAAAACCAGACCTGCATGTTCAAAACAAAATAAGGTCATTTCTCTCATAAAATCTCAAGACAGAAGTAAAAGAGAGAAAAGAAAAGTGAAAGTACCTCCAAAGTAAAAGAAAAACAATCTATATAAGCAGCCTTATTCCGGCTGTACAGATCCAAAGAGAAGTGGAGCTCAGCCAATCCGACCTCACCCCAGGAGACCGCCCCAACCTCATCCAAATCCTCCAAAGAGTCAAGAAGGCAAAGCATTGCCAATGTCCCAGAGTTCGCAAAAATAGTGCTGACAGCACCAACCACAGAAAAGCTCTCGCGAGCTGGTGGGCAGTCACCTCATTGGCGGCAAACTCCACCATACACCTCAGCACCTCAACCTCAACAAACCTCGTCTCCATCCCAAGTCCCTTAGGATGGAGGTCAAATCCTACCAAAGCTCTGAAATCGGCTGCGGAAATGTGATCTCTCCAAGTCACAGGCCTCCCAGTAAACCGCAAGCCGGTAATAGCAGTGAAATCGGCGGGAGTCACCGTAATCTCTCCCCAGCTAAGATGAAAGCTATGAGTGGTGTCCCACTAGAACTCTGAAAGGGCCTGGACCAGCCCCTTGCTCTTAGAGGTCACGTGAATGCCTCTACCAATAGCCTCAATGAAAGAATCAAGCCCAGTCGCTATCACCAGCTGCTTAGGATTCACCCCATCCTTTTCGAAGTTGGGCATCCTGTCCCACAACTTCACCGCCACCTCAGCGGGTCCTCTCGACTTGCTCTCTTGTAGGGAAACACAATAAAGAAATGTGTCAGTCCTTCATTCATCTCAAAAGCATGCATATATTCAAAAATTGCACATGTTGTCAAAATGAAAAGCATTCATAAGAGATTTCTAGCATCCTTTGCCTAGAAAATGTGTCTTTCATCATTAGAAACACGTCATCTCGAGCACATTGCTCTTCCAAACACAAAAAGTCCAATTTTCACAAATTCTTTGCGCATAAGGTTTAATTTTTCAAGATGGCATGCATGAATCCATTTCATCGTCCAAAATCTTATTTTTCCATCCGTGATCAGAAGTTGACCTAGTTATAGCACATGCAATAACTCCCTCACATTTTTGACATTATTTTTCTTACTTTATTTTCAAAAAAATGAGTCATTCTCACATTTTTCTCAAATAAATTGCACATGGATGTCTATTTATGTCTATAGCCTTATAAGTTAATTACCAAATTCCCAAAATCATCAATAAAATTGCAAGAAAAATTCAAAAAAAAATCCCAAAAATTGGGTCAAGCCCTAAATCAATCAAAATTCAACCAAAATTGACAAAATCAAGCAAATCAAGAATGCTTACCCCAATTGATTGAGGTTTCATCGATTTGTGCTCCCTCTTGCCACTCGGAAGGAGGTGTATTGAAGTCGTATTTTGGTTTGGCTCGAACGAACTCCCTCCGCCTCCTCCTCGCGGCTTCCAATAAGTTTATACGCGCTTGTCGAGGCACAATGTTCCCCTCTTGATCCATATCGAGCAATAAAAGCAAGTGAATTGAAGATTTTCGAAAATTTCTTTCTCTTTTCTCTCCTCTCTTCTCGGAAGAAATGAAACAAAAATGACTGTTGCCCGTTTCAATTCTGTTTAAATTAATCTGGTGAAATAAGGTTTAAAGCCGGATGGCTTCTTTTTCTCCACCTCACGCCGGGCGGCTTCATTCGCTCTGAATTGAATTTACACTTTTGCCCCTGGACTTTCCACTTAGGCATATAATTCCCGTTATCTCCTAACAGAGTAGCGTTGTTTCCCAAGAAATCTCCGTTATCTCTAAGAAGAATGATGATTTCTCTCGAAATGCCTCCGTTACTTCCATTATAATAGAATAACGTTAGGTAATAACCTCCATTAATTGTCAAATCAGGTGACTCCTCTAATAATTGCCAAAATCTCAAGGATCCTAGACATGTTCCTAACTATCTAGTGAGACTTAAACTACGACCAAGGCTTGATTCCTCCGGGATACGTAGGTAGCCTTTCATAAATGTCCAGCCATCCGACCACATTGGTCACCCTTTTTCCTTCATTGCTCCTCAGTGATAAAGTAGCCCTTCATAAAGGTCCAGCCATCTGACCACATTGGTCACTCCCTTCATTCGGCATATTCCCAGTTGGATCGGCCATTTGATCTCCTAGGTCACTTTCTTTCCATCTTCCTAGCAAGGGACTAGTTTCTCTTCGCCTTTCCCTAGTGGATCTTTTCCTGAACTACGATCATGGCTTGATTCCTCCAGGATACGTAGGTAGCCTTCCAAAGGTTCAGCCACTCGACCGCCTTGGTCACCCAGTCCGTCTCGGCAGTTCGCCAGATTGGATCCTTTTTTATCGACAACCCCACTCGCCCTGTGAGTGACGTTGCTGAGGGGCTTCTGTAAGTACCCAAATCTGGCTGATGCCTTCCGGTTAAGTTTCCCGGCAATTCCCCGAACTTTCCTAAAGTTCAGGGGCAATTTGGGAACTTTCCCAAACCTTCCAAGGGGTGAAGGACTTGCTAGGAATCAAAATTGCAAAAAGTCCCTCGCTGGAAGGGAGTTTCTAGGCGCCACCTTGCATGGTTCTAGAAACAGGCTGAGTCACCAAAGGATAATGCCGCACGACTTCATTAGACAGAGGTTAATGCCGCACGGCTTCATTAGAAGCACACCAGCAGCCTATAAATAGAGGCCTCCTCTATTCATTTTAGGAGACAATTTTGAAGCACTGTTACTCTGCCCAACTGAAACCACGAATTTACAGAAACCAAAACTCACTAAAAATCACCTCCTTCCTCTCTAAAATCCATTCAAAGCCACTCCTTCCTTAGGAAAACCTCAAGGGAGATAGAGGAAAACCACCATTGGTAACCTCTCCTTCCTTTCTCTTTGAAATATACTTGTTATATTGTCTTATTGCTTACTTGCTATTTATCTTGCCATTCATTGCCTTTATATGTGATTTATTGTCATAAAAATCAAGTCTTTGCTATGTAGACATAATATCCCCCTTTCCCCTAATCACATAGGATTCATGGAGAATCCATCCCAAGGATGAACAAGGGTCCACAAGTGGCTTGTTCTAGGGAGGATTCATCACATGATGATGTGAAAAATCTCATCTTTATTGCATAAAAATGTCATCTTTACATAAAAATGTCATCTTTATTATCATTATGTCATTTCCCCTCCCTTGACCTTGCTTCCAAGGATTGTCCACCTAAATGGTTCTTAAAGGACATAGGAAAGCCTCAAAGGTCTTCCCTTTACATCCATAGTCTTAGTTTTTATAGTGTTCATTACACTTATTTCCATAAAAATGCAATCTTTACTTTCAAATGCAACTCCCCCATGTCCCTTATGGTTGGATCACTCTCCAAGGATTGCCTAGTAACCTTCCTAAGGCACGAAAGGCATAGGATGAGTATAAAGATCCAATCTTTATGCCCCCTTAGTCCCTTTGGTACTTGAAATATCTCATGGGGTGTAGCAGTGTAAAGGTCTCATCTTTACATCGTTTCCTCCACATAAAGATGCCATAGTTGAAGTCCCTTTAGAAGTGGACGAACCTTAGCCCCTACATCTCCGATCATCACTTGAGACGAGCATAAATGTCCCTATCAAGCTCAAATCATCTCAAGATATAGGATTGATGGGCAAAGGTGTAAGAACATGGATTAATATAACATATAAATACTCATTAATATAATGATCAATATTATAATATATGGTATAAAGTATAGAACTCAACATAATATGTAGAATTCCATAATATAAGTATACCATTAAATGATGGGCATAATGGTAATGTCTTATATATCAATAGGTGTAGTCCCTAAATGAAGTGCCCTTTGGATTCCTATATAAAGGCCTATCCATCAAGCCTATGAATCTACTAGTTACATTATTCTCATTCAGTAAAAACTCTTCCTAAGTAATTGAAGATTAAAGAGATTAAGGGCACTCATCATTTAGAAGATCTACTCCTCCCTAATTTGAAGTCTATCTTCTTACTTCATCCTCTTTACTCAAGAACAAGATCAAGACTAAGAACAAACATGGAATCACAAGGTACACGCTTCCGTCTTATTCTTCTTCTCCATCTCTTTTTAATCTAGTTGTGAGTCGGTTCATGATTAATGGATCGTTTATGTTCCAACAATTGGTATCAGAGCCTACTCATATACTAGATTGAGTTTGAAATTCTTATAAAGCCTTATGCTTTAATTCATGTATGATTTCATTTAGTTTTTGTTCTTGTTCATGAATACTCATCTTGTCTAAGAGTATTATATTCATAAAACTTCATTCTATTTCTGATTTTGGTTTACTCAAAGGCTTTCAATTCTTAATGTAAGATTATCCCATTTTGAACATAGCCACCATCCTTGGATGCGTTGTGAGTTTGTTCATATGTATAGCCACGCATTTAAAAATATGATGTGAGTATGCGGATCTACTTGCTTTGGTTGAATATTGATTCACCATTAAGTTAAGAATTGATAGTCTAATTGGGTGTTATGGCTCGTTGTCCTGGCAAAGGGCCCGGCGCCCTCCGAGGGCGCAGGCCTAGCCGTCATGTAGACTGGTATCGGGCATCAAAGGGGGGTGTGGGGGGCGTAGCCCCCCGCGGTATGGTATGCCTCTCTAAATTGATTCAAACCTGTTCATAAAAGGGTATTAAAACTGATGACTTTTCACCAATCTGGACAGTGGGCACGAGTCGTGCTATTGGGCACGAGTCGTGCCCTTTGATTCCTGTCGTTTAAATGGTGCCTTTTCAAGATTCTGGGCATTGGGCACGAGTCATGCCTTTTGGCACGAGTCGTGCCCTTTTGGTCATTCGTGCCCACGACTCGTTTCCAAGCTTCCAAGTCGTTCTGATTAAAACCAAGCAATTAATTTCCACTCGTGCCCCATTCGTGCTTGTGGGCACGGGTCGTGCTCTGGCTAGGGAAGAGAGATTTTTTGAGTTTTGCCCAGAATTTTGTGAAAATTTGTTAGTAAATTATAGTATCTGGACACCAGTCGCGCTTCGGTGGTTCTTAGAGTTATCAAACTTTAAGAATGGTTGGGTAGAACAAAAGGATACTATATTTTAATAACACATTTCACTTGTTTGTTTACCTTTAAATTTTCAGAAATTACCTTAAAGTCTTAAATGCCCTAAAATATGATTAATTATATGCTTAAACAAATTTATTCATTGTTTAAATAATATTGTTGCCAAAGCAATTTACGTTATTTAAATACAAATTTGTTAAAGTGATGAATGTAAATATTGATATGTGATAACATGCTTGTTTCCCAAAGGAGATCTTGTTATTGACTAAGTATTTACATTCATGGGGTAATAATTGAACTAAACTTTTGGTTATTTTAAATGCTGTGAACCATCCCAAAGGAAGGCGGGTGTTTAAAATGAATTGTTTATATTCTTTATTACCGGGAAACAAGTACCTTAAACTTTAGGACATTTTTTGTACTTGATCCGGCCCAAAGGAAGGCAAGTATTTAAAGTGTGTTGTTTGAGCTATTTGTTTACCCTAAGATAAATCAAATTGTTAGTCAATTCGCAATCCAAAGATTAGTCTTGATGTCATATTGATTATCTTTTTGATGGATTTCATTTTGATATAATTAATCATTGTGTAGTTTCTTATATATGTTTTGTTTCATTCTTTTGTTCTCTTCATTCAGATTTGATCAGTGCTTCATCTGTTACTACTGCCTTAAACTCAATTCCTTTGCTAACTGGGACAAACTTTAAAACTTGGAAAAACAAGATTATTATGGTCTTAGGCTGTTTGGACCTTGACCTCGCATTAAGAGAACAAGCTCCTACCCCTCTAACTGATAAAAGCACTGCGGAAGACCGCTTAAGTTCGTAGAGGTGGAAGCGTTCTAATCGCGTCGCCCTAAGCATAATTAAGAATGCGATCCTGAGACATTTACGAACAAAGTGTCTCCGAGTATGATGGTGCAAAAGGTTTTCTAGATGCCCTAGAACAACGCTTTGCAAAAAGCGATAAATCGGAAACAAGTGCTACCTTGAGGAAGCTTGTTTCCATGAGGTATAAGGGCACCGGAAATCTAAGGGAATACATAATGGAGATGTTTCATCTATCAACGAAATTAAAAGCACTCAAGTTGGACTTATCGGAAGACTTGCTTGTGCATTTGGCTTTAATTTCTCTTCCTTCACAATTTGGTCATTTTGAAACGACCTATAATTGTCAAAAGGACAAGTGGAATATTAATGAATTAATTTTACATGTCACGGAGGAAGAAGATAGGTTGAAACACACCAAACCCGAAAGTGCACATTATGCATCTACCTCTTCTCGTGGAATTAAGAGAAAAGGTAAGGAGATTGCAGTTGCATCAAAGAAGCCTAAGGGATCATCAAATGATCAAAAGGTGAAAAAGTGCTTCTTTTGCAAGGACCCCACTCACATGAAGCCCGATCGCTTCTAAGTATCGCCAATGGCGAATTAAGAAAGGTATGTCATTTAGCTTTGTTTGTACCGAAGCTAATTTAGTTTCAATTCCTTCGTATACATGGTGGTTAGACTCCGGTGCAACTACTCACATAAGTTCATGTATGCGTGTGGTTGCTCGAACTACCGAACGCCCAATGAAGGTGAAAGATTCATCTACATGGGAGCTGGAAAGCCGGTAGAGGTGGAAGGCATAGGGACTTTTAGATTATCTCTTAGTACTGGATATTATTTGGTTTTGAATAATGTATTTATTATTCCATCTTTTAGACGTAATTTGATTTCCGTCACTACATTAGACCGGGAAGGTTATTCCTGTATCTTCGGTAATAATAAATGCAATTTATATTTTGATTCAAAGCTTTTTGGTACTAGTTCTTTGTCTTACATTGATAATCTATATTTACTTGACACAGTCAATTCATTAAATGAGTCCCATAATAATGAAACTAACTCTCGAGGCATAAAACGAAAGTTTTCAAGTAAAAATTCTTATACCTTGTGGCATAGGCGTTTGGGTCATATCTCCAAAAGGAGAATTGACAAGCTTGTGTCCGAGGGAATATTACATAAGCTTGATACTCCGGAAAATAACTTTTGTATTGAATGCCTTAAGGGAAAATTTACGAATAGTACAAACAAAAATGAATCCTTGAGAGCTACAAAAGTCTTAGAACTAATTCATACAGACATATGTGGACCGTTCCCTACCCCTTCATGGAACGGACAAACATATTTTATTACGTTCATAGATGACTTTTCTCGTTATGGATACATTTATTTACTTCATGAAAAATCTCAATCATTGGACGTTTTCAAGTCTTTTAAAACCGAAGTTGAAAATCAACTTGAAAAGACTATTAAGAACGTTAGATCCGATCGTGGTGGTGAATACTACGGTCGGAATGACGGTTCGGGAGAACAACGTCCGGGTCCTTTTGCTCGCTATTTGGAAGAGTGTGGGATTGTCCCTCACTACACCATGCCGGGGACACCTAGCATGAATGGTGTAGCCGAGAGACGTAATAGAATCCTTAAGGATATGGTAAGAAGTATGGTTTCTTGTACTTCTTTACCTCACTCATTATGGGGCGATGCTTTGAAAACAGCAACTTACCTACTTAATAGAGCTCCTTCAAAAGCTACTGACAAAACCCCTTATGAATTATGGACCGGTAAGAAACCGTCCCTTAATCATCTTCATGTTTGGGGTTGTCCAGCCGAAGCTAGGCCTTATAGACCTAACGAAGGAAAGTTGGACGCTAAGACCGTTAGTAGTTATTTTGTAGGGTATTCTCAAAGATCTAGGGGATATAAATTCTATGACCCAAAAACTAGAACCTTTTTCGAGACGGGAAATGCTAGGTTCTTTGAGGATGTTGAATTTAGAGGGGAAAATTTGAATAGTAATTTTGAATTTGAAGAAATGGAAGAGGATTTCGTTTCTATACCTCTTCCTATAGTTCCTATCGAAAATCAAGCAAGCTTGTGCTCGAAATTCGACAAGAACATATAATTCAAAATGACATTAATTCTCCTATTAATGAACAACATGAAAATGTTGATGAGGAAATTCAACACCCTCAAAATCAAGAAGAACCGGTGCCATTAAGAAGATCTAATAGAGCAAGAAGGAGTGCTATACCGGATTATTATGATGTGTATCTTGCCGAGAATGAGGAACCGTTAGGTTTAGTGGGAGATGAGCCAATCACCTTCCATGAAGCCATTAGTGGTCCAAATTCTCATAAGAGGATTGATGCCATAAATGAAGAGTTAAAATCCATGAATGATAATGACGTTTGGGATCTTGTCCCATTACCTAAGAATGTGAAACCCATCGGATGTAAATGGATCTTTAAGACCAAAAGGGATTCACAAGGTAATGTTGAAAGACATAAGGCTCGTCTTGTCGCTAAAGGATTTACTCAAAAAGAAGGCATTGATTACAAAGAAACATTTTCACCGGTATCCTCTAAAAATGCTTTTAGGATCATTATGGCTTTAGTGGCACATTTTGACCTTGAGCTTCATCAAATGGATGTAAAGACAGCTTTTCTCAATGGAAACATTGAGGAAACTATCTATATGAAGAAACCAGAAATGGTGACTGATTTGGATCAAACTAGTCAACTAGTTTGTAAACTAAAGAAATCCATTTATGGGCTTAAGCAAGCATCTCGTCAATGGTACTTAAAATTCAACCAAGTTATTCTTTCATTTGGCTTTGAAATGAATCTTGGTGAAGACTGTGTGTACCATAAGTTCAGTGGGAGTAGGTTTATATTTTTGGTCTTATATGTGGATGACATTTTACTTGCTAGTAATGATAAGGACCTTCTTAAGGAAACCAAGAAATTTCTCTCAAACAAATTTGAGATGAAAGATCTTGGAGAAGCTTCTTTTGTATTAGGAATCCAAATACATCATGATCGCTCACGAGGTATGTTAGGATTATCACAAAAGAGCTATATAGAGAAGGTATTACAAAGGTTTAGCATGGAAAATTGTAAACCACATGACACCCCGGTCTCTAAGGGAGATAAGTTCAGTCTAAATCAATGTCCTAAAAATAATCTTGAATCTAAGTATATGAAAAATATCCCTTACGCATCGGCAGTGGGAAGCCTAATGTATGCTCAAGTCTGTACTCGCCCAGATCTTGCCTTTATTGTTGGCATGCTTGGGCGATATCAAAGCAATCCGGGAAGAGAACATTGGGTCGCAGCCAAAAGAGTGATGAGATACGAGTGATGAGATACTTGCAAAACACGAAGAACTACATGCTTACATATACAAAGTCGGATCATCTTGAGATCATTGGGTTTTCCGATTCCGACTTTGCTGGATGCCAAGATAGTTGCAAATCGACATCGGGTTATGTCTTCACTTTGGCCAGTGGAGCGATATCTTGGAGAAGTGCCAAGCAAACATTAGTTACTACTTCCACCATGGAAGCCGAATTTGTTGCTTGCTATGAGGCATCCAATCAAGCTATATGGCTGCGTAAATTCATTGAAGGACTGCGAATTGTCAAAGGTGTTGAAAGACCGCTTAAGTTATATTGTGACAATCGGGCCGCGGTATTGTACTCCAACAACAACAAGAGTTCATCTAAATCTAAGCATATAGATATTAAGTTTCTTGTTGTGAGAGAGAGAGTACAAAATGAACAAATCGAAATAGAACTTATTGGTACAAACTCCATGTTAGCGGATCCATTTACTAAGGCATTATCTCCTTTAGTATTTCACGAGCATGTTGCTCATATGGGTGTAACGACGTTTGATAATGCTTAAATCAGTGGGAGTTTATGTTGTTTTCTATTTACTTGTGTTGTTTTTATTTAAATTGATCTCATTTGGTTAAAGTAGGACTAGTTGGAGAATATATATATACATTCTTCATATATATTCATTAATATTCCATGCTACATATCTATACTTAATCTATGTCATTTAGTTGGATATATATATGTGATTAATGTGGATTTAGTTGCGAATCAATTACAACGACTGCCCCTTTAGTCCTTATACTTATATGACTAATGGACGGGATTGTTTTCGAATGATAACAAAGTGCACATAAGGGTTGTCATTTGTGTTATAAATATGATTGAAGAAATTTATTAAGTGAAGGTATATGTTATAATAATCCAAGTGGGAGATTGTAAGAACATGGATTAATATAACATATAAATACTTATTAATATAATGATCAATATTATAATATATGGTATAAAGTATAGAACTCAACATAATATGTAGAATTCCATAATATAAGTATACCATTAAATGATGGGCATAATGGTAATGTCTTATATATCAATAGGTGTAGTCCCTAAATGAAGTGCCCTTTGGATTCCTATATAAAGGCCTATCCATCAAGCCTATGAATCTACTAGTTACATTATTCTCATTCAGTAAAAACTCTTCCTAAGTAATTGAAGATTAAAGAGATTAAGGGCACTCATCATTTAGAAGATCTACTCCTCCCTAATTTGAAGTCTATCTTCTTACTTCATCCTCTTTACTCAAGAACAAGATCAAGACTAAGAACAAATATGGAATCACAAGGTACACGCTTCCGTCTTATTCTTCTTCTCCATCTCTTCTTAATCTAGTTGTGAGTCGGTTCATGGTTAATGGATCGTTTATGTTCCAACAAAAGGCTCTTCCTTTCTAAAGAGTCTCATTCTTGGACTATAAAAGTGTCCCTCTATTTCGATCACATATGACCTTGTCCCAAAGAACGTTGGTTTAAAACACACCAAGGTTTCCAAGCCTAATATGGTTGATTATCCCAATGGGAGGGTGGAAAAGGTCACTTAATGATGATCATAAGTCCAAGATGAGCACGGGATCAAAATCCCGAATACATCAAAATCCAAGGAATCTCGAGCGATAACCACCTCATGGTTTATACGTCCGGAAGATAACTTGGCACATTCCCTTCTTTTTCAAATCATACACACACACGAGAGCACAAAACAAGCACGAAAATTGGATCTTGGAAGACCTGCTTTGGCAAGGCTTCTTGGGTGAACGCCAAACTTTCTTCCCAAGGAATAACTTAATCTCTGGACCCTATTCCTTTTTTTAAAGTTTTGAGGAAATCAAAATGGCGTGGCGACTCTGTTTTTCAATTTAAAGCGGATGTCTTCAAACCGATGTGAAACGGTGACCCCTTACACGAGAAAGCGGTTCAACATAAAAAACACGCGATCTTGGGCCCACATTCACAACATCACTTGTCTTCTCTTTTTCTTTTTTCTTAAAAGCTTGTGCATCTTCCATACTCGGGTCATTAGCTTTCCTTTTACGGATTTTGTCAACTTCAATAGTCTCATCGTCCCCATTATCGTCAAAATCATCACCCAAATCTTCCTCTCCCAATTTCGGCAATACACTGTCGATATAAATGGTGTCTCTACAAGGCATAGTAGACGATTGATGGAATGACATGATCAATCTGCAAATTAAACGAAATCAAAATCAAAATTTTGAATGGAGAGAAGCAAATCCAACAAACTATCCATTTGAGGCAATTCTTTTGAGTCCAAATACTTGTACACACAAGTGCAATTACATTATAAGTTGATAGAGAAAATTCTACAGAAGTCAAATAGAAAAACAACAACAGCAAGTCAGCAACAATAATAAATTTTGTATGAATTAATGGTTTTTTTATTGTTTTTTTTTTTTGAGGCTTTGTAACGGGTGTGATGAAAATTATAAATAAAATGGATTTGAAAAATGAAGCAATCCCCAGAGAAAGTAAAAATAAATTATAATATATATGCTTTCAAAAATCCCATTGTCAAAATTATCATCTTCATTTGTTATTAAATTGGCAAAATCACAAAAACAAAGCTGAGGGCAAATTGTTTTGAGGCCAAATGCTTGTATACACAACTACACAATAACACAAGTGTTGCAGATTAGGGTTTGAGGGAGAGACTAACCAACAACGACGACGATGAAGCAAGTGAGTAGTGACCGACGGCGACGAAGCAAGTAAACGACGGCGTCGGTGATGAAGTAGGTGAACGACGGCGACTCGTAGACTAACAAACAACGACAATGACGAAGCTGCTGGATTTTGATTTTGATTTTTTGGAGAGGGAAACAGAAAGGCAAAAATAAAAGTAGAAAACGATTGGTTTAATTTGGTTTAATATGCCGCGGGTCAAAAAAACCATCCAGATCCGGTTTTGTGGTTAACCCGACGAACGTCTCTTCGAGTACCCCAGGTACACTCGACCCGACTCAACCCAGAAAATGACCCAATTCTGTGAGATGAATTCGACACCCGTATTTTAGTAAGGAACCGAGTCGATCTCGTGAAATTTGAGTCGGGTTCGGGTCAACCCGCCGGGTACCCGCCGAGATTTACAGCCCTATTTGGGGGTGCATTTGATGGGGGATGTTAACAGTGCGTTATTGGCCAAGTTGGCATGGGTGGCTAAACATGGCATGTCTTTGTGGTCTCGTTATATTCGGGAGAAGTATGGGCTGCGATATGCGGATTCTAGCTCACATGCATGAAAGGCAGCATCTTCTCTTTTGCCACTACTTGAGGACTATAGTAGATCGATCATTGGCCGAGGGGATATTCGCTTCTCGGTGGATGATTGGTGTGGGGAATGTATTGGGGGTCCTAGTCTGGTGGATCATACGCTTACGGTTTGGGATGGCCTTGTTATTATTGATGATTTAAGGGGTCTGGTTCTGAGTCATTTGCATGAAAATATTCATAGGGTTCGTATTGATATGGATAGGGTGGATAGGGTGGTTTTTACATTGACAAAATTGGGTATGTTCGAGACTTCTTCTTGGTGGGAACACCATCGATTCCAAAGTCCTTTAGTGGATTGGGGAGCTAAGATATGGCATAAGCATATCCCGACCAAGGTGAGTGGTTTCTGGTGGAGACTGATGCATAATGGTCTTCCGGTGGATGCAAGACTGGAAGAGAGGGGTTTTAATATTCCTCCGAGATGTATATGCTATCCTTTGGGTGGTAACAGAGAGACTCTAGAGCATTTGTTCCTTCACTCTACGATGGCTCTCACTTTGTGGCAACATTATTCTTCGTACTTTGGTATTGGGTATCATTATACGGACTTTTAGCATTTATGGGAAATTTGGTGCAGGGGACAATCCAGGAGGTCGCAGATTGGGCTGGTGCGTATGGGAATCATGATGTTTGTTTGCTGGGGTTTATGGAAGGCGAGATGCAAAATGGTGTTAGATGGCAAACAGATGGAGAGTGGTGCTATTATTGATGGGATTCATCATGCGTTGTTGGATATGTGCTCGTCTTTGGTCCCTAAGGGTAAGCCAACATCGAAGGAAAGGGGCATTTTATCTGATTTGGGTTTAAGGGTGGCAGAGGTAAAGTGTAGTAAGCCTAGAACATTTAGATGGGAGCTTGCGCACGATTACTTTTACACTCTCAATACGGATGGTTCTTCGATTCATGGCGAGTGTTCGAGAGGAGGAGTCATTCGGGATTGGAGAGGTGGTTTTATTCGGGCTTATTTCAATTTTTACAGGATGGACATTAATATGCAGGCAGAGATTTTTGCCCTTCATGATGGTCTAAGTTTATGTCGGGATCTTCAATTTATCTCGGTTCAGGTGGAATCTGACTCGTTTGTGGCTGTGGGGATATTGAGAGGCCATTTTTCTGGTCCATGGCAATATTCGTACAAGCTAAGGGAGTGCAGCGGTTTAATGGGTGGTTTCGGTATTAGACACGTGTTAAGGGAGGAAAATGGTGTGGCGGATAGGATAGAGCGATTGCTCATGGTCATAGGCAACATATGAGGTATGATATGGCTAATGTTTTGCCGAGAGAAGTGATAAATGCATTGAGATTTGATGAGTTGGGTGTTTACGTGGATCGTAATTAATATGGGTCAGATTTGCTTGCTGTTGGTGGTTTTTTTGCTGATTTTTGGTTCATGGCATGGCCATGCTTTGAATTTCAGCATGGCCATGCAAGGCAAGGCACGCCCGTGCACATCTTGGGACATGGCCGTGCAAATGAGCAATTTTTTAACATGTGGACTTTCTCCCTTAGGGGAGTGCCCGCTCCCAAGGAGAATTGGGCTGGGCGGATTTAGGCTGGGGAAACACGTTGGGCTGTTGGTTTGGATTGGCTTGGCCGTTGGCCATCTTTCCAACTTCATGGCCGGCCAGGAGGATTTTTCGGGCCATCTTTTTGTGGCCAAATGCTAGTGACTTTGCCTGACTTTGGCTTGATGCCTTTGGGATAGTTTTGGTTTATTTTTTTAATTACGTTGGTTTTAGAGTTGGGCATTTTAATTCCCGCTCATTGATGTAATATTTTTCTTTCATCAATAAAAGCTCCCATGTGACGTCCTGGTTCTTAAAATAAAAAATAAAAAAAATACCTTATACCATATACCCTATACCCTATACTCTAAACCTTAAGTCGTATACCTATACCCTATACCCTAAACCCTAAATCATATACCTATACCTTATCCCTTATACCCTAAACCCTATACCCTAAACCTTATACCCTAAATCATATACCTATACATTATACCCTAAACCCTATACCCTAACCCTTACACCTTATACCCTATACCCAAAGTCATATACCTATACCTTATACTCTATTCCCTAAACCCTAAGTCGTATACCTATACCTTATACCTTATACCCTAAACTCTATACCCTATACCTTATACCCTAAATCATATACCTATACATTATACCTTATAACCTAAACCCTATACCCTAACCATTATACCTTATACCCTATACCCTAAACCCTAAGTCGTATACCTATATCTTATACACTATACCCTAAACCATAAGTCATATACATATACCTTATCCCTTATACCCTATACCATATACCCTAAACCCTAAATCATATACATATACATTATACCTTATACCGTAAACCCTATACCCTAAACCTTATACTATTTAATGATATTACTGTACTAATGTCTGAATTATTGGGCTTCATACGTAGGGCCTAATCCATCACTTTTATTCCGTTCAACCCCTACACCCTAAACCTTATACCTTATACCATATACCATATACCATAAACCATTTATCATATACCTTATGCCCTAAACCAATTATCATATATCTTATACCCTAAAAAATAAAAATAAATAAAGGATAGTCCGTCTCTCTTTTCTTTTATATAATTTTGCTTGTTTAGTTTTTTTCTATACCTTTTTGAAAAAAATGTATGTAGTAAACAAAAGTCTAAAATATTATTTCCTATTAAATAAAAAATTTATAAAAAAATAAAAATAAATAAAGGATAGTCCGTCCCTCTTTTCTTTTATATAATTTCGTTTATTTAGTTTTTTTTTCTATCTTTTTTTCTATACCTATTTGAAAAAAATGTATGTAGTAAACAAAAGTCTAAAATATTATTTCATATTCAATAAAAAATTTATAAAAAATAAATAAATGATCTGTCTCTAAATTAGAGACATATTTTGTATCCGTCACTAAATTAGAAACGGATTAAAAAATGTGTCTCTAAATTAGAGACGGATTAAAATCTGTCTCTGATATAGAGACAGATTCAACATCTGTCTCCAAAGTTTAGTGACAGCTTTAAAATCCGTCTCTAAGTTTAGAGATAGATTTTGTACCCGTCTCTAAATTAGAGACAAATACAATATCCGTCTCTAATTAGAGACAGATTCAACATCTTCTGTCTCCGAAGTTTAGAGACATATTTTGTATCCATCTCTATATTAGAGACAAATACAAAATCTATCTCTAATTTAGAGACAGCTTCAAAATCCGTCTCTAAACTAAACTGGAGACGGATTCAGAATCCGTCTCTAAACTGGAGACGGATTCTGAATCCGTCTCTAAATTGGAGACACATTCAAAATCTGTCTCTAAATTAGAGACAGATTTTGAATCTGTCTCTAATTTTTGGGTCTGTCTCTAATCTGTCTCCAAATTAGCTACAAACTCCATCCGTCTCTAATTTTTCGTCTCTATTTTCCGTTTTCCTTGTAGTGTTTAATCATCCTCTAAATGATTATATGACTTTAATTAAATGCTTCTACTTATCTGTTGATCATAAATGACATATGTTTCTTTCAACCCACCACACCACATAAAGATTATCTATCAAGTTAAAACCATTTTTGAACTTTAGGGCAAAAAGCAAGAAACTTCAGTTGTCCTCCCTCTGCTTATATATTGGGTAAGTAAGCCCTTGTGCTTTTAAAAAATGTTTAAACATCAATTTTTATCATCCAAACTTGCAGCTTATGTGGTGCACGCTTGATTCAGAAGCATGTAACTGTATTTCGGCCAACAAATCTTTATAACATGTCAAGCTTGAAGCACAGAATGGAGAAATGATAGGGAGTTTTATACAATATTTTAGAAGTGTGCAACATATTTAAAAGGCAAAGGGTTTATATGTGATGCTACACGGCCAAATGTGTTACACAGGAACTGAGCTAAACCGTTGATAATGGATACTCCGGCTGGTTCTTCTTCGGATGGTCTACTACGTCACCTACACACAAGCAAGAGATGTGAACTAAACCGGGGGTTAACTCCGGTAAAACCCCTCCGACGTGAGAATCAGTGACTGGTAGCAAGGAAAATGGTTGACAATGGAAACTTAGAGAGAGAGAGAGAGAGCTTAGAGAGAGTGAGAGTAACTTACAAATAGTGTTTCCTCAAAGGGTTATATACCACTACCATGCACCATGTGCCTTGCACATGCTGGACACGTGTCAGTCATCCAATACAATGGGCCAACCACCCAAAAGTTAGTGGGAAATCACTGTTCACCTTGTCACATCATATTGTTTTGATGGTTGTAGTGGGTATCTACGTGGCAGCACCTCAATCACGTACCAGTCACCAGTCATGATTGTCGTCGGGCGACAATCCTAAGAAGGGGGACAATACTCATATTGTCACCAATTCCATCCACTATTCACGCTATACTTGTCACCTAGTGGTTCTACTCATCATGTCGCTAACTGCCATGGGTATTTCTCGCATAATGCCTATTCTCACGCTTCGACTTATTCTTGTCGCCAATCATACTTCTCGCCAACCAAAGAGGGGTTACCTTTACTATTCATTTTATATGGCCTTTGCACACTTGACATTCCTGGCCCACCCTGGTCCACTTGGCCCACTTGTCCCATTGAGCCCATTTATACTGTTCAGGCCCAAATATATATTTCGCAACCACATCAATAGCCCCCAATTTCGAGACCTGGATCATTCATGTTCCAGGCAAGAAATTCAAGCCACTTCTTCACTTCCCGCCCACTCATATCCATTAAGCGAGAAGACGGCTAACGTTGACACCTCGTGGACACGTGTCACATCCAGAGAGGTTCTTTTGGCGGTTTGACGGCCATGATGGGACATTCGAAGAGACACTTTTAAATTTGAAATCATTAAATGGGGGGAATTAAATTTTTTGGATTCCATTAATTAAAAACCCTTTTCTATTCCCATGGTATAAATAACCTCCCCCCCCTCATTCACACTTTTTCATGTGCTTTCTTTCTGAAAACTTAAGAGATTTTCCGGCCAACTACTAACTTTCCGACGATCCTTAATCTAGCTCTACCCAATGCTTTCCGTTCAAATTTCCCTGAAATCTTTGCTTTTCCTTGCATTCCGACCATGATTCTTCAATTTTCAGCAGATACTCACCCTGGAAAATGACCCTTTCTCCCGTCCTTGAATATTTCGACGAACCTTCAACCTCTACTCAACTTTCTTTGAGATCCTTCATATTTTCCAGGTAATCACTCAGATCTTTAATTTCTTTGCTTTTCTTCCAATTCATGTTTGTCACCTATGGCTAGGTGTAAAAATTGTGTTAGGAAAATTAGGTATGATCAGTGTCAGAGATCTGGGGGTATCTATTACTTGACTAAGGGAATTTGGGCGAGAATCCCATGAACATATTCTTTGTCGCGAGCAAAGCGTCGTAGCCTCTGTGCCTTATGTTTCATGGTCGGATTAACTTCCAGTCTGTGAACAGCGACTTCCTCCTTGATTCCTTTCATATCTTCCACACGCCAAGCAAAAACATCAATGCTTTCTTCCAGTAGCCTGACAATCTCTGCTCTTTCCTCAGCTGACAACTGCTTACCGATTTGAATTTTTTGATCGGGATAGGAGGGATTAGTCGCCACTGCTTCTAGCTCGTCCACAGCTTCTAACTCCGGACCATTTCTGAATTGTAGGGTCTCGATAATGATCTCATGAACCCTCTTTCTTTCTTTGGCCCCCAAGTGTGGAGCTTCTTCAAAAATCATACCATCTAACTCAGCTGCAATCTCATCACTGGTGGCCCCCGATTTTTGGTCTATCTGTAGGCATAGGTCGCCTGTGATGACTTAGTCGACCATAAATGCATCCGAATCGACCATGGTGTTTTAGGAGGGACGTGTCGGCTCAGTCATGATATAGTCAAATGAGTGATAGGTCGCCTCATCCACGCAGGTGATTATAGATAGTCGTGAAGTTGTGGTGACAGATTTAGAAAGCTTCAAGTATCCCTCAGGAGTATCAACTTCTAGCTCCCTCTTCTTCCTTATTCGAAGGACGTGATCAAGGTAAGCTCGAGCTGTACTTTGCACGTAGCCTATTCCAGCTAATGTTGGGAACTTAACTCGCTGATGGGGGATAGAGGCCACCATTCCAAGTGCGACCTGGCCAGGGATACCCAAAATAGCAGCATAATCACTATTTACATCAATAACAATAAATGTTACCTTAGTCGTGACCCTGAATGGATGTTGGCCTATATCGACGTCTAGCTCAATCTGTCCTCTAGCATCCACCCTATGATTGGTGAAGCCCTCAAGTCGACCATCATAGGGCGACAACTGCTCCTTTGTAAGTCCCATTTCTTTGAATGTCTTGTAGAAAAGGATATCCTTGCAGGCCCTCGTCGATATCAAGAGTCTTCTCATCGTACACCCATTAATTATCAATCTTGAGATAACGAGAACTTGCTCTTTGGCCGCCATGTTGGTCGCTAGCTAGTTCGGATAGAAACTGATAACTTCATCTCTGATGTAGCTTCTAGGTGGTACATGGGGGGCTTTGTTGAGCTGAAAGATCTTATGTTTAAGAGAAGTGTTGCTAGCTTGCTCAGTGATCACTCCCAAATTCAGTCGAGGTTGCCTTGATTCAGGCATACCTCTAGTTGCTCGCTTACCTCAGCCAGGTTGAGCTCCTTTTACATATCTGTCGAGTTTCCCACTGTCGACCCACTTCTGAATGATACATTTCAGACTCATGCAGTCCTCTGTAGTGTGACCCGTATCTTTCTGGTACTCACAATATTTGTTGTTATCCCTTCTGAACTTATTTCTTGGGTTTATAAGGGCTAGTGGGCCTAGCTCGACCGTATTAAATATTTCAGTGCGACTTACTGTCAACGGGGTAAAGGTCTCAGGCCCTCTCTCAGTCGCCCTTGTTCTGTTTTTCCCATTCTTGTTGTTACCACCGCTCTTTGCTGGGTCCTTCTTATCAGTATCTACGACCTCAGACTTAGGACCTTTTTCCTTCTTCTTTTCCTTCCTCTCTTCAGCTATGGACACATTGTAGGCCCTTTCAAATAGTTCTTGTCGGGTCTTCACGCTCCTGACTTGTAGCTCGTAGTCTAAGTCTACAGAGGTCACCCCATTCCTGAAGCAATTTATCACTTCCCGGTCTGTCACGTCCTCTTCAATTTGGTCGACCATCTCCTTGAACTTGGTATAGTAGCTCATCGAGCTTTCATTCTTTCCTTGCGTCAGATTGTTCAAGTCGGTGACCATCAATTTTCAGGCTCCAGCTGTCGAGAAGCGATCTAGGAACTTCCTCCTCATGTACTCCCATGTGGTAATACAACCCGGTGCCAAAACACGAAACTAGGTTAGTGCCTGCCCCTGTGAGGGTTCTCGTTAGTGCCTTGCACATCATATCATCCTCGGTCGAGACGAAGCACATGGTAGCTTCCAGATGCTGCATATGGTTCTAGGCATCGATTGGACCCGAATATTTGTCAAGAGCAGGCAACTTGAAGCCTTTAGGAGGTCGTCGCTCGAGCAATTCTCTAGACAAGGGGCAAAAAGTAAAGTCATTTCGTTCGTCCTTTCCAGTATCCTCCTTCCTGTCGGCCTCCCATTGCTCTAACCTCTTTTTCCACTGCAACTATTCCCTAGCATCTGGATTGTCGTTTCTTGATGGTGAGACATTATTGGATTTCTACCTTTCTACCTGATGGGGCTCTCCCCTAGAGTAGGCCCGATGCCTTTCACTCATAGGAGGAGTTATTTCTCTACCTCGTCTGTCCCTGTGAGTATGTGACCTAACTGACCTCACAGGCGACCTAGCTGATCTGACCGGCGACCTCCGAGCATCTCTATCTCGATGAGATTGGGACCTTTCTACCCTGATAGGCAACCTGCTCCCATTTCTTTCACAACGTGAACGCGACCTCTCCATTCTGGCCGGCGACCTTCGCACGTTCCTTTCAGCTTCCCTTTGTCACCTCAACTCCGACTCTGCCTCTTGCTCCCTATTATTATTGAGGTGACTTCTCAAGTCATCATTGGGAACATGCATGTGAGTACGGATAGATCGTTCAACGATTTGCCATTCGTCGTTCGTCATAGCGTTCCCATTCTGCCTACCATTCTCGCTTGGTGGCCTGTGAGAGACCTGGGAGGGAGCAGCTCTCTGTGATCTCTCATCTTCCTGAGCTGGATCATCCTCCATCTCCAGCAATTCAGCCAAAATTCTAGCCCGCTCCAGTAGCATAACCTTCCTACTAAGGTGATTGGTTGAGGGACCTACCTAGTCACCTGCAACGGTTCGACCTACCAGATGGCATTTAGTAGGGGGCTGGGCTTTATCTCCATTGTAGGTCTCTTCTCCCTTCTGCGATCGAGCAAACCTCTGCCATCTGCCACGCTATTCGAGCGAGTAGACCTCTTGTGCTGACGCAGCGGAGGAGGAGGAGGAGGCATGTTAATATTGCGATTTCTAGCACCAGCATCCGTGTTACCGCCGACATTTCCTGTACTAGCCTCTGCGTTCCTTACTGTAAGGCTGAGCATCGGATCGCTAGAAGAGGATGCAGTTTCTCCGTCTTGAGCCATATTACTCTCTGATTAATGTTCGAGGTCAAAAAGCAATGCTTCCCGGCAATGGAACCAAACTGATGTTGCAAGAATCGTGATGGATCAATCTCCATCCAATCAGTAAGATAGATCTCCTAACTTTTGACCTGAAAATAGAACCCACGACTAGCCGAAATGGTCTCCGGTGAAGACCCTCAGGCGTGAGAGTAAGTAGGGTGATATGAGAGCTGATAAGTTATAAAGAACAATATATTCAGAATAACAAATAGCAATTACCTTGGAACGGTTGATATTGTCATGTATTTATAGATGTTGATGAGAGATATAATTGTGGTAGGATAATATGAAATCCCTATAATCAGGGATCAGATTTGTATAAGATATCGTGTCCATAAATAACTCCTGCTTTGTAGGAATTCTGTTAAGAAAAGAATCGTAAATACGACAGGACTCTGTAGGTCGACGTGCTCTCGTAGGTCGAGGCCGCCTGTTTGGATCCAGGTCGACCTAACTGATGGATAGGGTCAGACCATACCCGAATAGAATCTGGATCGTATGTCGGACAATAGTTAGGTAGGGACCACGGAGGTCGGATAGTGAGCTAGGTCGACTGATCTTTAGAAGAAGGGCCTTGGGCCTTGCGATGGTTGGGCCTAGCCCGCTGATAATGGGGTGGCTATAATACGTAAATAACTGGGCTTGCTCGTTGAGGTTAGCCCGTCACTTTTATTCCGTTCAAGCATGTTTGTGATGAGATTGAGTTGGCCCTATATGGTGGGGAGATGATGGATTGTGAGGAGGTTCACAATAAGGATGAGAATTTTCGAATCCTTAGCAATCCAAAGGAAAATTTGACTATCTTTATTTTACATTCTCCTTCCCTACGTAATGAAAAAGGTGGTGAGAGGCCACAAGAGGAAAAGTCCAAGGTACATAAATATCAAAAATTCCCTCTAGTTTTAAAAGACATGACAAAAAGTGGAAGATATATGGGACTTAATCTGAAAATAAGGACCCGCAAAACCATGAAGTGGGCCAAAGGATGAAAAGTGAAGTCCAAACGGGAGCAACGGTCGGGCTAACGACCTTAACCAAATGCGCTAATTGGGAGGCAACCCAAGTAGGTACGTGATATTTGATTTATGTATTTATTTTGTTGCGTCGTATCGTCCTTTGAACCCAAGGCATGTTTTTGTTCTCTTTTCTATGAGGACATAGCATGTTTTGTGTTTGGGGGTAGATATCTCTCCGAGTTTGTGGGTTTATAGGGGAGTGTATATAGTGTCACCCTCCAAAAAATAGAAAAATTTAAAAATTTTGTTCTCATTATATGTTAGGAAGTTGGTCAACGTCCGTGATGATTTGAGGGTTTTTGATTGAGTTTTGTAAGTTTGTGCCAATTTGAATTTGTTTATTAGAATTGCATTAATACATGTAAAACACAATTGCACCACCATTCACTTCCATCAAATTTCTTGATCATGGTCATTAATTTAGGTGTCCTTTATGGGTTCACTTTGACATTCTCGGGGTTCTTAGAATATGGTTTCACGCTTGTCAATAACAAATCAATGAATTACTTGATATTTATGGCTTGTATTTCTTTGTCAACCTTTTTGTAAGCCTTCGACTCTCTCGTCACTATTTATATATAAATTGTCACTTGATCCCATTTTGAGCCTTTTTAGAAAGAATGGAACATCGAAGCCACCATTCGCCTTCGTTTGACGCCTTCTCCCTAACCCTTGACACCTAGAATAGAGTTATCCTACCTTTGCAAGAATGTGGAATTAGAAAAGATAAGTTTGGGGGTTACATAGGGAAATTAAGGGAATGAGTGAGGAAGGTCAAAAGATGGAAATATGATGTGTATTGTATAAAAGGGGGCAAGAAAATAAAAGTTCAAGTTCAAGTTCAAAAAAAAAAAAAAAGGAAAAAAATATAGCTTGCCCCCTAATTTTGTGAAGTATGATTGATTAATGACATGTATTGAGTGAGGGAATGCTTTCAACCCCAAGTGTATAAAGTATGACAAAGTCTAGTTTGGGGTTGAAGCATTGGGGAAACAAAGGTGAGCTAAAAGCTGAAATTCAGGAAGGAGTAACATACAATGGAAGACTTCTAGTTTCACATTCTTGTATTTGTATGTCCATCCCTTCATTTCTACCCTTGAACCTAGCCCCACAATTGTTATAAACAATCTTATTCTATTGATCATGATATGTTCTCAATCATTTCTACCCATATTTTTTTGGTCTATCCTTATATATCTTGTGCGTAATCATGCATATGTCCATTCCTTCATTTCTACCCTTGAACCTAGCCCCACAACTGTTGATAAAAACTTGAAAGAATAGACCAAAAAAAGGCTGTTTACTTCGGCGACCGCGGAGGCAGCATGGGCAATCGCCGGGCTGTGCGGGCGGATGATTGGTTTTGGGCCTGAGTGAAGGGTTGGTTTTGGGCCTGAGTGAAAGGGCTTCCTCACACGTTGGTAACCTAGTTTTTTTAGGGAAATGAGGCATTGGTTTTTAAAGGGGAGGTACTGTTTCCAGGCAGAAAGGAGGAACAACTCCATTGTTTTTTTTTTTTATGATTTGATGACCAGGTTTTGTTCTTTATTTTTTCTGTAATTTTTTTTATGATTATGAGTAGCTAAATATTTTATTCACGGATTGAATATAACAATTATCAAATTTCTATGCTAGTAATATTTTAATTCTTTCATACTTGTCTTGTTCTTGTTCAATGGAATTGGTTTAATTCGTTTTTAGACTTCAACAATATAGATAGATATTGTTGGTCTTTAAATTATTAGGGTTTAAATTATTGCACTAGCGTGGATAATTTTTACATTGACCTTGATTTCATTGAAAAGATTTAATTGAAGACCTAGCGAAAATCAAACGAATCTAAAATCAATTGTTCCTTGGATTTTAATGTATTACTTGTGTGTTTTGTAGACCTAGCGGAAAACAACACATAGAGGTAATAATAGAGTTGCAATCCGGCCATCTAACCGTTCCAACTCTTATTAACGTGAACGATTTCTTGAACAAGATTAGTAATTTTTTTATAAATTAGCCTATGAAGGAGATAGTTGTGAAACCCAATCCGTGAATCCTTGTCATTCTTGATTTCAATATCTGTTTTAATTTCATTAGTTTAATTTATTTGTTATTTTAGTTTAATCAATCAAATCAAACTCCCCTTGGTTACTTTATACTAATTAGATTCACTTGTATTCACTCAAGTCTCTGTGGTTCGACCCTTACTATTGTACATTGCTACTTCGATGACTTGTACACTTGCGATTTTATTACACAAGAATTTTATCCATCACACTCTAACACATCTCATTCTGCTTTCGTAGATGCCAATCTTTATGGAGGTATGATTGGAGGAGTAAATGTCGATCCTTGGGCACCAAGGGCTGACAACGGAAATTTGGAAGATTACTATGATGAAAATGATGTATTTTTCCCAGTTAAAGAAAAACAAGGAAAGTCTGCTTCAAAGTTAGTACTAAGAAAAATAGGCTAACAGACCCTGGAATCCTAAAAAGGCAATTTGATTGACCTTTTTCTTTTGTGATGGTTTAGACCTAATCCCCCATTACCACGTTGTATTTTTATTTCATCCTAATAAAATGAAGAGGGCACTGCCCTTTTTCATTAAAAAAATAAAATGTAACACATTATTCTTTCAAGTTGTTGGTCCCAAATGAGGCAACAAGGGTGAAAAATAGCCAAGGGGGGGTAAATAATTGTTTTAAATTTTTCGACACTTTTTGAAAACTAAACCTCTTGCCTACAAAACCGCTCTTGCAGTATATCAAAACCGCAAGTGAGGTTTGTAAAATGCACAGCGGAATTTCTTAAGTATGAGAGTGCGGTTTAGTAGTGCGGTTTATAAAACAGTAAAATGAGATTTGACAATGATTAACAATAAACACAATTCTCAAATCTGAAAAACCTAATAAGATCAAGCAGATAAAACAGATTAGTTTGAATGATAAAGAGAAATGCACAAAGTAAAGAACATAATATTTAGAGTGGTTCAATTGTAAATGATCTACATCCACTACCAAGATGGTTAGTCTTGAATTTTATAAATACTAGATTTTATATTAGATGATGAGAGAGATTACAAGATTATAAGAATCAAACTCAAATCTAAAATCTAAACAATGAAGCAAATTCTAGACTATAATCGCTGTATCTCAAATGATTTAATCTATGAGATTAATCAAGTGAGGTGTGTGTGTAGATTCAAGGCTCTTTAAATCTATATGATATAGATCTCAAGAAATCTGGGTTGTTACAAGGCTTGAATTTCTGGGCTAGGAGATTTGTTCTTGAAGATTTGAAGGTTGAAGATGAAGATTCAAAGGATTATGAATTTCTGGAAATTTCTTCAGATCTTCAATGGACGCTCTTAATCAATATTTTCAAGCAATCTTCAAATGATGAAGAATGAGGATATTTATACCCAAGCACCAAAAAGTAGCCGTTTGGTATAGCTGTAGCAAGTACAGTGCTGGTGCGGTCTGATTGGTCCACGTGGCCACTTTTGTCATTTTGTTCAAAAGTTGCAGATAAGGTTGTACGTACCTCAGCTTACATTCTGGGATGAAGGACATTTGTCACCTTTTCAAAATCCTTCTAGATTCTGAATGACTGTTAGTCACGTGATTTGATTTGCAGTTGACCTAACATTGATGACGTGGATCCAACAGTCAAAAGTGGTCCAACACTTCAAGTTTTCAATCATTGGATGAGGTTGGTGAGTTGCGGTTTTAAGGTGTGCGGTCTCACTTGATGTTTGCATGAAGTCTGCAGCAGTGCGGTTTCAAGGTTTGAATGACACAAGCGGTTTGCTTTGTGTGGTCTTGTACATGAGGTTAGCACTGTGGTTTTGCATGACATCAAAACTTCTTATCTTGAAACCTCATATCCAATGAAATTGTCAGTCTTCAAGCCTAAATAAACCTATTCTATAAATTGGACTTGATCAAAAAAATTGAAGTCTAAGCTTCATGACATATTGTCCTAAAGTCCAGAAAATAGAGATGAGGTTATGGTATCAATCAAATTAAAGCTAAAGCTAGGAGGGTTAAAGTATGCATACTCAACAATCTCCCCCTATTTGATTGATGCCATTACCTACTATAGCAAAGGCAAACATTGCACTTGGTAAAAACATGTCCATAATAATTAGCATGGTAAATCATGTCCCAAGTGAATGCACACACTAGCCTAAGTTATAGATTTCTATACTATTGAAAGATGTAAAACTTACAAATTGAAAGTATAGAAATGCATTCAGTGCATCAATAAAAAATATGAGCTTAAGTTAAAGTATGCGGTTTAAACTTAATGTTTAAACATCAAACACAAAATATGAGTTTTTAAGTTAAAGGTATTTGTGCATGAGGTTTGAGTTATGAATTCATTGATCTACAAATAGACAGTTTGAATGAACAAGGTTTTTAAATCAAATGTGATGCAATTTTCATTACTACCTTCTAAGAGGTTTGAAATTTACAATTACAGGTAGGAAAGGAAATTACAAAGTTGCAAAACAAAGAAAAAAGAGTTAACCAAAAAAAATTATAATGAGTGCTGTTTAACTAAGGATCAACCTGCTGATTATTTAAATCCACGAGGTTCTGGGCAGGCGGTCCATTCACGATCTCATTAGCTGGAGGACGTCCGGTGTAGTTGAACGCTGAATTCTCTGCTCTCAAAGTCCTCCTGAGTCTTCTGACTTCATCTGCTGTTCTAACTTGGGCAGCTTCTACTCCTCTTCAAGCATTGACTGCAGTTATGACTCTGGCGTTGTTTCCTCCAACTACTCCGCAGTTTGCTTCAGTCTGTTCCTTCAGTTCATCAACCTTTGAGGCATTCTCATAAAGATTTTTGTTAACCTCATCAAGTTGCAAATGAATGGAGGAATTTAGGGTGTTGTAGAAGGTATTGATTTGGTCTTGGATGGCTTTAGCATGTGCGGTCTGGGATTCTTGAAGGTTGGGTTCTATTTCAGCAATGCTCCCCCTCAAGCTATTATCCATTTCTTGAAATTTATAGCTGAGTTTATCAGTTATGCTCTTCTTCAAGTCAGCCATTCTGTCCCTTACTTCATCGGTTAGACTAGCCAACCTTGCGGTTAGGCTATCACCAACTACATCCATTTTCATCTTCAATTCCTCTCTAAGGACTTCAGCATCATTTTGCAAGTTTGCTTGCATAGAATCCAAAACAGACCTGATTTCAGAATTTGACTGCGGTCTTGAATTGATGGCTTCAAGAAATTCAGTCTTCAACTTTCCAAGGTCTGAATCCACTGTTTCACAAAATAACTCTGCAACTTGATTAAGCATATCCTTGAGCTGATCTTTGGAAACTACATCTCCCAAGGCTTGAAGTACCCCAGAAGCTAATTCATGTTTGAATGCATTAAAGCAGGCTTTAGCTAAGGTATTCACTATGCTTCCGGTTTCAGAGTTTCCGGTTGATCAGGTGATTCTCTCCCCCTTAATGGCAGCAATCATGGAAGATTTAAGAGTTGCCAGTTCAAGGGATTGAGTATTGAGCTTCTGGGTTTGAGAATCAACCTACTCTTGGAGGGAGCAGTTTAATGCAGCAAGCTTAATCATGTGACCTTGATTGGTATGCAATTGGCCTTGGATCACATGAAGAGCTGAAAGGATTTGGGAGTAATCAGTTGGGGGTGTGGAAGTGGAAGGAATGGCTGAGAAGATGAAAGGAGGTTGAGTAGACGTAGCTGGAGGTATGGTTGAAGTAATGGGAGCGGTTTAAGTTATGGGAGTAGTTTGGGTAGGGGTGCAGTTTGATTTAAGTTGGAGGAAAGGCCTTTGAAAATATTGGTTATAGGAATGGTTTGAGGTTGAGGTTGGGTCGGAAGGGTTGGAATGGGAAGTGTTTGGGTAGGACCAGTTTGGGGTGCAATTTGTGTTTGGTAAGGAATGGTGGAAGTTGGAGGTATTTAGGTTTGAGGTGGGGGAGGAATGTGAAGGAGAATATCTGGAGGAGCTGGATGAGTTAACAATGTGAACTTATATAGGGGGTAAAGGTTAATTTTGCGGTTGGGGTTGAGGTTTGGGTGAAGGAGGAAGTGTTTTAGGAGTAGGTTCCCTAAGGTTGGATGGAGGAGGGCTTAAGAGAATTTTGGCATTGGGAAGAGGCTCAGAAAAGAACACTAAGTCCTCAGTCCAACCCTCCATCTCATTTCTAATAGGGTTGGTATTGGTGGGATGAGGTTTTGGTGGGGCTGTCTCATCATCATCACTAGAATTTTCCTAGTGGATGCGGAAATTGCAAGGCCAGCTGAGGGTAGGGGGGACTAATCTTAGAAGGCTTTAGGAAGGGGGTTTGGTAATCAATGGGATGGTCTGGGCGATCTAGGTCTGATTTTAAGGAGGAGCATGAGGAGGACTCTTTGTCAAAATATTAGTCTGTCTCCCCAGCCATAGGGTTGATCAGGTGTCCTTGTTCATCAAATCTCCCAAAAATTTCAGCCAATCGCTTGGCAATATAGCTCATCTTATGGACTCCTCTCTTCACATTTTCAATGGTTTTTCGAGGTTTGCCCTTAGTAGATGATTTTTTAACTACCATCTTGAATCTCTTTTTGGTGGGGGTGGATTAGGTAGTTTGCGGTGTTGGTAAGGAGTGCGGTTGAGGGGACGGTTGTAGTTATGGAGAAGATTGTGTTTGAGAGGATTAAGTTTGGGGAGAAGGCTGAGGTTGGGGAGGGGGCTGGGATTTTGGTGAAGGCTACGGTTGAGGAGGTGAAGCAATTTGTTTCCCTTTAGTTGCCCTCCTTTCTACAGCTCTTCTCTCCAATTTTTCTAATTCCTCCCTATAGAATTGGAGCAACTCCTCATCAGTCAACATCTTCTTCTGTGCAAGTTTGCAGCTGAAGCAAGATCAAGAATCACAACCTCTTCATTATCAATCCCAGCTGCATCCTCAGCTATATCTTCTACATCTTCCTCAATATCCACTAAGGGTTCATAAACTAACCTTTTCTTCTTTAAATTCCTTGGCTTGCTTGGCCCTCCAAATGTTTCAACATGCGGTTTGGAAGGGGTAGTTCTTGCTCTCTTCAGAGGCGGTTTAGCAGCCTTGATCTTTCCTTTCCTTGCAGTCTTGACTGCTTTACCAACCGCTTGATCTGCGGTCTCATGATCCATATGAACATATGGTTCCTTTGTTGGAAGGGTGTCAGCATCCCATAATTCCTTATACTATGCATCCCCATTTTTGAATCTGAATAAGTGACATACATTCAGACCCAAGGATTCTTCTCCACTTGACCAGTCCACCATTAATTCTGGATTCTACAATCTGTGCTCTTCCAGATGTTCATAATTGGCAAAAATTGCGATCAGGAGTCTGCAAAAAGGTCTCCACCTCTGGTCAACACCTCTTTCCTTTGATTGGTAAGAGTCAATGTGGGAGGAAAGCTCTCTCATCAGAATCTTTGGCCAATGAAGAGGGATTCCATTATAGATGGCTGAGCAGTACATCCACTACTGGCTGGTGAAGTTATTGTGATTTCCATTCTTCCCACAAATGGATTTGCCCAACAAGAAACACAGATGACACATCAATTTCCCAAAGTCTTTCCTTGGGATTGCCTTGTACTTTCCACCCAATGTAGGAATTTCAGCCATTGTAGACGCGATTTGTTGGGTTTTGGGGTTACAAACGCAGCGGAAATTTAATAAAGAACATCAAAACTCTAGCCCTTATATTCGTCTAGCATGAAGAGATTAGAAAAACCATGAAATAGAATTACATACCTCGAGTGCGATTTAGTTTGTCAAAATAGATCTCAAAATTCAAGCCTTGGAATTTTGATGTCGAATCGAATCTTCTTCTTCCTTGTTCAAAACCTTGGTGATGAAATCAACAATGGAGCTTCAAGCCTTAGGAGATAAAGCAACCTCCCTCTAATGGTGATCCAAACGCGAACGAACCAAGAACTCTTCTTGTTGGATTGCTAGATGATCCTTCCCGATTATTGAAATGATTTCAATAATCAATGGAAAAAACTATGGAATTGATCAAAGCCTAGAGTTTCATAAACTTAGAACAATGATGTATGGAGGTGAGAGTGATTTTATGGCTGCCCAAAGTTTGTATTTATATCCCATATAAATCCCCTAACAATTAGGGTAGAAACCTTGTCAAACTATAAAACCAATCCGGCCTTGGAACCGCGTATGGACTGAAATTCGCTAGGGCATGAGTCGTGCCCAAAGGAACGAGTCGTGCCAGGCTAAAATCACTCGTGATACGAGTCGTGCGGGTTCCGGAAACGACTCATGCTCAAGAGCACGAGTCGTGCCCAACGACTGGCAAGATGTGTCGCGCGGTATAACAGTTCAGAAAACAAATTTTCATTGTGGCCAAGTATGTCGCACGGTATATCAAGCCAGAATTCCAAGTTTCAGCCATAATCAAATTCGTTCTTTGTGTGTGACCCAAAAGGAATTGTATTATGTTGGTAGTGAGTCAAAACATGACCTCACAAGACATAAGTGGTTTCTAGCAAACCATTATATCCACCCAATTAATATAACATCAAAGCTTGATTCCTCGATAGATCAAATGTCACAATCCCTTTGTCCATGATGTCTAATTGAATATGAGTCATGGTCTAGGTCAACTCATTCGGTTCAATGCTTTTTCGATTCCGAATATGTTGATAGTGCAAATGCATTTGATCTCTATCAAATCACTTGAGTGTGGCCACACATTTCATCAACATCATTCATCGAGGGGCCCAAGCAAACATCTCTCTTCATAAGAGGGACAAATCCTGTCTTGACTTATCATTCTTCCCTACATGAGTCCAATCGTGCTAACATAGCCCTTATTGCTATCCGATTAAAGATAGTGTTAGACTATATCAAACACGATCTTCGTCATGTGGAAGACGATGATAATTTCAGGTACAAAGGATTCAATAACATGACTATCATGAGATTTAATCATGACAACAGACCATGTCATAAATCTCATAAGTAGGTCAAGTCCAATACTCATTCTCTAGCAAGTACCCATAAGTGTAATGTGCATCTCCAAGCATATAATCATCTCCATGATTATCCATTACCAACTTATACTAGTTGTTCACAACAACTAGGGATGCAGTTCAATATAATAAACATGCAAACATATAATGAACAGAATAAACACGCTTTATAATAAATGATAAAGATGATACATAGCGGTTCAAGTCAAACATAACTATAGCCTAGGGCATTACACCAACACGATTGCATCCTAAATTTCCTGTGAGACCCTCTCCTCAGAATTGGGCACTTGGAACTCATAGATGTTCTTGATCTCCATATAGTCAACTGTTACATCCATCCCTTGAACATTTGTAGTTAGGCAAGGAATGGTCTTTCCATTGCTTAAGACCCTCTTTCTAGAAATGGCATTGGCGTAGAATTGGTCCACATAAGAAGGAATTGTATAGGTTTGCTTTTTGTTGAATAGGGGAAGTAGACCAGAAGCTTCCATCTTCCTAATCATATCTCTTCCTAGGGTATTTTACTTTGGTTCCTCATCTCTTATCTCCTAGCTAGGTAAAAAGAAATGGGGATTCTACAAAGTGAAAGTTACTAAGTTAGATCCATTTTAAGAAGTCACAGTTCACATGCTGTTTAAGCACTTATGCGGTTTAGCAATAGTGCGATTGAGAAAATGAAATTTATCAACTCCAAGTGAACTATGGATTTTACTCAAGCAGACTAAGTAGGAAATGACATGCGGTTTTAGAGAAAAAGAAACATGCGGTTTCAAACAATGGGACAAATGCGGTTACCACATGCGGTTTTACTCTAAAGGCAGCATGCGGTTTTGAGAGATGAGGTTCTAAGGTATATTCAGTGCAAAATTTTCAAAAATTTTCTAAGTATGGAAAACAAAATTTTTGAAATCATACCAACCTACATATAAGGTATTTTCAGAAAATCAATATGAACAATTATGAGCATGTGAAGAACATGAAGAGCACCAAGAACACCAAGAACATGAAGAGCAGAGGCAACATAAAAGTTCACCAAAATCAACAAATAGCATATCAAAATGATCCTAATAAGTTGTAGAACAACAATATAACAGCAAAAACACATGTTTTGTCCAGAATCATCAAGAAAATACGAAGAACATGAAATGGGTTTTCGAAAACTAAAAACTGTAAATCACAAAATCAGCAACCTAAATGTGTATAGATCATGAAATAAAGTTCATAACTTGAATCTATACTATAATGTGAGCAAAACCCAACAAGAATCAGTTCAAATGAGTAAGAAATGAAGATTTAATCAACCAAAATCAGTTTAGGCATACGAAGGGTTTTTCAACAGTTCATCCATGGTGATTTTGCAGAATTCAAAGGTTTAAGGTTAGAAACATACCATGCCATTAAAGGCCTTCTAAGGTGCTCTAGGAATTTTTGGAAACGTAGTTTCAGATGATCGTTTGGGAGCCATTAACGTTCAGTTTTAAGTGAGAGAATTTTAGAGAGAGAAAGTGGTTGAGAGTGAATAGGATAAGAAGTACTTTTGACAGAGAGTGTGCAGAAGAGTTGGAAGTGTAGCATGAAACAAGTATTTATAGGTGGTGCTAGAGTGGAGTGAAAATAGAAAATAATGATGGTTCCACTATCCCACTAAGTGAACCACCATTTCTGTTCCACCCTTTTATCTTCTTCACGTAACCCTATGACGGCTGATGTGAAGGGTTTAAGGAAATATTTATTTTGCATTAAATGCATTTAAATTTTAAAATAATGTAGGAAAATATTTGCAAAAATACCCTTATGCAAATAATTTGTCTCAAAAGAGACAAGTATCAAATAATAAATATAGAAGACTTACGTGGGTCCACGTGGCATGCAGTTTGATATTAACAAAAATAATAATATAATTTTTTTAAATAAAGAAAATATCAAACCGCCTTGATGAAGCTTCTTCAAAGCTGAGAAATGAAAAAATGTTGAAAATTTTCCAAGTGTTGAAACGCGGTTTTGATCATGCGGTCTTGATTATACATGCGGTTGAGAGCATGCGGTTGACTGCATGCGGCTTTGTTCACGCGGTTTCAACAAGGTTGAGGTTTTGAAACCTTAACAAGATTTTCACCTAAACTAATACTCCAATGATTTCTCACTTAGCTTATGCCGATGATATCATTATTTTCTGTAATGGGTCGAAGGATTCTATGGAAGCTCATATGAGATGTTTACAGTGGTATCAATCTTTTTATGGGCAATTGGTTAGTATATCGAAATCTTGTTATATCTTGGGTGTGGAAGATGAAAATAGAGATGCTATCATTACGGAAGCGATGGGTTTTGTCAAAAAGACTTTTCCGATTACTTATCTTGGGTGCCCTTTGTATGTGGGACGGAAGAAAATCTCCCTCTTTGATTCGGTCATTGCTAAGATGGAAGATAGATTAGCTTCTTGGAAAGGCAAAATTTTATCCTTTGGTGCCAAGCTTACGCTTATTCAATCGTGTCTTCAAGCCATTCCTTTATATTATATTTCTCTCTTGGAACCTCCTAAAGGTGTCATTGCAGCAATGTATCGAATTATTGCCAATTTCTTTTGGTGTGATGAAGATGGGAATAGGAAATGCCATTGGGTTCGTCGATCTCGTATGTTTCAGCCTACTTGTGAAGGAGGATTAGGTTTGAGGAAGTTTGAAGATATCGCTAAAGCTTTTGCTATGAAGCTTTGTTGGCGGTTTCGTGGTCATAACTCCTTATGGGCTGAATTTATGCTTTCCAAGTACTGCTTTGGTATTCATCCTATGGATGCTGCACCATCCTCTTTCTCTTCTCATATTTGGTGTCGTATGTTACAAGTTAAAGATATTGTTGAAGCTAATATTGGTTGGAGAATTGGGAATGGGGAAATTTCTATTCATGAAAATTGGCTTGATGGATTTCGGGTCCTTCTTCCTGGGAATCACATTGAAATTATGTCTTTGTTCCAAAATGGAATGCCTCGGAATGATCATATTATTGAAGTATATGGTCCGCAGCTTCTGCAGTCTATGCAAAATCAACATATCTCCATCTCCAATGTTCCGGATCAATTATATTGGCTTCCATCTAGTAAAGGTCAGTTCTCTATGTCTTCAGCTTGGCGTATTTGTAGGGATTCTGGATCGCATGATGTTTTTTTTGATTTTTGCTGGCATAAGCATGTCCCTCTCAAAATCTCAATCTTTATGTGGAGACTTCTGCATAATGGTATTCCTACTGATGTTGCTATTCAATGCAAAGGTGTTTTTTTGGCCTCGGGATGTGTCTGTTGTTTGGCTAGATCTCTTGAGGATGTGAATCATTTATTCGCTCATAGCGAGATTGCAAGTAAAGTGTGGTCTACTTTTGTTAATATGCTGGGGGTTCCTATGTTTTCTTATAGCATTCGGTCTGTCCTTTCTAGCTGGTGGTTCGGTAAATCGATGGGTTTTAGCCCGGGTATTAAGTGGCTCTGTCGGGTGATGCCTTGTTTCATTGTTTGGGAGATTTGGAAAAGTCGTAATAAAGCTAGATTTGAGAATATTGATATGAAAGTTGACTCAATCATTGGGGCTGTTATTGATCAAGTTTCTCTTGTTGTAAAGGCCTTCAACATTAATTTCAAGTTCTTTCATGGAGATTTTGATATCCTTAGGCACTTCTCTATTTGTTCTAGCTCTTCCTCGTCAAAGCTGTTGAGATTTGTGGTGTGAAAATCTCCTTCCCTTGAGTTGTTTAAGCTAAATACTGATAGGGCTGCGAAGGGTAATCCTGGGTTGATTTCGGGTGGTGGTGTATTTTGAAATTCTCATGGAAATCTGCTGTTTTCTTTTTCTAACTTCTATGGAGTGGGTACTAATATGGTGGCGGAAGCAAAAGCTGTTTTGGATGGCCTAAACTATGCTGTTCATTTTGGTATGTCGTCGCTTTGGCTAGAAGTTGACTCGGAGATTCTTTTGAAGATATTGATTTTGGATTATCATATTCCATGGTCTATTTGGTATGAAGTTCAACAAATTTAAAAGATCATGTTGCAGATTCGTGTTAGAGTTTCTCATATTCTTCGTGAAGGTAATCGTGTGGCTGATGGTCTTGCTAACTTTGCTTCTTCTTCTAGATCAAAAACGTGTTTCTACTCTCCCAAGGACCTCCCTCATGATTGCCGGGGCACTTATAGGTTGGATAGAGCTTACATACCGTATGTTAGGATCTAATTGCTGTTGGTTTAAGTGGTTGCTGCAGTGCTGTTTGATGTTGCTGGTGAATTCTGCCATGTTGCCGCTGTTTGTTGCTGCTTCCTCTAGCTTGGGCTGCGTCTTGGCTTGTGCGGCCCAAGTTTCTTGGCCGTTTGTCCTTGTGAGGCCTGGTTTGTCCGGCCGATCTTGTTGCCTGGTGGGCCAATTGTCTTGGTTTATTTGCAATATCTTAGGTCTTTGGTTTGTTTAGTTTTTTTGATGTTTCTTTTAATTATTGGTGTATCGTTTATTTTTAACTCCCTTCCCTTTATTGTAGAGGATCTTACAGGTTGTGTAAGTACTCCCCCCTATTTTTTTCTGGTGGTTGAGGTTGTCATGTCCCCCACCATGTTTGTAATTTTATTTTTCGTTCTTTATAAAATCTAGGGAGTACCGTCTCCTTTCGCCAAAAAAAAAAAAAAAGAATGCTTTTGTGAGAATGTCAGCAATTTGATTTTCTATCCCCACATGCTCTAAATGGATGTTCCCCTTTTCCACATGGTCTTTGAAGAAGTGATACTTGATGTCTATGTGCTTGATTTTTGAGTGCATGACAGGGTTGTTGGAGACTGATATTGTTGAGGTATTGTCACACATGATTGGACAATTTCCTTCATTAATCCCATAGTCCACCAACTGTTGCTTCATCCAAAGTATTTAACAATATCAACTTCCAGCAGTAATGTATTCAGCCTCTATAGTTGAAACTGAAACTGAGTCTTGCTTTTTGCTGGCCCAAGCAACTAGTCTATTTCCAAGGAAGTGACAAGTTCCACTAGTGCTTTTCCTGTCTATGGTGCAAGCTGCATAATCTGCATCTTAATAACCTACAAGTTCGAAATTCGAATCTTTGAAATACCAAAATCCAAGATTAGTAGTTCCAGAGAGATAGCGGATTATACGCTTGACCGCTCTTAAATGTGCTTCTCTAGGATCTTCTTGATAACGAGGATGAACATAAACACTAAACATAATGTCTGGTCTACTAGAAGTTAAGTAAAGTAATGAGTCAATCATACCTCGATATAGAGTTTGATCAACCATTTTACCTTTTAGGTCTTTGTCAAGCTTATTTCCAGTAGCCATGAGAGTATCATATGCTTTAGCATTTTCTAATCCAAACTTTTTGATCAACTCCTTTGTGTATTTGGCTTGGTTGAGGAAGATTTCTTCATCACATTGTTTGATTTGTAGCCCAAAGAAGAATGTCAATTCTCCCATCATGCTCATCTCAAACTTTCTTTTCATTAGCTTTTCAAAACGCTTACACAATAACTCATTAGTAGAGCCAAAAATAATATCATCAACATAAACTTGAAGAAGTAAAGAAAGATTATTATATTCAGCAATGAATAAAGTTGTATCAATTTTACCGTGTTTAAAGCCTTTTTCTAGAAGAAATTTTGATAGAGTTTCATACCATGCCCTTGGAGCTTGTTTGAGTCCATAAAAATCCTTTTGGAGTTTATAGACATGATTTGGAAATTTTTGAGTCTTCAAATCTAGGAGGTTGAGCCACATACACGGTTTCTTGAAGTTCACCATTGAGGAAGACACTTTTAACGTCCATTTGATAAAGCTTGAAATGTTTGTAAGATGCATAGGACAAGAAAATTCTTATTGCTTCTAGTCTTGCAACTGGAGCAAAAGTTTCATCGTATTCAATTCCTTCTTCTTGCCTATATCCTTGTGCAACCAACCTTGCTTTGTTTCTGGTGATGCATCCATTCTCATCTATCTTGTTTCTAAACACCCACTTTGTACCTATAACTCCTTGATTATGAGGTCTAGGAACTAATGTCCAAACCTTACATATTTCAAACTGGTTGAGTTCTTCTTGCATTGCAACAACCCAACTTGAATCTTGGAGTGATTCATCAACTTTCTTGGGTTCAATTTAAGATAATAGAGAAGTATGCTCATCATTATTTTATCTCCTTGTTTGAACTCCAGTAAATAAATCACCAATGACATTTGAGAGTGGGTGATTGCTGACTTCACGAATCTCGGGGGTTAAATCAGGTTGAATTGAGGCTTGATGAAGATATTCTATTGGTACATCATTAGATCCTTCAGTGAAGTCATTGAATGTAAGTTGACAAAGAGGTTCAATTTGCTGAATGGGTGAATTCTCATCAAAATCTTCCCTTGAGGTTGCATCTGGAGTTGGAACTTCAGGTGCGGTTTCAAAATTTTCTGAGGGAAATTCAGTTGAGGTTGATGGATTTCATTGAGTTGATTGATTTTGCGGTTCTTGATTTTGTTCAGGTGAGGTTTTGGAAGTTTCACCTATTTCATTAGTCTCAACAAAATCATCAGCAACATTTGGAGCCAAATGTGGCTCAAGGAGAGAATGTTCATCAAAAGTAATATGGACAGATTTACTATCTTTAAACTAGATTAATTAAAAACATGAAAAGCTTTGGAATGTTTAGCATACCCAACAAAAATACCTTCATTAGCCTTAGCTCCAAATTTACCTCTGTTTTCTCTTCCATTGTAGAGGATAAATCATTTGCAGCCAAAGATTTTGAAAAAGGCAATGTTGGGGGTTCTTCCTCTCCAAAGTTCATATGGAGTTTTTTGTAGGTCTTGTTGATGAGGAAGCAGTTTTGAGTGAAGCACAATGTGTTGACTGCTTTAGCCCAAAAATACTGAGGAAGCTTGGCTTCAAAATTCATTGTCTTTCCAGCCTCAATCAACGTGTTATTCTTTCTTTCCACAACCCCATTTTGTTGTGGAACACCAGCAGTAGAAAAATTGTGATCAATTTCATGGTCATCACAATATTGACCAACATCATTGTTTTTTAATTCTGTTCCATTATCAGACCTTACACTAACGATGTCATCTTATTTTTGGGTTTGGAGTCGTCAAAAAAGTGAGGTTAGAATTTCATAGCAATCATCCTTTGTGATCATCATTTCAACCCACGTGAATCTTGAGAAATCATCCACTACTACTAAAGTGTATCTATTTCCTCCAATGCTAGTAGTGGTGACTGGCCCAAACAGATCAATGTGAAGCAGTTGTTAATATCTTGAAGTTGATGGTGCGGTCTTGCTGGTGAAAGACGACGCAGTTTGTTTACCAAGTTGACAAGCACGACACTTTTCTGCATGATGATAAGCCACTTTGGGTAAATCACGAACGAGGTTTTCCCTTCCAATCTGCAAGATACTTGAAGTTCAAGTGGCTCAAACGCTTGTGCCATAGCCAATTATTTTCGCTCACATTTTTAGCTACAAAATAGAGATTAGTAATACTATATGTAGAATTTAAATCAATGATGTAAATATTACTCTTACGAATCCCTGTGAGTAATGTGACTCCGGAGATGCATTTTTTGATAAAGCAATTTGATGAAGTGAAGTTGCAGTGCATTCCTTTGTCACAGAATTGAGAAATTGATAGGAGGTTGTGCTTGAGTCCTTCAACAAGTGAAACATTCTCAATGGTGAGGTTTCCTCTCCTAATTGTTCCATATCCAACATATTTGTCTTTGTTGTTGTCACCAAAGGTTACAGAAGGACCGCTTGCTTCAATGACATTTTCCAGTAAAGATCTATCTCCAGTCATGTGTATTAAACATCCACTGTCAAGATACCATTCATTTGATTTTGCTTTGGAGTGACCAACCATTAAGTAGAGGACCTAAAAAATAAACATTTAAAATCGAGGTCCCCTTTATTCTTTTGGGTCCTGAGGTTAGCATCTTTTGACAACCCACACCAGTTTGACTGATGGTGGATTATGCTTTCTGGCATTGGGTGTGAACCGCAAAAGACATTATGCAGGCTTGTGACTAGAACCATCATACACAGAGCATTTATGAAAACTGTAAGCAAATTGAGGTTTTACAAACTCTTTACTTTTCTTAGGCTCATGATTCGTTTTTGGGACTGAGGTTTTCGCCTTGACAAAGGTAATTTTAGGTTTGACCGCATTTTTTCTAGGAACACTCTTCTTGCTTGTGAAGGCAGGAGGTGCGGTCAAAGAAGAAGGACGGTCAGCCATAAATGGAACCTCATCATCGGTTTTAACCTCAGAAGCAGTTTCATCCTCTGAAAATTTTCTTTTCATTTATGAATTTTTCCCAAATTGTTTCTTAGGGTAGACATAATGGAAGTTAAGTTTAGCCTTTGGTTCCTGTCCTTTACCCTTAGAATTTGAATGATTTTCCTTATGAATTTCTTGAGTTTGTTTTGAAAATTCCTCATCCTTTCCACAACAGGATGCACACTTCAAATTTTCACCAGTTTTGAATCCCAGACCTTCTTTGTCACCACTAGCCTTTTGGGATACAAAAATTTGATCCATGGTGACACGAGTTTGGTCCACTCATCAATTACCTTTTGGAGGTCATTGTTTTGAGCAACTAAGTCATCGTTCCTAAGTTGAAGTGCTTCAATCTTTGTTTCCAGAATGAGGTTTTGTTCAGTAAGAGGAGTCATACTTTTTATTTGGTCTTTCAGAAGTGAAATTTTTAGACCTCATTACAGTTTTCTCCATCTTAAGCTGAGTAATTTCATCAATTGCTAAAGACAAAGCTTTCGTAATATTTTCAAATTTACGGATCATCACTTCAGCTTTCTTGAACATCTCTTCATGTTCCATGGGAGAGACCTCTTCCACCTTTTTCAAAGATTTTTTATTTGAAATCATTTTTGAAGGTGTTTCATTTTTAGAGGGAAAAATGGGACGAGAGTAAGAACTATTCCCAATCTTATAACTAGGAGTGAGTTTCACATATGCATCATATTCCTTGCTAATAATGACTTTAGCTTTGGTTTTCTTAGGAGCATTCTCTTCCTCCATATTTAACAACTCGACTGATTCATTATCTGAGTCATTAGAAGCATCCTTGGGAACAAGGCAGAGATTAACCTCTTCGTTTTCATCTTCGCTTTCTTCATCAGAATCAGTCTCAATCCAAGTTGCTAGTTCTTTTGAATTCTCTTCCTTAGCAACCATTCCCTTGCGACGAGAAAATTTCGCAGGGGAGGTTTTCTTTTTCATATATTCAAATATTGGTTGTGGACACTCAAAATCAAAGTGATCAGGCTTTCTACAGTTGTAGCATACGAGGTCACTCTTTTTCTTTGTATCATCAACCTTTGAAAAAGTTGCTGGAGGTTTGCCTTTTGAAAGTGGTTTTGAAAATGGTTTTGAGGCTTTGCGAAAATTTTGAAATATTTTCACAAACATGGCAAATTCATCATCATCCATATCGATGAGTGATGAGATTGAAATAGAGGAATCTGAGGTTTCCATAGATGATGAAGGTTTCTCCACATGTTCAATGACAGACATAGAAAGTGCTTTGCCTTTTCCTTCAACTTCTTCAATATGATCCAACTTGAGTTCATGGACTTTTAGATTAGCATACAAGTTACTTAAAGTCCAAGTATTTAAATCTTTAGAGTCCTCAAGATATGTGGCTTTATAACCCATCTTGAACCTAAGGCAGGCAAAAAAGTCATATTGATTTCTTTATCAGTCAGAATTTTACCAAGAGATAGACAAGAATTTACTACCTCAACATAGCGATCATAAGTTTGACGCAGGGTTTTGTTGGGTTTCCTGTTGAAGTTGTTGTATGTTCTTTCAATAGAAAAATTCCTGTTTCTTGGCAAAGATCATCTCCTTCAAGGTAACTTTCAATTCCATCCCACATCTCTTTGGCGGTTTTGCATTTCATGAATTTTTGAAGGGTTGAGACAGGCAAGGTTCCAGAAATGATATGTCTTGCTTTGATGTCTAAAGCAACTAATCTCTTTTCTTCATCAGTCCACTCAGCTTTCAGCTTTCTGACCTCTGGAGTTTCAGTGTTGGTGGCTGGATTAGTGTTGGCCTTCATAGGAACAAAGGGGCCATTGATTACACAGTCTACCAACATTTCATCAGTGGTTTCCAAATGAATTAACATTCGGGTCTTCCAGATGTCAAAATAGTCTTCATCCAGTAAAGGAATGTGTGAGTAGTTAACCGTCGTCATGGTTTTAAAGTTTGCCATAACGAATCGGCACCCAAGCTATTAAGCTTGAAAAACAAAGGAGTTTTATAAAGGTGTTTGCTCTTATACCACTTGTTGGTCCCAAAGGAGGCAACAAGGGTGAAAAACAGCTAGAGGGGGGTGACTAGATGTTTTAAATTTTTCGAACCTTTTTGAAAACTAAACCTCTTGCATACAAAACTGCTCTTGCAATGTATCAAAACCGCAAGTGAGGTTTGTAAAATGCATAGAGGAATTTCTTAAGTATGAGAGTGTGGTTTAGTAATGCGGTTTATAAAACAGTAAAATGAGGTTTGGCAATGATTAACTATAAACACAATTCTCAAATATGGAAAACCTAATAAGATCAAACAGATATTACAGATTAGTTTGAATGATGAGAGAAATGCAGAAATTAAATAACACAATATTTGGATTGGTTCAATCGTAAATGATCTACATCCACTACCAAGATGGTTAGTTTTGAATTTTCTAAATACTAGATTTTATAATAGATGATGAGAGATATTACAAGATTATAAGTATTAAACTCAAATCTAAAATTTAAACAATGAAGCAAATCCTAGACTATAACCGATGTATCTCAAATGATTTAATCTATTGATTAATCAAGTGAGGTGTGTGTGTGATAAAGATTCAAGGCTGTTTAAATTTGTATGATATAGAGCTCAAGAAATCTGGCGTGTTACAAGGCTTGAATTTCTGGGCTAGGAGATTTGTTCTTGAAGGTTTGAAGATGAAGATTCAAAGGATTATGAATTTCTGGAAATTTCTTCAGATCTTCAATGGACTCTCTTAATCAATATTCTCAAGCAATCTTCAAATGATGAAAAATGGGGGTATTTATACCCAAGCACCAAAAAGTAGCCGTTTGGTACAACTGTAGCATGCATAGTGATGGTACGGTCAGATTGGTCCACGTGTCCGCTTTTGTCCTTTTGTTCAGAAGTTGCTGTAGACACCCCATTCTGAACCTATCGTAACGGAGTTATACCACTCTAAGTCTCGCCTTCGATTTTAGAGTAGAAATCCACCATTTCGTCATATTTTGTTGAGGTTTGACTAACGGGCGTTACTTTGGACTAAACTACATACGAGATAACAAGGGGAGGATAGATCTGTCCTTTATGAAGCCTTGTCCCGCGCGGGACATGGCGTGTCTCGCACGATACTAACTCTCTATAGGAGGAGGAAATTCACTTCCCTTGTCGATTTCGACCTCTTTCCTTGATAAACTCTTATCCAATCCGGGTATCTATTGATTGTAGAGATCTTGAACCTTCTTTGGGAGATATCCTAAATCCCTTGAGTCTCGTAATCTAGGTGACCAAGTAAATCAACCCCTGTAAATACTAGATGACTTTCAGTATTTCAAAAAGATACTAAAAAATGACAGAAAGAAAAACACAATTTGCTGGTTTCTCTCCTTGAAAGACTCCTGCAAATCGCTCTAAAATAATACCCAAATTCGTCCATCAACCTTGTTGATCGATGAATATCAAGATTCAAGCCTAGAATCAAGGCTAAACTCTGTCTAAATCATTTCTCAACACAAAGGTAATCTTCCTTTCTTCTTTATTTATTCTAATTGATTGTTAGAGTGGTATAAGCATATTGAATCTGGGATCGGCCTAGAGCCTCTTCAAATCATGGAGATGGTCTCGAAGCAATCGATCCCATATTCCATTTAATCTAATTAAATGGATGTTTTTCTTCATTTCTTTTAAAAATAATTAATTATTTAAAAAACCCCTTAAGCAAGACTGATCTTCAGATTGGGTGGATGCAGTGCTCCCTGACCTTCCAAATCCATCACTTAAGCCTCGAACCCAAATCTCTTTAAAACGGTTTTCTATATTTTCCTCATAATAATATAGGTGTGACTCAAACAAATAAATAAAAAGATGAGAAATTCCGCATCGCTATAGTTTGGCGACTCTGCTGGGGAATATTTAAAATTAAAGTGGCTTAGACTTGCGTCAATTAAGGGGGATTTTCAAAAAAAAAATCGATTTCCTATTTCAGGCTAGTCCCGCATGAGATAACCCTTTGTCCCGCATGAGACAAAGCCTCTATAATCTGTTCTATTTTCTGGTTTTTCTTGTTCGTTTTGAGATCCAAGATAAGATTCGAACATGTAAAGGGGATCCCAGATTACAGTATTTGCAGAGTTCTTTCATCTCAAGGCCTCCCTTAAGACGTAGGACTCGAAATTGTAGTTTATTTTATTTAAGTAATGTTTCTTATTTAAATTGCGTGAGATTGGTTTTTTTGATTTAAAGACCGGTCCATGGAGGATTCGGGAGTTGTAAATTTAATTTAATTCATTTATTCTCTCTCTCTCCTTTATGTGGAACTACGACGGTCTGAGTCTTCCTAAATTGGGAGAAACGTAGGCAACCACTTGGTGTGGTCATTGCTTGTTTTTCCTTTTGTTTATTTTAAAAAACTCTCTATTTTACTCTATCACCTAGAATTGACTTTCACACACACGCACTCATGATTATAACTGTCATTGCACTACATACCTTGATAAACCCAGGACCCACACTATGGACGGATGACGGTAATCACCTAATCGCCGGTCTCTTCGAAGTTGGATCATCCTACCTCGCGTCTTCAATCCATCTAGATTGTCATATCGCGAGGAGCCTAGACTTAAGCCCTGCATAGCCTCATGCATCATATAGATTGTTTCTTTAAGAAAACTCTGTGACCGGTCGGTTTTTGACTCGGTGATCTTTTTATATCTTTGACCAGAATAAAGCTAATGTAAAATTGATCATAAAGAAGGATTCGGAAAAGTCCCTTCAGAAAAAAAAAGGCCCTTCGAAACGACCCTTTCGGAATTGTCCCTTTAAAGAGCATGGTCCCTTTAAAAGGAAAAATCCTTCAAATTAATTTTACATGGCTTTACTTTACAAAGAACGGATTGATTACTAAGTCATTAGGTTTGGATAAAGACCTTAGAAACCCCTCAAAACAGATTATCAGTTCCGACCAAAATTTAAAACAAATAAAAATCGACTTCCAATGTGATTGTCTCGCGCGAGATTACCTATTCCGTGCGGGACAAAGCTTCTGTTTACTATGCTGAGCCTGAAACCTTTAAGCCTTTTTCTGATCTGTTAGGGCTAGATTTGATCTTGACACGAGTTCTATACTTCCATGTCAGTTTTCCTAAGCTACATCAACCTCAAGACTCTCCCAACACAATGTCCATAGAAGAGTATCATGCCTACTACGTCACTAAAAAGGATCTCGAATAGCCAAATTTGCGAGACATGACCAAGTCACTCGTTGTTGAGATGGAACAAGTGGAAGGATGGAAAGAAGCCTTCAAAGTACCTACCACTAGGATTGCTGGGGATTTTAGAAAGATGAAAGTTGTTGACCATTCCAAAGAAAATGGCTCTAACAGTGAACAACCCTCCATTCAAAAGGAACTAAGTAACATCAAGACCCAGCTTGCCAATGCCCTGCAACAAATTGAAAATAATGATGCGTGGTATGACTTGGAAGGATCCATCCAAGCAGACAAAACAAAAATGCTAATCGAGGAACTCGAAAAAGTCAAAGGAGAACTCAAGGCCATAGCTCAGAAATGCAATACACTTGAAGCTCATATAGAGGATGATGTTGATGAAAGAGTTAAGTACTGCCTCAATACTCTTTATCATGATATTAAGGAACAGATGGAAGAAGACTACCGCTCTCAGCGCAACACCTATGTACAATACTATGAGGACCGCATCCAAGGCCTCTATGCTCAGTTAACTAAACCAAGAAGAGGAAGGACCTACACCGACATCGGAAGGATCTCGCTTGGTAAGCTTTTCAGAAGCCTCCATAAAGATAGGAAGATAGGCCCAATGGAGGGTTACCAACCTATGAGGAAAGGACGAGCCCCCCACCTTTATTGCTATTATCATCAATGCCATGGCCACCACGCAGATGATTGCTCAAATTTGAAGAATGCAGTCCAAGATTTGATTGACAGCGACACCATCAAAGTTTCCACTAGCAGCGGCATAATCTAGAAGAATTAGGACAATAAGAGTTTTTCTTTTTCCGTTATTTTACTTTTACTTGCAAGAAAGACAAATATTATTTAGTCTCAATTTAGTTAATAAAGATACTACTTATCTAAAATTCCCATTTTGTGGACAAGAGTACCAGTTTAAAGAATACTTTCTTTTCATAATAAAGGTTTAGTTAGTATCTCCTTTTGTCCACAACATAGCACTTCCGACTACTTCTTCAGTGGTTTCAAAATTGAGAAGGATAGCACCATAAACATCATCCAAACTTACAACGAGAATGACTATTCCAAAGCACTTTGGTTTTCTGGAAACCTCCATGTTTTAAGAATGATGCAAGCAAAGGGGTACTTTCCTGGTTTGGGACTTGGCAAATACTTGCAGGGGTAATAGAGCCACCGCATGTTCCCCCGCCACACATGAAACATGGCCTAGGATATATCCTTACAATTCATGATGTTGAAGAAGAAGAGTGTGCCCTTACTCAAATCAAGTGGAAAGGAACTGCATACAGAGGTCACCATAACTCAAGGACCAAGGGCCACAACCTCGAACCATACCGGAAAATGCTCAATGGCTATTTCGTTCAAGAAAGGGAAGACATCCCATATTTCATCTTTCCAGAACCATGGACTGACGATGAAGGAAAGCACCATCCAGGCTTTGAAATTTTCAATGACTGCGACGCTTCTTCAGATGAAACAGAACCCATCCCGCTAATCCTTAAAGATTTTTGGGGTACGAAAGGTGAAGCGACCAATGAATGGGACTTTGTGATAGGAGAGGACATGCAACGACAATTTGAGAATCTGTGCCGACTAGAAGACAGCCAGATCCATGCAATATCCAAGGGGGATGCTCCAATTATTGATTACACGAAGCTAATCCGGAAATGTGATAAACCAATTCTAAACTGGCACATCATCGGAGGACCAGTTGTTGATGAAGATTTCATAATCAAAGAGCTTGGTTGTAATCCCCATCCCCACAAGAAGATAGGCCTTGTAACTTTCACTTTAGAGTTAGGCTCCGCCTCTGAAAAACTCACTCAAGAGGAAATTGAGGCGGTGCTGTGAATGTGGCCCCGAAAAAAACCGTTTTCTTTTTATGAAAAAGGGGTTGCCGTTCACCTCAGTTTGAAGACACCGGTTTTATTGAAAAACGAAGTTGCCATGCCATTTTAATTTCCTCAAAACTTTGAAAAAAAGGATAAGGGTCCAGAGGTTAAGTTACTCCTTGGGAAGAACGTTTGGCGTTCACCCAAGCAGCCTTGCAAAAAGCAAGTCTTCCTAGATCCGAAGTTTGTGCTTGTTTTTGTGCTCGTGTGCATGTGTGATTTGAAAAGAGGAAGTAATGTGCCAAGTTTATCTATCGGACATATAAACCATTTAAGAAGGTTATAGCTTGGGATACCTTGGATTTGATGTTTTCGGGATTTTGATCCCGTGCTCATTTTGGACTTGTGGTCATCATTACTAGAATTTTCTACCTTCCCGTTAGATCAATCAACCATCATAGGCGTAATAGCCTTGGTATGTCTTAATCTAACATTCCTTAGGGATTTAGTCACATGTGATCAAAAGGGGCTCATCTTTAAGTCCAAGAATGAGACTCTTTAGAAAAGGATGAATCTTTGCCCATCGATCCTACATCTTGAGACGATAACGATTCGTAGGGACATTTATGTTCATCTCAAGTGATTATCGGAGATGTCGGGACTAAGATCCATCGGTTTCTAAAGGGACAAAGATTGTGGCATTTTTATGGTGGAAACGATGTAAAGATGGAGTCTTTACACCGATTCTCACCACGAAATGCTCCAAGAACCACGGGACAAGGGGGAAGGGGTAAAAAGATTGGATCTTTATACTTATCCTATGTCTTTTGTGCCTTAGAAGGCTTTTTAGACAATCCTCGGAGAGAAAGATCCATCTCTAGTGACATGGGGAAACAACTTTAAAGTAAAGATTGCATTTTTAATGTAAGTAATACAATGAGTATCATTAAACTACAGACATAATGTAAAGAGGATGACCTTTATGGCTTTTCCTATGTCCTTTAAGACCTCATAAGGTGAACAATCCTAGGAAAGCTAGATCAAGGGAAGGAGATGACATAATATGAATAAAGATTACTTTTTTATACATAAAAGTAAAGGAAAATCACATCATCATGTGGTAGATCTTCCCTAGAACAAGCCACTTATGGAACCTTGTTCATCCTTGGGAGAGGATCTCCAATGAATCATTTGTGTAGGGGGAGTGAGAATATGATGATTACATTGCAAAGATGGAAACTTTAAGACAATAAATCAATATAAATGACAAGCAATAAGTAAAGAAAGATAATATGAGAGTAAATCAAGGGTAAAGGAAGGAGAGATTACCAATATTGGTTTTCTCTATCTCCCAAGGGGATTTTCCTATTTAGGAATAGATTAGGGTAGATTTAATGTATGAGAGAGGTGAGTTTTGAGTGATTTTGGTTACTGGAATTTTGTGGTGTGATTTTGGCAGAGTAACAGTGCCTAAAGATCCCCCCTAAAATGAATAGAGGAGGCTTCTATTTATAGGCATCTGTATGCTTTCTAAAGAAATTGCCCGGCGTGAATCCACGACAAAAGAAGCCGCCCGGTGTTATCCACAGTTGTGTCAGCATGTTTCTAGATTCATGCAAGGTGGCAGCTTAGAAGCTTCTTTCCAGCGAGGTCCTGTTTGGAATTCTAATTCCTAGCAGGTCCTTCCTCCCTTGGAAAGTTTGGAAAAGTTCTCGAATTGCCCCTAAACTTTATGAAAGTTTGGGGAAATGTCAGTAAACTTTAACCGGAAGGCATAAGCCAGATTTTGGTACTTACAGAAGCCCCTCGGCAATGGTACTTGCAAAGTAAGTGGGGTTGTCGATAAAAGTGAGAATCCAATCTGGCAAACTGCCGAGATGGATTGGGATTGGGTGACCATGGAGGTCGAGTGGCTGAACCTTTGGAAGGCTACCTACGTATCCTAAAGAGGAATCAAGCCGAATCGTAGTTCTGGATCCACTGGGGAAAGGATGTCATATGTGACGTATTGGCTAAACCTGAAGTAGGCTACCTACGTATCCCAGGGGAATCAAGCCATGATTGTAGTTCAGGATCCGCTGGGGAAAGGATGTCATATGTGACAGATTGGTTGAACCTGAAGTAGGCTAACTACGTATCCCGGGGGAATCAAGCCATGATCGTAGTTCAAGATCCACTGGGAAATGGCGAAGAGAAACTGGTCCCTTGCTATGAAGATGGAAAGGAAGTGACCTAAGAGGTCGAATGGCTGGTCCTGCTGGGGATATGCCAAATGAAAGAAGTGACTAATGTGGTTGGATGGATGGACCTTTTGAAAGGCTCACGCACCACTGAGGAGTGGTGAAGGAAGGGGGTGACCAATGTGGTCAGATGGCTGGACCTTTTGAAAGGCTACCTACGTATCCCGGTGGAATCAAGCCATGATCGTAGTTCACGATCTGCTAGACAGTTAGGAACAGGTCTAGGATCCTCAGAATTTTGACAATTTGTAGGTTGTCACCTTATGAAACTAGAGCTTACGTCGCTATTGCAGAGATAGAGGTAGCTAAAGCTTGAATTTTGACAATTCGGAGGATGTCACCTTAAGAAACTAGAGCTTATATCGCTATTGCGGAGATAGCGGTAGCTAAAGCTTGAATTTGACAACGGAGGTTGTCACCTTAAGAAACTAGAGCTTACGTCGCTATCACGAAAATAGAGGTAGCTAAAGCTTGATTTTTGACAATTCGGAGGCTGTCACCTTAAGAAACTAGAGCTTACGTCGCTATCGCGGGGATAGAGGTAGCTAAAGCTTGAATTTGACAATTCGGAGGCTGTCACCTTAAGAAACTAGAGCTTACGTCGGTATCGCGAAAATAGAGGTAGCTAAAGCTTGATTTTTGACAATTCAGAGGCTGTCACCTTTAGAAACTAGAGCTTACGTCGCTATTGCGGGGATAGAGGTAGCTAAAGTTTGAATTTGATAATTCGGAGGATGTCACCTTAAGAAACTAGAGCTTACGTCGCTATCGTGGGGATAGAGGTAGCTAAAGTTTGAATTTGACAATTCAGAGGTTGTCACCTTAAGAAACTAGAACTTTCGTCGCTCGCGGAGATAGATGTAGCTAAAGCTTGAATTTTGACAATTCGGAGGCTGTCACCTTACGTTATTCCATTTGGAGATAACGGAATTTTTTAGAAGAAAACGTTATTCCATTTGTCGATAACGGTGATTTCTCGTAAGAGACGTTATCCCATTTGGCGATAACGGAGATTTCTCATAAGAGACCTTATCCCATTTGGCGATAGCAAAGATTTTTAGGAGAAAACGTTATTCCATTTGGAGATAACGGGGATTTTTGGGGGAAAACGTTATTCCATTTGGAGATAACGGAATATTTTGGGAGAAAACGTTATTCCATTTGGAGATAACGGAAGATTTTGGGAGAAAACGTTATTCCATTTGGAGATAACGGGAAATTTTGCTTAAATATAAAATCCAGGGGAAAAAAATGTAAATTCAGCCTGAGGCAAATGAAGCCGCCCGGCATGAGATGGGGAAAAAGAAGCCGCCCGTCTTGAAACCGTATTTCACCAAATTGTTTAAACAGAAGGGGAAACGGGCAGCAGCCATTGTTGTTGTTGTTTGGTCGAGGATAGAAGAGAGAAAAGAGAGAGAAATGCCCAGGCCTTCAAAATCTCTAGCTTTCTATTTCTTAAAATGGACCAAGGAGGAAACATTTTGCCCTGCCAAGCACGTCATACTTTATCACAAGCCGCGAGGTTGAGGCGGAGAGAGTTTGTGAGAACCGACCGAAAGTATGACTTTGCGCTGCCCACATCTGAGTTTTATCCCGATAAAAGGGAGCACAAGTCCATGAAACCTCAATCTATTGGGGTAATCACTCTCGATTTACTCGATTTCATCGATTTTGGTTGATTTTTGATTGATTAGGGCTAAATTCGAATTTCGGGAATTTTTGGATTTTCTTTGTGATTTTGTTAATGATTCTATGGATTTGACGATTTACCTACAGGGCTAAGTATATGGATAATCATGCATGTGCAATTTATTTGAAGAAATATGAGAATGACTCATTTTTGAAAATAAAGTGAGAAAAATAATGCCAAAAATGGGACGGAGTTCTTGCATGTGCTAGGACTAGGTCAACTCCTGATCATGAATGTGAAAATAAGATTTTAGACGATGAAATTGATTTATTCATGCCATTTTGAAAGATTAAATTTATATGAAAAGAATTTTGTGAAAACTGGAATTTTTGTGCTTGGGAGAGCATGTGCTCGGGGTGACGTGTTTCAAATGATGAAAGACACGTGTTCTAGGAAAATGATGCTAGAAAACTTCTTATGAATGCTTTTCTTTGGCAATGTGTGCACTATTTTGTGAATATATGCATATTTCTGAGATAAGTTGAAGGACTAACGTACCCTTGCTGTGCTTACCTACAGGAGAGCAAATCACGGGGACCCGCTGAGATAGCGGTGAAATTGTGGGCAAGGATGCCCAACTTAAAGAAGGACGGCCACAACCCTAAGCAGCTAGTGGTGGCTACAGGTCTCCATTCTTTTGTTGAGGCTATCGGCAGTGGCATTCACGTGACGTCCAAGAGCAAGGGGCTGACCCAAGCTCTTTCCAAAGTTTTGGTAGGACACTACTCACAGCTTCCATCTGGGCTGGGGAGAGGCTACGGTGACTCCTGCTGACTTTACGGCTATCACAGGCTTGAGGTTCACTGATCGTCCTGTGCCCTGGCGAGACAAAATTTCTGAGGCTGAGTTCAGGGACTATGTGGGGTTTGACCTCCATCCAAAGGGGCTAGGGATGGAGACTCGGTTGGTGGAGATTCAGATTCTCGGATCTATGGAGGGATTTGCAGCCAATGAGGTGACTGATCATCAGCTTGTGAGGGTTTTCTTGTGGTTGGCTCTATCTGTCTCCATTTTTGCCAATTCTGGGACGTTAGCGATGATTTGTCTGTTGGACTCTTTGGATGATTTGGCCACGGTTGGGGAGGTCTCTTGGGGTGAGGCCAAATTAGCGGAGCTTTATTTTTCTCTGGATTTGTACAGCCAGAACAAGGCTGATTCTATGGATTGTTTTTCTTTTGCTTTGGAGGTATTCTTGTTTTCCTTTCTTTTTTTCTTTTTCTCTGTGTCCTCAAGATTTTGCGAGAGAAATGACCTTTATGTTCTGACATGCAGGTCTGGTTTTGCGAGGTGATTGGGTTCTTTCCCTGGAACCAGCAGAGTGATCCTGCTACATTCCCGACTATGGTACGCTGGAGAGGCGAGTCCCGGGACAAGTTCACTGGGAAGACTCGGATTACTTTTGATTATAAGATGGTGAGGCCTGTCATCAACGGGGACAGTTGTGAGGGGGTGAGCTTCTATACTTGGGGGAGGTATCCAGAGGCTCTGATGGGAGATGCCGTGGCCGTGACTCGGTAGAGGAGGTGGCTGACAGGCTTGACCTGTGATGTCATCTATTTGGGAGACCGATTCTCTAGGCAGCCTGGTCATGTTCCTCCTTTGGGTGCAATTACTCCCCACGATCCTCCTCCTTTCATGCTGCAGCCTAAGGTCTGGTCAGAGGACGAGAGGGTCTGGTACAGGTTTGGTTTGGCGGCTGAGGATTATTTTGACAATGCCACTCCGTACGCCACCTTTGTGGAGGAGCGTATGAGGATGCCACAGAGGTTGGTGAAGATAGCTGCTGCCTAGGGGTACGGGGAGGTAAAGCCAACCAATCCACCTATTCCTCCGGCTCACCTATCTTATGTGGTGAATGGGGTGCCAAGGAGGCTGATGGTGCCGGTTCCAGGCACGAGAGACGCTGAGTTCACTTTGTCAGCTGATACCATTGTAAGTAAACTCTGGATCCCTTTTCTTTTCGACCTTTCTTTTTCTGTTCAGGATACATCTGCGATTCTAGATCTTTTCCTGGGATTTTCTGAGCTTTTCTCTTTCTCGCAGGTCCCTGTTCGCACTTATGACACCCTGGTGCGACAGAACAAGGGCTGGAAGCAGCTAGCTCGATCTCTCTTGAGGAAGCTGGCTTGCGCGTCGAGGGCTGCAAGGAATGCGTAGGAGCCTGAGTGCAAAAGGAGGCATGTCGGAAGCGTGGCTTCTTCCTCATCAACCTCAGGGTACCACTCGTCCTCTACCAGCGGCGTGCCTCAGGGGCAAGGGCCTAATACTGACATCCTAGATCAGCTGGCAGAGTATGAGCATGTGCCCATCAACTTGACCGCCGTTAGCGATGATGTAGACTTGCTGAGGGAACCCAAGCTCTATGAACTGAGCAGCGACGATGAGTCGGAGGCTTAGGGTTCTTTTGGTCCACATTTAGAGAGGGAGATAGAAAACAATGAACAAATGATGCATGACAACAATCTGTATTTATTTTTTATATGGGGGCCAATGAGGCAAAGACATGTAATGATCATTTTTTTCTTTTCTTTCCTTATTGTTATTGGTATTTTACTATTTTGCAAATTACTTGAGCCTCGGGGCAGCTTTTAGCATGGAAATGGGGCAAAATTGAGCCGGAATGTGTTATGATGTTGTATGAATGTATGAATGGTATTTGGGAGTGATTTTGTGCAGGTTTTATTGAGAAAGTGGGGTGAGAATCCCACTTGGGTAGCAACTATGGCTGCTGCGGATTTTTTTTCTGCAGCAGCGGATGAAGCCGCCCGGCTAGGACCTGGGAAAAAGAGGCCGCACGGCTAGGTGTCTTGTCTGAACTTATTTTAAGCAAATAAAACCAAGGAAGGGTCTTTTTCATTTCATTTCCAACTTTGGCCTATCCCAACTGATTTCAAAGCATATTGTAGACACCCCATTCTGAACCCATCGGAGCAGATTAATACCACTCTAAGTCTCGCCTTGAGTCAAGAGTAGAAATCCACCATTTCGTCATGTTTTGTTAAGTTTTGACTAACGACCGTTAGTTTGGACTAAACTGCATATGAGATAAAGAGGGAAGGACAGAATTGTCCACTGACAGCCTTGTCTCGCGCAGAACAGTCGTGTCCCGCACGATACTAAGCCCCTGCAGACATGCAGAAGCCAGTTTCCTCTTCGATTTCAACCTCTTTCTTGATAAAATCTTATCAATCCGGTCATCCAATAGAATTTGGGTTTGGAACCTTCCCAGGGTATTTTACCTCTCCACCTTCACCTCTCCAATACCTATAAATACTTGAAGACTTTCAGTATTTCGGATCCCTGACTTTCCTATCAACCCCTGACATTTACTGGTTTCTCTCCATGAAAGATTCCTGTAAATCACCCTAAAATAACCTAAAGTTTATTTATCAACCTTGTTGATCAACAAACATCGAAGAAAGAATCAAGGACCGAGGCGAAGCTCTGTCCGCATCAAGATTCGACTCTAGACTTGAGTCGAAACTCCGTCCGAGTCTCTTCACACGAGGTAATCTTCCTTTCACTTTCTAATTGATTATTAGAGTGGTATAATACATCTAACCTAGGATCGGCCTAGAGCCTCCCCAAACCATTGGGACGGTCTCGAAGCAATCGATCTTATATTCCGTTTAACCTAGTTAAATGGATTCTTTTACTTGTTTCTTTAAATAAAACGTCTTTTCTTTGAAAACCTCTTTCTTTTTAGCAAGACCGATCTCCAGATTGGGTGGAATGGGTGATCCTTGACCTTCCCATTCTATAACGTATGCCCCGAACCCAAAAATATTTTCAAATGGTTTTTCTATATTTCCAAGTAAATAATATAGGTGGAGACTCCAAGATGTTAAAGAAAATTCACGCATCGTTACAGTGGCGACTCCGCTGGGGATAAATAAATTTAAAGTGGCTTAAACTTGCGTTAATAAAAAGAGGTTTTCAAATAAAAAAATAATCATTTTTTTTTACTCAGTTCAGGCTAGTCTCGCACGAGACAACTCTCTGTCTCGCGCGAGACAATGCTTCGGCGTCCTGTTTGTTTTCTGGTTTTCCCGTTCGCTTCGAGATCCGAGATAAGAATCAAACACGTAAAGGGATTCCAGATTACATTATCTGCAGAGTTCTTTCATCTTAAGGCCTCCCTTAGGATGTAGAACTCGAATCCGTTTTTAGTTTAAATAATTGATTATTATTTATAACTGCGTGTGATTGGGTTTTTAAATTAATGTCCGGTCCATTGGGGATTCGGGAGTTTTAATTAAATTATTTATTTCTCTCTCTTTCTCTCATTAAGTGGATCTACGACGGCCTGAGTCTTCCAAATTTGGGAGAAACGTAGGCAACCACTTGCTGCGGCCATTATCTGTTTTTCTTTTCTTTTTAAAAAAAATCTCTATTTTATCTATCACCTAGATGGACTCTCACACACGCTCACTCATACTATATCTATCATTGCACTACATACCCTCTATAAACCCGGGACCCACACTAAGGACGGATGAGGGTAACCACCTAGTCGCCGGTCTCTCCGAAGTTGGATCATCCCACTCCGCGTATTCAATCCACCTAGATTGTCATATCGCGGGGAGCCTAGCCTTCCAGCCCTTCATCGCCACATATCATGTAGACTGCCATTTTAGGTTCACTCCGTGACTGGTCGGTTTTGACTCGGTGATCTTTCTTATTTTTGACCAAAATAAAGCCATGTAAAATTGACCATAAAGAAGGACTCAGAATAGTCCCTTCAGAATGACCCTTTCGGAAGTCCCTTTAAAGAAAAAAAATCCTTCAAACAATCTTACATGGCTTTGTTTCACAAAAATCGGACTGGTTACTTAGTCGTTAGGTTTGGATAAAAACCTTAGAAACCCCTCAAAACGGATTCTCCGTTCCGACAAGAAATTAGGTTTTATAAAAATCGACTTTTCGTGTGATTGTCTCGTGCGAGACTACCTGTCCCGCATGGGACAATGTCTCTGTTTATTGTGATTGAGCCTGAACCGTTTAAGCCTTTTTCCGACTCGTTAGGGCTAGATTTGATCCTGATACCATCTCTGCATCTCTTCTATCAGTTTTCTGAAGCTACTCAACCTCAAGACTCCCAACACAATGTCCGGCATCGACGAAATTTCGGGTAACGAAACTTTATCCGAAAATAACCACAAACTGCTAGAAGAAGCCAAAGATCGCTTAGAGGAGCAAGCTACCCAAATCCACACTCTAGTGGAAGAAATCCAAGAGCTTAAGGCAGCACTAGCCAATAAAGAAAAGAAAAAGAAAAATGATTCTTCCTCCGAAGAAGAGGAATCATATACCAAAAAGGCCAAAGGCCGTCGCCAAAGCAAAAGCAAGAAAAAGATGTATGAGCCTAGCTCGTCATCTCCTATGACAACGAGAGTTACACATCCAAGAAAGAGAGCAAAGGGGAAAGCAAGAACGAACCCCTCACCATGGCAATGTTAGAAAAGAAACTTGCATCCCTCGATGTAAGTAAGGGAGCCTCGCTCTCTATTGATTATGCACCCTTCGTCAATCCATGTCCAAACTTCCTAGAAAGTACAAAACACCCGACATTGCAAAATTCAAGGGTACTACCTGTCCCAAATCACATTTGGAGACATATTCTTGGGCCATGCTACCTATGGGTGTTGATGACAACCTGCTAGTTCAATGCTTTCCACAAACTCTCGATGGTGCTGCTAGAGATTGGTACATGACTCTTCCACTCTTCACAAGGCTTGATTTGCCACTCGCCAGTTGTACCTTCCAAAAGAAATACGAGGACAACTCCACTTACCGCACTACTAGAAGGGATCTCGAACAAACCAAGTAGCTTCCGAACGAATCCTTTACAGACTTCGTCAAAAGATGGAGGACAAAGCTGACTGAAATCGTTGATAGGCCAAGCCTAGACGAACAAATCCACATCCTCATCCAATGTCTTCGGGAAGAGTATCAAGACAAACTCGCGGGCAACTATTTTCCTAGCTTCGCCGAACTCCATAAATCCGACATACAGTTAGATGACCTCATCAAACAAAAGAGGGAAGCCAAGAAAGAAAGCGGGTTCCGTTACAACAAAAGTTCCTCTTCCTCTTCCAACCCTAAGGACACTTCCGTCAATGCCATAGTCTTCAATCATCCCGGAAATGGTAAGTACTTTGCGGTACCTCCACCACAAAAGAAGAAAACGGATAGGCATTACGACAAAATTAAAGGGATAACTCAAGAAGAACTCCTCGAGGTGCTTGTTAAGAATGGAAAAATCAAACCAAGAGAAGGCGGACAACCAAAGAAAGATCTTCCTGCTAATCATGCTCATCATCTCTTCTGCAAGTACCACAACTTCACTGGCCACGACACCAACTCATGTTTCCACCTGAAAGATGTCATCCAAGATCTGTTCGATGATAAATAGATCGGACTTCCTAATGTTTTTACTAATCCTTTACCAAGTAATGAAGTCACTTTGATAGAAATAGAAAGTAGCTCCAAGGATCCTACGCGTCTAGACACAATTGTGGACAAGAGCCCTTTTGAATTTAATAAATCTTCTTTCTGCTACATGATGTCTTGGGATGAAATCTTAGAACAAAAGGGAAAAGGGTCTAAAACAGTCAATCTCCTCACACGATCCGGTCGAGTGATTATCAACAAAGACCCAAGGGATGAAAATCCTCCTAAATAAGCAAAAGCTTCATCATCAAATGAGCCCGACGATCCTCGCTTAGCCCAGCTAAAGAAGACACAAGCAAACATCTCAGTTTGGGACCTCATAGGAGCATCCCACAAACATCGTGAAATGTTGAAGAAGGCCTTGGCTCAAATGACCATTTCCTCAGAAGCTACACCCGAAGATCTTACTCAAATGATTGGCCAGGTACAATTTGGCAATGTCATCACTTTCACTGACTTGGACCTCCCATCCTATGGAAACAATCATCATGAGGCCCTATACATAACTGCTAAGGTGAATGGATATCGAATGCCATGCATTTTGGTCGACAATGGTTCTGCAATCAACGTCCTTCCAAAGAAAGCCTTGTCATCCTTAGGTCTCACCTACAAATACCTTAAGCCATCAAGGCACACTGTACGAGGCTATGATTGTACTGCTAGAACCGCTTTGGGTTCAGTCACGATACCTATAGAAATGGGACAAGTCACCATGAGCATCGAATTCCAAGTCATCGACATCCCTGCATCCTTCAACTTACTGCTTGGCCGCCCTTGACTGCACGACATAGGGGGTGTACCTTCATCCCTACACCAATGCATCAAGTTCAAATACAATGACACAATAGTCACCATACACAGGGAAATGGTTACTGCTAGCCCTATCCTCGAAGTACAGCATAGCACTTCTGATTACTTATTCAGTGGCTTTGAGATTGAGAAAGATAGCACCGTGAATGTCATAGAAACTTGCAACAAAAACGACTACTCTAAAGCACTTTGGTTTTCTGAAAACCTTCCTGTTTGGAGAATGATGCAAGGGAAAGGGTACTTTCCTGGCTAGGGACTTGGCAAACACTTGCAAGGGATAACAAATCCACCGCCGGTTCCCCCACCACACACGAAGCATAGCCTAGGATACGTTATTTCCATCCACGATGAAAGTGACAAAGAAGAGTGGGACTTCACACAGATTAAATGGGAAGGAACCGCGTACAGAAGTTATAATGACCCAAAGACCAAAAACTGCAACCTCGAACCATACCGAAAGACACTCAATGGCTACTTCGTTCTAGAAGGGGAAAGCATCCCGTACTTTATCTTTTCAGAACCATGGACTGACGATAAAGGAAAGCGCCATCCGGGCTTTGAAATTTTCAGCGACTGCGATACTTCTTCAGATAAAACAGAACCCGTCCCACTAATCCTTAAAGATTTGTGGGGGCACAAAGGCAGAAATGACCAGCGAATGGAACTTTGTGTTGGGAGAAGACATGCTGCGACAGTTTGAGAACCTGTGCCGGCTAGAAGACAGCCAGATCCATGCAATATCCAAGGGGGACGCTCCAACTACTGATTACACGAAGCTAATCCAAAAATGTGGTGAGCCAATTCTAAACTGGCACGTCACCGGGGGACCAGTTGTTGATGAAGACTTCATTATCAAAGAGCTTATTTTTACTCCCCATCCCCGCAGGAAGATAGGCCTTATAGCTTTCACTCTAGAGTCAGTCTCCACCTCTGATGAACTCACTCAAGAGGAAATTGAGGCGGTGGCCAAGAATGTATTCCCTTACTTCCTTAATGAAAATTTTGATCTTTCTGAGTACCCTGAGATTGCTAACATCGTGAATGATGAATTAACTAATAATAATCAATATAGCAAACAAGTTAATACTGAATCATACAATGAGATAGACCACGAAAATGAACAAAATTTAAAATAATTAGCAAAGCAAGTAGGCCGTTGTGGAAAGAATGTTCCCATTGACAATGAAGAAATGCAAATGGTTAATCTTGGGACAACAGAAGGCCCCAGAGAAATAAAGATCGGCAGCTTCTTCAAGGGAGAAGACAAAGAAACCTTAACGCAGCTTCTCACAGAATATGTCGACGTCTTCGCTTGGTCCTACAAAGATATGCCTAGGTTAAATCAGTCGATCGTAGAGCACAAGATACCGCTGCTACCCAATGCCAAATCAGTCAAACAAAAACTACGCAAAATTAAGCCCGAATGGTCAATGCAGGTGAAAGAAGAGATCACGAAACTCTTGAATGTAGGGTTTATCAAGGTGATCGAGTATCTGGAATGGCTAGCTAACACAGTACAAGTGGCCAAGTTGAATGGGAAAATACGAGTCTGTGTTGACTTCAGAGACTTGAACAAGGCATCCCCTAAAGGTTACTTCCCGCTACCAAACATAGACATGTTGGTCGATGCCACCGCAGCATACGAAGTCCGCTCATTCGTAGATGGCTTCGCAGGGTATAACCAAATCCTCATAGCAGAGGAAGACCAACACAAAATAGCGTTCACCATACCTTGGGGGACGTTCTGTTATACGGTCATGCCGTTTGGCCTCAATAACGCTGGGGCTACTTATCAAAGGGCAGTCACGACGCTATTTCATGAAATGATCCACAAGGAAATAGAGGTATACATGGATGATATGATTATCTACTCAAAGGGGACAGATGGTCAGCACTTCAAAGATCTCAGAAAATTCTTCAATCGACTGAGACAACACAAAATGAGGCTAAACCCCGCAAAATGCTCATTCGGAGTGGTCAAAGGGAAGGTCTTAGGATACATGGTCACCGAATGTGGCATAGAAGCAGATCCCGCAAAGATAAAGGCCATCATAGACATGCCTCCACCAAGAACACAGAAAGAAGTAAAGGGATTCATGGGCAGACTCCAATACATCAGTCGATTCATCAATCAACTAACTACAATGTGCGATCCTATCTTCAAGCTACTCAATAAAAATGCACCTCAAGAATGGACAGAGGAATGTCAAGAGGCATTCGAGAAAGTCAAGCACTACTTGACTTCTCCACCTATCCTAGTTCCACCGCACAAGGAGAAACCCTTAAAGCTATACCTCACGGTTACTGACAGTGCATTAGGGGCTATGCTTGCTCAAGAACAGCCAGCTTCACACACAGAGAATGCGATCTACTTTGTCAGCCGAAGATTCCAAGGCAGTGAAGTCAACTACTCTCCACTCGACAAGTCTTGTGCTGCTCTTGTCTGGGTAGTACAGAGACTAAAGCACTACATGGAAGCCTTCCTGGTTCCTCTCATAGCACGAATGGATCCTTTGAATTACATCCTAGACAAATCAAATTTGTCTTCGCAATTGGCTAAGTGGTATTTCATGATCCTGGGATATGATATCACTTATGTCACTCAGAAATCCGTCAGGGGCAGTGTACTCGTAGATCAGTTGGCCAAATTTCCTTGCGACGAAGTAAAGGGGGAAGACCCTCTATTCCCTGATGAGGACATCATGAGTATAGAAGACGAAAATAAGTGGCAATTATTTTTCGATGGCGCATCCAATAAGAAAGATTTTGGCATCGGAATGTTGTTAGTGGATCCTGACGACATCTATACTCCACTAGCAATCCGTCTTGACTTTAATGCCACTAATAACACTGCCGAATATGAAGCTTGCATAGCGGGACTCGAAGCAGCCCTAGAACGTAACGTGACCGAACTCGAGGTATTTGGGGACTCCCAGTTGATCATCAATCAGACGTTGAAAAAGTGGAGGATCCAAGATCCGACCCTTCAAAAATACAATGCCCACCTCCAAGAGTTGGTGCAACAATTCCAAGATGTCTCATTCCACTATCTCCCTAGAGACAAAAATCGGTTTGCTGACGCATTGGCTACACTTGCCTCCTTGGTCGAAATCCCTGCAGGAAAGGCCGTAAAACCCTTCAAAATAACCCGGTGAGCAACTCCTGCCTACTGCGCCGTCATAGACCTCCATGACTGCAAAGACAAGTGGTTATCCGAATGCGCCACCATCGAAGACTCCGAAAAGAAACCATGGTACTATGACATATGGCATTTCATCCTAGATGGAACCATTCCGCCTGAGGTCGACAAGAAAACTCATTGCCCTTAGGAGACTGGCAGCTAATTACGTCATCATTGCTGGCCATCTATTCAAAAAATACTCCCAGGGGAACCTCCTTTGTGCCACCGAAGAAGAGGCCCAAGAAATAATGGACCATGTTCATCAAGGAGTATGTGGAACCCACATGAGCGAAAACATGCTTGCCAAAAAGATCATCAGACAAGGGTACTTTTGGTTAACCATGGAAGCCGACTGTACCAGCATGGTCAAGAAATGCCATAAGTGTCAGATACACGCCAACCTTCAGCATGCACCACCTTCCTTGCTGTACCCTATGACATCCCCTTCGCCATTCTCAACGTGGGGCATATATGTGATTGGAAAGGTCACGCCCGCAGGAGCCAATGGGCACTGTTTCGTCTTAGTAGCAATCGACTATTTCACTAAATGGATCGAGGACGCCTCCTACAAAGTTTTGAATGCCCGAAAGGTAGCAGAATTCATCCAGCACAACATCATCTGTCGATACGGGGTCCTACAAGAGATGGTATCTGATAATGGCTCCCATTTCGAGAAAGAAACTGATCACCTCTTAACAGAGTACAAAATCGTAAGGCATAAGTCACCTCTTTACAGGCCTTAGACGAACGGAGCAGTTGAAGCCACAAATAAAACGATCGAAACCATCATCAGAAGAATGGCAGTCACTGGAAAAGATTGGCCCGACAAGCAACCCTTGGCACTTTGGGGATACCGCACTTCAGTTCGGACAGCTACAGGAGAAACTCCATACGCCCTCACATTCGGAATGGAAGCTGTTCTACCAATACTCATCTTAAGCTGCAGATTCCGGTTAAAACACTAACTCTCGGGAAAAGACAACGTAGGACATATGAGCCTAGGTTGTACTTCCATGATCGAAGGACGAAGCCGGGCATCCCGAGTTCATGAAAGACAGTCATGCGGGAGCGGCATCGGTGAAATACCGTCACTAAGGGTTCTCCTAGAAAACCAAGTGAATGAAGTTAACTAGTTAGAAAGCAGACACGAAGAGCTAGCCCTGCTAGACGAAAGAAGGCTGAAAGCAGCCGAGCATACTCAAGCTTACCAAAGAAGAATGGCAAGAGTTTTCAACAAGAAGGTCAAGACAAGGAACATCAGAGTAGGCGACCTGGTTCTCCGCGAACACTGCCCTGGACCTTTCAATCCTCTAGGCAAATGGGGACCGAGATGGATAGGACCCTACATCGTGAAGAAAATATTCTCTGGGGGTGCCCTTCAGCTGGTAGACTTAGACGGAGATCAACTACCGAAGCTAGTCAACATGGACAAGCTCAAGAAGTACTTCGCGTGACTTGGCCTCTTAAAAATGAAAAAATTGATCGCTAGGTTGGAAAAACCAAAAGGGGTGGCCTAGGCAAAAATTAGAGCTTGCACAAGAAAAGAAGCCCGCTAGATTGAAAATCTGAAAGGGCGGTCTAGGCAAAAGCAAGGGTGTGCATTGAAAGAAAAAAAAAGGAGGCCTTGTCCCGCGCGAGACTCCCCTTCGGTCTGAAATCAACCTTGTCTTTTCCTCTCAAAAATGAACTACGTTAGACCTGAGCCTCTTATTTAATTATTGTAAAAGAGGAACGTAGGTAGCCCTCGAGTTCGGTCTAATCAAATAAATAAATCAAATTTTGTCCTTTTATTAATCGAATGCATTTTTATTAATAACAAAGGGAAAATCCTAACGACAACGACTAATTTGCTAAGCTAACAATCTTGAAAAAAAAAACTAATAAATAAAGCTATTGATCTATCAAAGCAATCTCTTGGTACTCCCTAAGATCTAGCCTTTCGTTGACTTGGTAGGCCGGTGGCCATGATCGCCCCCATCATCTCGATCTCTCTTGCGCTTTGGACCCTTCGAAGCAGAACATCCCTCGAGGCGAGTGAAAATGGATTTTGAAAGCCTCTTGAAGACATTGGGCCTATCCAAAGCTTGCATCTTTTCGGGAAGACCCTTACCTCTCCTCTCGTACCAATCCCCATCAAGGAAATCTTGGGTTGGATCAGTCCGTACATTAGCAGGATCAGACTGGGCCTCGCTCCTTCTCAAAATACTGCTCGCCACGAAGAAATCTCCTAACAGTGAAAGCCGCAGATCATCAATCTTCTCAACACTTGGGTGACCGGTATGAAGGAACCAATCCAAATACTTGTTAGATAAGAAGACACTTGCATCAAAAGTCTAAAGGTTTGACCAACGATCTCAGTTAGTTCCTTCACCCCATGATTGCGCTAACACCTTCGCAAACTCCACACCAATATAGGACACTTCACGAGAGGTTCCTTCGAAAAGATAAGTATCCTGCTGTTGGCTAAACTGACGAAGCACCCTCTTGGGAATGTAAAAAGAAGAATCTCGCAAACCCGGAAGAACAACCCTGTCAAAACCCTTGGTATTGGCAACATACTTGTTCAGTCTCCAATAAGGTGGGCACCAAATAATATCTGCAGTGGCGGTTTTTGCAATCAACTTGGCCCACTCATCCACCGAAAGATCCTTGATTAGCAACTTCCTCATATGGTACGTAAAGGGAGAATAATCCAACGGAGGAGCTACCCACTTGAGATGCTCCCTAAGCCAAATAGTCAACAAAAGAGGACTCCCTTGAGTCATGGCACCAGTCTTATGCAACTCATCAAGACCATGAAGGGTCTCACCCAAGATTAGCAGAATAATGTTCCTAGAACGTTTCCTAGCCTACAGAACAATTTCCACCAATTGGGAGTCAACCAAGTCATCCCTGCACGTAAACAAAACATCTCCGAAAAGAGAAAGGGCAAAAAAGTTCCATTTGTAAAAATGGAAGGCCTCGTCATCTGAATCTCCGCTGAAGCGTTCAGGAAAAGAAGAGCAATCCACCCATCTATGTTGAACCAACTCATAGCAAGTGTCAAGAGGGATCCCCAACAATTCTTTCAAAGCTTCAGAATGGTTCCTATTGAATTTAGGAACAACAATTTCACCAGTCAAAGGCATATCCAAGATAATAGCAAATTCCTCAACGGTAGGGACCATCTCATTAAGAGAGAAATTAAAGAGATGAACAGAGGGATCCCAAAATCGAGCAGCACCCTGCAGAAGATTCCAATCCAGTTGGAGGTTCTTCAAAGTGAAAAGGATCCTGAATCTGAATTCCGCAATAAACTTATTGCGAGATCGATTTCGAAATGACCTCACAAAATTGCTTGATGCTTGCTTGAACGCTTCGATTACATCGGACGGCAGAGAAAAATCATCAACAATCATGGACGTTGGGACGATCTCCTTGGAAGCCATGGATCACAGGGTTGGAAAAGAAGGCAAGAATTTGACCCTAATAAAATATCTTTGTGCTTTGAGAGGCCTGAATGGGTTATCTGGCCGGACTACAGGGTGATTATATAGGGGAAAACTGACAGAATCTTGTTCGAAGAGGAAAAGAACTCTTCCTGAGTAGCGTGTCTCGCGCGAGATACCTTGTCCCGCGCGATACAACTCTTTGGCAATTCCAGCAGCATTCCTGCACAAATAAGCAATCTAGCCCCGACTTGCCGAAGCAAGTCTCGAATCCTGCAAATGCAGTTCCTAATATGCAATGGACGCATCAAAACCAGGCTCAAAACTTTGACCAAAATGGTCATTTCATTCCAACACGGAAGTCGAGAAAGTTAAAAAATTAACTAGACATAGAATTAGGAATTAAGAAAATATTGTTGTTGTGCTACCTACGTGCAAACAGGTACAAGAAAAGAAAATTGTCTGGGCCCACCCGGCCAATATTTACAAGTTCTCAAGAGATAAATGGGGAGAAAGGGGGGGATCACACCATCAAGTTGCTCGAGCTGCCTGCACCTCCATCATCTTCACCGCCGCTGGGGCTACCGTCCCTCCTCGACCACTTGGCTCCAAAAGACGAGGTCACTACATAGGCTATTGTCAACGCCGCCGAGGCCGCCTTTTGAAACAGCCGCTCTGAGAGATCCGACACCATGGACATCAGGCCAGCTATCCTGCTCGTGCTGCGGTCATAATCCTCCGTAGACATGATGACCTGTTAAACAAAGAAAGGATGCTCAGATGAAGTCGGACATATACACATATACGGACGAATACGAGAAACAGTATAAACAGAAGTGTACCGAAGAGGCATAGGGAGGGCGACGATAACCCTCTGGAATCTGATTTGGGGTCATAATATGACCCACCATCTGCATGCCTCCCATCATGTATGTGAAGCTCGGAGGGCCAAGATCCGGTACAAAAGTCACAGGACCCGCATACTGTGATGAAGAGCTGGGGGATGACGAACCAGACGCAGAGGCGGAAGCATAAGCTTGAGCACGTGACCGCTTGCCACTAACCACAAGAGGGCCCATCAAGCGAGGCAGGAACTCCTCATATGAAGCCCCTCTGATAATGCAATCCGCCGCCGCATAGCCATTCACCAGATGGGCATAATCCCTATCAGGAATGAAGTGGGTGGGGTGCATCACCCTAGGCGGATCCTCTGGCACCCTATAGGGAAGTGAACCCCGACCATACTGAGGGAAGACTCTCTCACCTAGATATATGGTATCCCCCTCCAGCAATACCAAAATCCTATGCAACTCGGTTACATCCCAGGCATGATGAACCTCTTGCTCCAATAAGGCCCATGGATATAGGCCCAGCCGCTCAAACTCAAAACTATCCAGCATAGCCATCGCCTCCTCAACGGTCAGGGTCCAGTCCTGATCCCCCTCCTCCTCGTCCATTGTACGGTTGGAGTGTCTCCACCTACTAATATCCGAAAACTGAGGGTTCCGATTATCCAGCTCAAACTTATGCAACTGAAAGACAACATAGCCCCATATCTGTATAAGAAAGTAGAACAGATTCAGTACAAAGAGCAAGCAAAAAGTGCAGATAAATGACAAAGACAGAATCAGAAAATGTACCTCCCAAGCATAAGAATACCCTGACAAGGTATCCTTGGTGTGCCGACATGCCTCATCCATGGCATGATAATAGAAGGCCAGTCCGGCTGAGCCCCAATCATACGTGCTCACCAGGTCCAAATCCACCAGCAACCCCAAAATAGCAAGGCAAGCCATAGAAGAATGGTTAACAAAGATGGTCTCTGATAGAATATACCAGAGAGCACCCCTCACCAACCGATCTACATCCGCATTAGGCTTTTCAGCATAAGCCTCGAGCTGAACGCGAAGAGGCAACAACTTAGCAGTAAACCCCTTAACCTTCGTAGGGGCAAAACCAATCAACCGCCTCCATTCAGTTGGATTCGCAGACTTCTAACCCGCAGTCTTCGGGAGGGCAACGCCGGTGAACTCCAACCAAGTAATAGCAAGAAAATCAATTGGGGTCATCGTAGCTTCCCTGAAGCGAAGATGGACCGAGTGGGTAGTATCCCACCACCTCTCCCTAATCGCCTGAAGGACCTGAGGAGTCTGCCTCATCCCCCGAATGTTATCCACAAAATTAAGGAGCTCCATCTGAGCCATCCTAACCCGAACTCTGTTCAAGCCCTTGACTTTATCCCACAAAGCCTTGGCAAATTTGGCGCTCCCCCTACAGTTCTTGGTCCCCCTATACGACTGGAAAACAGAGAGAAGGCAAGGTAGCAATGTCAGAAATCATTCCATGACAAAACTTTAAAGAAATAATAGAAATATTTATTGAGGCATTTCATCAAACAGTTGGCGTGCATACTAGAAGGTCAAGTTTAAGGAAGCATTTGGCTACCTAAATCAACTCCTCCTACAATCCATGATGTGTAGGGAACTCATATACATGCCAATTCAACAACAACATCCAACAACATCAATAAAAAAATGATCATGCAATGATAGAACCTAGTTCTATGACGAAAAGAGAAAATGGCCAATTTGATGAAATTGGGGAATTCAAAATGGATTCAACGCAATGCAAAGCATGAAATGAGATTGAGAGAAAGCATTCTTACCAAACCCTCTCGGATGGCATGGGAAATGTGCATAGGCCGGTCGAAAGAGAGGTCGTCCCTTGGATAATCCTTCCCGAGCAAATGCTACCCAAAGTTGGATTCTTCTCTTGAGCCATGGATGATGGAAGAGGAAAGGATTGAAATTTTGATTGAGAGGGGAAATCAACAAGCAACGCACAAAAAAATCTCAGAGAAAAATGTCTTGGCTCGAACTTGAAGAGAAAGTTTGAAAATGGGTGTTTTAAAACAAACAGCAGCTGCTGTTATATTGCCTCGACAGACCTTGTCTCGCGCGATACAGCCTATCCCACACGAGACAACCCCCTGGAAATGTATGAAATTGTCCTCGACAATAAGCGTCTACGCAACGTCAAAACTATCCTAGCAAGGAAGCATGAAAAAATCGGTACTGCAAGTCACGGAACGAGTGGAACGTGACACGCGCACAATCGCCCAATACGGCTGTGAGTATGCCAATCCAATTCGCGACCCTTTTTAGGTGCATTTTAATATAATAAAATTACACTAGGGGCATTTTGGTAAATTCCTGGTCCATTCCGATACTCCCGGGAACTTTTTATAAGTTTTCCGCGAAGGGAGTACTGTTAAGTAATTTTTCCATAAAAAAGGACCTACAGGGAATTAAACCATTTAGGACCTTTAAGGAATTACCTTGGAAGGTTCCAGAATGGCAAATTGGTGCCAGAAACGGTTATGGACATGTTGTGTCACGCGACGACTCGAGCCATGGAAAACAGACATAGAAGGTCGTACGACACAATGTGTCCATCACCAGTAGCTATAAATAGAGCCCTGCACCTCTCATTTGAGGATCCCTTTTTCCACCTCCTAAAGTCACTCTGCCAAAATATGCCCAGAATACCTCCCTCTCTCCCAAAACACACACAACACCAACCAATTCCTCCCAATTCAACCTCCTTCATACATAAACCACTCATCTACTTCCATACCTCACACACCACTGAAGATCCAGGACCAGAAGCTCCTCTTGTGCTCAAATCCACACTGATCAGAAGGCTACTGCACCTAACTTGGTGTAGTGGTGGTGGATCTACAAGGGTAACAATTCCCTTCTCCTTTATCTCTATCATATTTTATCCATTACACAATTCCTATTCCTCCACCTGATAATTAAGCTCCATCCGCTTTAATTATCAGGTGGCAATCGCCATCTCTCTGTTTAATTTACTGTGCTTGTTATTGTTCATGCTTATGGTTTGATCTAAGTGAATTTGTGGCTTGTTTGCCAAGGGAGTGTGGATCTCTCCATATCCACACCCCCTTGGCCAATTCATTGTGTATTTGTTGTTTCCTGAGTTGATTTGATATAATATTTGGATCTGTTTGGTTTTCTATTGAAATTGAATTCGAATTGTAAGGTCTCTGCAGAAGGTAACGTTATGTCACGCGACACAATTGGTCTCATCCATCTTGTGTAGTGCGACATAACTAGCCCTCTCCAGAGACCATCCTTTCAGTTGTAATTTGTTCATCTAATTCTCTTTTTACTCAAATTAGAGTGTGGATCTTCAATATCCACACTCATTTGAAGTGATTGGGTAGATCTCTGTTAACTATGTGCCTAATGTTGTAAGGCTTCTGCATATGATAGCTTGTGTCACGCGACACAATCTGCAAAGCAGATCCTGTGTCACGCGACACTCTTTGTCATTCTGCAGAAGTCAATTTTCAGTTGTAAGCTGTTCTTCCTCGTTGTAAGTGGGATGTGGCCTCCCACAATAAAAGGCTCATAAGTTGTAATTCCCCTGTTGAGCAATAAAATGGAGCATTAATATGCATTTTGTCACATATCTTGTCACACACAAATCGCACACACGTTTGAATGTTTTGAATGTTGAACATAGAAAGACTCGTTTACGGATGAGGCATGTTGGGTGAACTCTCGGTTCTTCCCAACACGTAACCTAACCCCCGAACCCAAATTCTCTTTCAAAAGGTTTTCAATGTTTCCTTTAAAATGGCGTGGCGTCTCCTAAAAATTTTATTTTTTGGCGAGCGTTCATTCAGTGGCGACTCTGCTGGGGACATGAAAACTTGTTTTTCAAAAGTGGGTCAAACTTTTGTGTTTGTTCAACGTCCATTTCATTCATTTGTTGTGTGCTTTGTTGTGTGACATTCTATGTGCCTAAAATGCATCTTATGTGCTTTGTTTATTGTCCTTATTTCTTGCTTTGTTGTGTTGTTGCTTGGTGTTGGGCTCGTACATGTGCTTGGAGGCTGGGGCTGGTTTTGCTTGTTATTCAGATTCCGGATATAGGGATCCTTATGTCACGCGACAGAACTGGTCTCATCAGTCCTGTGTCACGCGACATAAGTGGTCACTTTGCAGGTGTTGAGCTCTGGTGTAGATTGTGATTATGGGCAATCCCCGTGATCAAAATTATGATCATTTGATTACTGTATCTCTCTAGGGTGTGTGTGTTTTTTTTCCTTTTTCCCCTTTTTCAAAAAAAAATCAAAAAAAAAATCATTTTCATAAATAAAAGAACATAGTCATCCTCACACTACATCACATAGATCTAGAACCCTTGGGTGTGATTGACGGCATCACGGATGGCCATGTAATTCGCCTACGCTTGAGCGCCTGAAATCAAACCTATCCCCCTAGCGCATCATAGGTGGCGCCACACTTTAAAGCTTACCCAATGGTTGGTTTTGACACGCCATTTTCAAATACACTAAAATGAATTGTTTCAAAATTTATAATAGACTTTCATACCTATCCCAAAGCCTAGCACGTGTAGGCATGTTTCCATCGCAACATGGTTTCACAAAAGGACATGTCATTCTCACGGCATGTTCTAATGAGAGATCATGTTGTTTTGTCAATGTGCACCGACGAGAGGTCATGCCGGATTTTTCCTTGAAATCCTTCAGGAATACCCGTTATGCTGCCCAAATTTCTCCAGAAATTGAGATTGCTCGTCCGTCCCATAAATGCTTTGATTTTATCTAGGTATTATTGCCTATTATTAGTTTTTAATCAATACATTTGGTGTACTTTCGAATGGTGTGTCCCTAAGTTCTCCCGAGGTCTAGATTGCATAAATAAAGGCTTATCCTTTCCCAACTGTTCATAGGACTTAAAAGCCACCGATTTATACTTGAACATTAATAAAGCGCTTGCATGAGTCCATCTTGTTTCCTACTCTTCCCTCTCCCATACCATCTCAAGGTTCTCTATCCTCCATCTTATCAATTCCCATCCACCTCTGCAGCTACGGCAAGTTGGGTGTGTGATCCTGTGCCCGACGTTCGATTGGTACATATTCCTGAGGCGGAAGCAGTTCAAGTGTCCAAGCGGTTGTTTATCTGATTCGGAATCAAAAATGTTCGGTGCAGATAAGATTATGGCCCACCAGTCTGGAAGTTCGTATCCCATGGGTCAGCAGAGTGAAAACGGTGTGTCCATCGAAAAGTTGCGAACTACCCTTGAAGCCACTTTTCCTCGCGAGCAGGAGGCCCGATTGCTCGCTCAGATTACTAAAGCTAAGGAAGGTGACTTATGAATGACAGAAAGTTTGAGAAGGGTCCTCACCCCATCAATGTCAACGATGCTCTTCCTCCCATCCAAAGACGGAGAAGTCAGCCAGTCAGCGTCATAGGTTCTAGAGTGTCCTTTACATTGTCATGAGTCTGTCGAGTCCAAGTTGGACCGGTTTTCGCTTTGCAATAATAAAAAATCTTTGTTTTTCTTCTTGCTAGACTCGAGACATCACTTGCACACCTACATTATATTTAATTAAAATGGTTTTATTCTAAATGATCACTTGTGCTGCTCAATCACTAATCCATTGAAATGATTAATATTTAAATTGATTGGAATGAGAAAATCAACTGATATCCTTCTCAAATTGTGGCTTATCAACTCCCCATCTCGCATCTCATATGCTCACATCTCTTTCATCATCCTCATCATCTCGTTGCTCGATGAATTTGCATGAACTTTTCTCATTTAAGCTTAAGCAAGCAATGAAGCCTTAATCTCATTTAGATCATCCGGTATGGAATTGCGGTTGAAACCTTTCACCCTAGGGAAGCCATTACCTCACCCTCACTAAACAATACCCTTTCATTTCAAGATCGGCATATTTTGAAACCATATTTAGCCATCATCTTTGCTCCGTGCTAAGAGAAGTCCAAGTGAGGCCAAGGAGTTAGCTTCGAGAGTCGACGGCGCGCAAAATACTCAAACCATGAAGGAAAGACAAAGATAATCCTCAACTCCTCAAGAGGCCTTCCAAGTTATCAAAAGAAGGATTTTAAATCCTCACAATTCAGCAAGAATCCTCAGGAGGCTTTTCAAAAGAAGGACTTTAGATCCTCACAATTCAGCAAAAGTCCCCGAATTCTCAAGAAGCTCTCTAATGTTTAAAAGGAGCCCGAATTCTCGAAAGTCTGCAAAAGTTCTCAGTGGCTTGGATTTCCTCTCGTCAACACTTTCCAACCAATTTTAGCCATCCTCTCGATTTTAGAGGATATCACCATTTTCTTAACCAATCCCAAGCCATCCTCTCGATTTTAGAGGATATTCCCATTTACCATTACCCTTACCTTTGGCCAAACTCAAAAATTGACCTCTCATTCTTACAGGCAATCAATATCCTCGCCTTAGAAATCCTAAACACATCCCCAAAATCCAACCTCTCGTCTTTAGAGGTTCAGTCAGCAAAAAGCCCAGCCGACCTCTCATCTTAAGAGGTCATGACTCTCCAAATCACCCGATGGCCGATCGAAACCCTGAAACCTAGCTACAGTTCCTACCGGATAGCAATTTCATTCAGATCCCATCGAGATCTAAATCAAATTAATGCTTCATTGCTTGCTTAAATCAGAGTCCAATCCATCTCGGTTCGAAAAATCATTAATCAAAGATTGTGCAAATTCAAATCATTCATTTGGCACTTCATGTGAGCATATTCATTTCTCCTCCACAAACACCTCCCGCAAATGTCCCACTGGGGCTTCGCATCCGTGTCTCTCATTGACACTCCAAGGAGATATGTGCGTCAACTCTCCAACTCTCAAAAATCCTCGAATCTCCGCATTCATTCTCTTCCAATCGGGACTTTCTCGAACTACGGCGACCTGAGGTCCTCGCCAGGAGGGGAACGTAGGCAACCATAATTGGTCCGGTTGAAATCACAAACAAATCTCAGAAAATCCGATCTCATCAAGGGCCGTCCCCATACACAAATCCTCTTTCCATCTTTCCAAGTTTGATTCTTGATATCAGTTGGTTTTCTCCTCGTGATTAATCAAAATATTTGTTCATATCAAGCTTGGTGGTTGAATAACCCGAACATCAATAAAGGGCTTTAAGCAGCCTGGTGATCATCACGAATAAGACAAGTTTTCAAGTGTCTCGACAAGTCTTCTCTTTCTACATCATAGGAAGATAAAGCCAAACACTGTCTTTCTGTCAGCAGGGACTTCCATACATTTTTCCACACCTTGTGATGTTTATACTCTCCCAAAAGAGTCAAACCCAAAAGCGAGTGTGTTACACCAATTCGGGATTCATTCCCACTTTTCGAAAGATGTGCCCCTGCACGTATATATATTTCCAAGTCGTGTCCAATGACTGATTGACTAGGGTCCGAAAAGATGGGGGCCTCCTTGGCCACATGGTGATTCTGCCTATAATGGGACTGCATTGGATCTCTTCAAGCTGGGGCTTTGCTAAGCTGTTCTCTCAGGTCCTCCTTACCAGATTCCCTCCGGGTTTCCCTTGCGTTATCAACTGGGGCTTCACCTAGTCATCTCTTCAAAGCCAGGACACTCTATGCACTACCTCTGCCGCTTTGCCGTCTCGAGCGCTCGACACATCTTGTTCTCATCAGCAACAATCAATCCGCTGCAATCTGTACTCTCAGGGTACGCCCCGACTTGCCTAGTCTGCACCTTGTCATCCATACACTCCTCAAGCATCACTCATACATTTCCCCACGTCATGGGAGAGGGTCCGACCCAAACATCATCCTATATATACACAGTCATCCCGTCATAAATCCATCATGGCATAATTGCTCCATACACATATTCGCTTGTCAAGTCTTACAAAATCCTCATTCCATTTTCATCCCCATCCGAGATGGACTCGCGCAACAAAAGACAATAATGCATAAGCAAAAATTCAAGTCAAATAAAATGCAAATTACCTAGAGTGTTGTGTTCCCCCCCCCACAGGGTACAATAATCAAGTGATCATAATCTGATCGTGGGGATTGCCCCTCAAATCACAATCTAGACAAAGATTTCAAATCCTGCAGGTGGCATATCCCGCCTTTATCATCTTCATCAGTCCCGTCATCTTCGGACACTTCAGCATCATATGAAAAAGCTTCAGATGCCCCAATCTCTAAGCAATAATGCTCATCAGTTTCAGTGACACCAAAGCTCGTTCTGCACGGCGAGTTATCATCAAAGCCCATTCTCAGGGGCAAATCATCATCAAAAGCCCTTCTCATGGGCACACCTTCATCAAGGCCTGTATGCACTCGCACGTCTTCATCAAACTCCCCACGAGTGGACGAAAAATCACCAACAAAAGACCATCCCTGGTACGGCAAACCAGCAATCATCAACAGTGGTATAAGACCCTCCGACAGCCACAATCATCAGCAATTGTAGCTTAAGACCCTCCGGCAGCTACAACCCTCCTCGATCATCGGCCGTAGCATCAGACCCTCCGACAGCTACAGGTGAGCACAACACAGATATGAAAGTATATCTTAGTCAATTACTTTTCTAAAAGTGATAATCTCGTTCTCAGGTTAGATGCCTTCAAATAATCTCGCTCTCAGGTTAGATGCCTTCAAATGATCTCATTCTCAGGTTAGATGCCTTCAAATAATCTCGTTCTCAGGTTAGATGCCTTCAAATAATCTCGTTCTCAGGTTAGATGCCTTCAAATAATCTCGTTCTCAGGTTTAGATGCCTTCAAATAATCTCGTTCTCAGGTTAGATACCTTCAAATAATCTCAGGTTAGATGCCTTCAAATAATCTCATTCTCAGGTTAGATGCCTTCAAATAATCTCGTTCTCAAGTTAGATGCCTTCAAATAATCTCGTTCTTAGGTTTAGATGCCTTCAAATAATCTCGTTCTCAGGTTAGATGCCTTCAAATAATCTCGTTCTCAGGTGTGATGCCTTCAAATAATCTCTGTCAGGTTAGATGCCTTCAAATAATCTCGTTCTCAGGTTTAGATGCCTTCAAATAATCTCTCAGGTTGGATACCTTCAAATGATTCCTTAGGTCGGATGCCTTCAAATGATCTCTTAGGTTAGATACCTTCAAATAATCTCTTTCAGGTTTGATGCCTTCAAATGATCTCTCCCCCAGGTGTAGACTCCTTCAAATGGTCTCCCCGATGTTCAAACTTCTTCAAACAGTTCCATCTTTCGAACTACGACCGGCTTGATTCCCACCTGGGATACGTAGGAATCCTTTCTCAAAAAGTCCAGCCATTCGATCTCATCAATCATCTTTTCCACCATTCGCCATATCCTCCAACCGCTCATTGGGATTGGGTCCTTCTTGTCGACAACCTCACTTCTTCCATAAGTGACGTTGCCGAGGGGCTCTGTGAGTAAGCGAATCCAATTCGCGACCCTTTTTAGGTGCATTTTAATATAATAAAATTGCACTAGGGGCATTTTGGTAAATTCCTAGTCCATTCCGATACTCCCGGGAACTTTTTATAAGTTTTCCGCGAAGGGAGTACTGTTAAGTAATTTTTCCATGAAAAAGGACCTACAGGGAATTAAACCATTTCGGGACTTTAAGGAATTACCTTGGAAGGTTCCAGAATGGCAAATTGGCGCCAGAAACGGTTATGGACATGTTGTGTCACGCGACAACTCAAGCCATGGAAAATAGACACAGAAGGTCGTATGACACAATGTGTCCATCACCAACAGCTATAAATAGAGCCTTGCACCTCTCATTTGAGGATCCCTTTTTCCACCTCCTAAAGTCACTCTGCCAAAATACGCCCAGAATACCTCCCTCTCTCCTAAAACACACACAACACCAACCAATTCCTCCCAATTCAACCTCCTTCATACATAAACCACTCATCTACTTCCATACCTCACACACCACTGAAGATCCAGGACCAGAAGCTCCTCTTGTGCTCAAATCCTAGTATTGCAGCTGATCAGAAGGCTACTGCACCGAACTTGGTGTAGTGGTGGTGGATCTACAAGGGTAACAATTCCCTTCCCCTTTCTCTCCAACATATTTTGTCCATTACACAATTCCTGTTCCTCCACCAGATAATTAAGCTCCATCCACTTTAATTATTAGGTGGCAATTGCCATATCTCTATTTAATTTACTGTGCTTGTTATTGTTCATGCTTATGGTTTGATCTAAGTGAATTTGTGGCTTGTTTTCCAAGGTGTAAGTACGCCAATCCAATTCGCGATCCTTTTAGGTGCATTTTAATGTAATAAATTTGCATTAGGGGGCGTTTTGGTAAATTCCTGGTCTATTCCGAGACTTTCGGAAACATTCCATAAGTTTCTCGCGAAGGAAGTACTTTTTTGTACTTTGCTCAGACCAAGGGACCTAAAGGGAATAAATCTGTTTTGGACTTTTTGGGTATTATCCCAGAATGTTCCAGAACCAGATTTGGCGCCAAAAACGGTTGGTGGCACCTCCTGTCACGCGACAACTCGAAGCCTTGGAAAGTGGTTATAGAGTGTTGTACGACAAAAGGTGACCATGATCAGCAGCTATAAATAAGACCCTACCCCTCTCAGTTTTAGATCCCAATTTTTCACTCCCTAACGTCACTCTGCAAAAATCACTCCAGAACCTCTCTCTCTCTTCCTCCCACACAAAAAACAACCCAATTCCCCTCCAATTCCCTCATCCTTCATACATTTCCTACCCAATTACCCTCTTACTTCCCCAAACACCTTGAAGACCCCAATCCAGCTCTCAGTTCGTGTCTAGATCTCCACTTCAGAAGCTGAATCGAAGGCTTTTACACCTAACTTGGTGTGGAAGTTGAGGACTACAAGGGTGACATTTCCTTCTCTCTCTCTCTCTCTCTCTCTCTCTCTCTCTTCTATTTGTCTTATTGTGATTCCTTCCCTTCCACTTGATAATCAGGCTCCATCTGCCTCAGGTTATCAAGTGGCAACTGCAATCTCTCTGTTTAAATCGTTGTTACTTGAATCCAATTGCATGTTCATGATGTGATCTATTTGTAATTGCAATTTGGATGTCAAGGGAGTGTGGATCTCCCATATCCACACTCCTTTGGTTGGTTTGTCTCTGATTCATGTTATTCTGATTGGCTCTGGCATAATTGATTGATTTAATTTGTCATCTGTTGAATCTGTTTCTCAGTTGTAAGGTTCCTGCAGATGGTACGCGACACATCGTGCCCATCTGCAGGGATCATCCTTCAGTTGTAAGTTGTTAGCTAGTTAGTTTATCATTCAGTTGGTGTGATTATGTTGTTTTAATGTTCAGATCTAGTTTGTAATTGTGCTTTTGTGTTCATTGGTCTTTCTGTAATCTGAGTGTTGTAAGTCTCTGCAAGGTGACTATTGGTGTCACGCGACACAATTGGACATGAGGAGTCCTGTGTCACGCGACATAAGTGGTCCTTTGCAGAAGACTTGATTTCAATTGTAATCTGTTCTCCTTGCTGTAATGGGATGTGGCCTCCCTGATCAATTGGTCTACAAGTTGTAATAATCTCATTTGTTCAATAAAATTCATGTTTATCGCACTTGCCTATTATCATTGTTTGCACATTTTTTGAATTATTTGGATGTCTAAATTAGAAAGACTCGTCTACGGACGAGGCGTGTTGGGTGAACTCTCGGTTCTTCCCAACACGTAACCTGACCCCCGGACCCATTCTCTTTCAAAAGGTTTTTCAAAGTGCACCTCTAAAGCATGGCGTGGCGACTCCTTTATTTTTATTTTCATTCGGCGAGCGCACATTCAGTGGAGACTCCGCTGGGGAAACATTTTTGAAAACCTATTTTTCAAAACTAAGAGGGTAATGCTTTTGTTCACTTAGACATCTAATGTATTCATCTTATGTGCATCCTTGATGATCTTGTGCGATACATGCATTTTTATGAGATTTTACGACTTGTGTGCCTTTTGTTTGTTTCTTGTGGCTATGTTGGTTTGCTTTGTTCCTTGCCGAGGAGAGGCAGGGGCTAATTCCAGTTTTGCAGAGATTCTGGTTCAGTGACTATCCTGGTCGTGCAACAGCTTTGTTCTTTGCTGTCCTGTGTCACGCGACAGGAATGGTCACTGGACAAGTTTCAGGTACTGGTTTGAGGGCAGTCCCTTGAATCAAAAGATTGCTCAGTTGACTGTTGTTCCCCTTTTTGTTCCCTGTAAGAGTATGTGTGTTTTTTCTTTTTCTTTTTTAAAAATAAAATAATAAAAAAAAAATCATTTTTTCATAAATAAAAGAATATAGTCATCCGCACACTACACCACATAGATTTAGAACCCTCGGGTGCAATTGACGGCATCGCGGACGGTGATAATATTCGCCTGCACTTGAGCGCCTAATGTAAAACCCATCCCCCTAGCGCGTTATAGGTGGCGCCATACTTAAACCTTACCCACGGATGGTTTTGATACAACATTTTAATCATACCAAAATGAATTGTTTTTGACATTTACGATAGGTCCTCATACCTTCCCCAAAACCTCGCACCTTGTGGGCATGTTGCCAATGCAACATGGTTTCACGTGGGGACATGTCACTCCCGTGGCATGTCCTAAACGAGAGATCATGCCGCATTGTCACTGTGCACCGACGAGAAGTCATGCCGGATTTTTCTTGGAAATTCTTCGAGAATACCCGTTATGCTGCCCAAATTTCCCCAGAAATTTGGACCACTCGTCCGTTCCACATCGTGTTAGGTCTTGGTTAGGTATCATTACCTATTATTAATTTCAAACACAAAGCATTTAGTGTGATTTGAACGTTGCGTCCCTAGGTTTCCCCAAGGTGTAGTTTGCGTAAATAATGGCTTCTCCTTTCCCAACCGTATTTAGAATTAAAACACCAATTTATACTTGAAGATAAATAATTGTTTGCGCGAGTCTGTTCCCCCTTTTTTCCTTTCCCTCTCCCGTATTTCCTCAAAAGTCTTCTTCTTCCCCTACCTTATAAACCCGTATCTACCCCTGCACCTACGGCAAGTTGGATCCGATCATCTGTTCCGGGAGCTCGTTTGGTCCGGGTTGTCAAAGAAGTTCAAGCAGTTTCCAAAGATTTAGTCAGTGCAGAATCAGATATGGCCGGGAATGGTGATATGTTCGCTGCTCAGTCCGCTGGAGGCTTGGGTCCGATGGGTCAACCGGATTTGAATGATATGTCTGCAGATGAGTTGAGGATAACATTGGAAGCCGCTTTGACCAGGGAACGTGAGGCCCGCCTGTTGGCTCAGAATGCCAAGGCCCGAGAGGAAGAAGCTCATAACCGCTTTGTTGAGGCCATGAGAGCCCGGGGAATCGCATTACTTCGTCGAGAGGATGGTTCTTACAAAGAAATCACTGAAGAGGGTAACAACGGGATTGGATCCGCTTTCTCCCGCTCACCGCTCAACCCAGCTACAATGCTATGCCTCCTCTCGTGAGCTATGCCCCGCGCCCCGATCAAATGCCATCTCCGGGAATGATTTTGAATGCCCAAGGAAGGTTTCCTCCCCCATCCTCTCAAGTGTATAACCAAGTTGCTCAGCAGGGTGTTAGCAAGAGTGGTAGCTAACCATCGAACTTCTTCTATCTTACTTCCTCTCTAGCTCCCAATGCCCCTTAATGCACCGCAGTTTCAAGCATGGATCTCAGGTTCCAAGCAAGTTACTCCTAACCCCAGCTCAAGTATGTACCCCGACAATTATCGGTGTGGTCCTAATCTGCGAGAATGGTCGCATATCGTCTTCAGGGAAGCAAATTTGTCAAGACAGTATTCCACAGTATCCGCAGTCTCAGCTCCAAGGCAACTTTCCTTAGCCCGCAGTTTGCTCTCCTCTCACCCAGCACTGTATGGGTTCACCCTGTATTTTAGCTCCTGCATCAGAACCGGATTTTCTACACTTGGTCAGTTTGGAGGTGATCGGTGCGATTTAGTCCCCGTAATCCCAAGGTGTTCGGTTTAATGGTTATGACATGTATGGGAACAAGATTCCCGCCAATTAGTTTGTTGGATAGCAATATCAATATCCCCGTACTTTTGGTCTTCCTCGGCTTTGCCCATTAGATCTGCTCCCGAGTTCCCAGTGCCGTCCTCAACAGTGGCTCCTGCTATTCCCCAAGTTTCGGGCTTGACGCCAGAAGTGACAGCTTTATTGAAGCAGATGCAATAACAAATCGACAGATTGACTGTGGGTTATAGTGGTCTAAAGGTGGTGGACCCGGCTCAAGTAACTCCCCTGCCTCATAAGTTCAAGATGCCAAAGATGGATTTTGATGGAACACAGGCCCAAAGACTCATGTGGATACATATGTCATGACAATGGGAGTGATGGGCTACACGCCCGAGTTTATGGCATCTAATTTTCATCTGACTTTGAAAGGACCTGCGCTCACTTGGTTCTTGGCTCTCAAGCAAGAATGCCGCTCCACCTGGAGCCAGATCACAGAGACTTTCTTGGAGAAGTATAGAGGTAATCTGGAATGGCGTACCACCCGAGACGACTTAGTGGGGACCATTCAGAAGAATGAAGAGTCGATCATAGAATTCTATAAGCGGTGGAATGCTAAGCTTACCAAACTGTCGGAGCCCATTCCCCTTCAGAATCAGAAAGATATCTTCTTGTCATACGTGAATCCGGTGCTAAGAGAGGCCATCGGAAAAGGTTGGTATCCAGATCTCATGGAAATGGTCGGAATGGGCGCTCGCAGTAAGAATAGGCTTTTTAATCAAACTCCGGGTGTGAATGCTCTAGTGGTAGCAACGGAAGTGGAGGATTCAGGTACCGGACAAATAACCCAGTCTCTGCCATGACACCGAAGGGAAGAGAAGTGGTTAAGGATAACATCGTCAATAATCTACAGGGAGGAAGTAATAATGGGCCTAATAATGGTGGGAGATTCCAGCCAAAGCAGCAACGAAAATTCGATGACTTGGGCATGACTACGGAAGAGGTTTACAATGGACTTCTCAGAACCGGTATGATAAGGCCGCTGGAGAACTACAGTCCTGCTAATCCCAATCCCAATCTTGACACAAGCAAATATTGTCGGTTCCATCAGTTCCCGGGGCACACCACCAATACTTGCTTCACCCTCAAGAGAATTATCCAAGGGCTTGTAGATGAAAAGAAGATTGAAAAGTCCCCTCGTCCTAACGTCGTCAGCAATCCTCTGCCCAGCAACAACGTGAATCTCATCGACTTTGGTCAAGATTACTTCGTCAATGTAATAGAGTTTGGAGAGTCTGTAAATGGAAATGTTAGTGGTGATTGTAATAAGGTCGTGACTGATGTAATTCCTTGTTCCGATGAAATGAAAGACAACTTTTGCTACGTCTTGTATCTTGATGATTTGTATGATTTGAATAATGTTGTTGATTATGATGATTATGAAGAGCGTTTGGTTGTCAACGCTATATCCTCTATGGTTCCTAGAGATTCCCCAATCTCTTTGGAGGAACTTAGGATAGCAACTAACGTGGAGGCGCCATTGTCCATGAATGAGATAAGACAGGCGGCGTGGCCATACAACACTCATCCTGTTCCGATTACACTAGTCGAACTCAAAGTGGCCAGTCAGAATTTTGTGGTTGAGAATGATCAAGAGGTTAATTTGTTGACCCGATCTGGAAGAATGTTGGGAATGGATAGTGCTGATCCATCTGGGAAAGGCAAGGGAGTTGCAGTTTCGAATCCCCAGGCCTCTCAAGATCCCTACAAACCAGCAGGAAGTGAGGAGATTTGCGAAGACCCGATTTTGACGCAGTTAAAGAGAACCCAAGCTAATATCTCTTTATGGTCTATGCTCACATCTTCCTACCCCCACAAGCTAAAATTGGAAGAGGCTCTGTCCAAAACCAAGGTGTCTGTCAATGCCACCCCAGACGAGGCCTGCCAATTAATCGGAATGGCCCAGTATGGAAACATTATTACTTTTACAGTCCTTGATCTGCCTGCTTACGATTCGAAGCATAACGAGTCTCTACACATCACTGTGCCTTTAGAGGGGCGTCGAATCCCCCATGTGTTGGTGGACAATGGGTCGACCATGAACGTGCTTCCCGCCAAAATGATGAGCATGCTAGACATTGACGCACAAAACATTAAACCATCCAACCAAACCATAAAGGCCTACAATTCGACGTCCAGGGCAGTATTGGGGATAGTCTCTTTGAATCTGTTATTTGGGAGTAAGGAGATGGCAGTAGAGTTCCAGGTTATCGACATTCCGGTCACGTTCTCAGCGCTATTGGGTAGCCCGTGGATTCATGAAATTGGAGCAGTAGCATCTACCCTCCACCAGTGTTTGAAGTTTGTACAAGACGGAGTTTTGACAACCATCTATGGGGATAGCATCACTATTGGGGAGACCAGCGCCAATACCATGCCAGTGATGGAAATCAAGCTTGACCAGGAGAACTTGATGCTTAGTGGTTTCATGATAGAAAATCTTAAAGGGCAGGTCTGCACTATAGATTTGACAACTTCCTCCGACAAGATTCCTCCCGTGCTGAAAATGATGAGAGGCATGAGCTACATCCCGGGCCTCGGGCTAGGGAAGCGCCAACAGGGACCATGTAAGCTTGTGATGCCGAAACCCAAGAGAAACAGGCGAGGCCTAGGATATGTCATGACTGGAGAGGACAAAGCGTATGAGAAAACTGAAGCGTTTGAAGAAAGGATGACCTCAGCTGCTGGTAAGAGATACAAGAGGCCTGAGATACGCCCGTATAGCTGGTCTTTAAACAGGCATTTTGTCAAGGAGGATGGGGAGATGTTTGTCTGCCCGGAACCGAAGCTAAGTCCAGCAGAAGAAAGGTTGAGAACAATTCGGAGGTTTGCCAATAGTCAGAACCCAGTAAAGGAAATGCTTGTCAGTATGCCCAGAAGACCAGGTGTCACCGCCACATTTGAGAACAGCTACCATTTCTGGGGGCCTGATTATGTCAACCAATTTGAGAAGCTTGCTCTGGATGAGCCCGTCATGCACAAGATCCGTGGTGCAGACCCTATAGACATTGATGGTGATTTGGCAGATCTGTTCAGGGATCAGGGGCAGTTAGAGCCTGAGAGCGATATGTTTACAGAAGAGATACTTGTAGAAGGGCTTGTTATTTCTGAAGAGCCCGGAGATTTGATTGACTTTTCCTCTGACAACGAGGATGTGGCCATGTTGGAATTTGAGAAGGGGCCTGTTGTGAATCTGAACAGTTTGGAGACCGTTGCAGAGAGGCCGTTGCAGAATTGGACTTCATTCCAAGGACCGGTCGCTGAGAGGGAGACTATGATCAAAAGCCTTGGGCTCAAGCCGCGTCCTTGTCCCTCTGATTCTAAGTTTGTCCCTCATGTCCTGAGTCATTCCCCAGAGTCCCTTGTAATTGAGTTTGAGTCCTCCGATCGGTCTGACGTCCTCACGACGGAAGACCGTCGTTGCGTTGTAGACACTGTCTTTCCCTTCGCTTTGAATAAAATGGTCGATCTTTCTGAGTATCCCGTGATTGCAAATCTAATAATTGAACGCTTAACGAAAATTAATCATCAAGATTTAAAAATAATTAAGCCTGATTCAATTGAAGATAATGTAGACTTAATAGATGAGCAAATTTTGGAAAATAATTTAAAGAAGGTTTGGGAGCAATAGGAAAGTCGGGCCCAAGCTGTCGACGAGATATTGACAACGGTAAACCTGGGAACAGTTGAGGAACCCAAAGAAACGCAAATTGGTAGCTTCTTCTCCAAAGATGAACGGGTTGCCCTGATCGAGTTGCTTAAAGAATTTGTAGACGTCTTTGCCTGGTCCTACAAAGACATGCCCGGATTGGATGCATCTATCGTGGAACACTGGATATCCCTGAACCCAGAGATTAAGCCGATCAAGCAGAAACTGAGGCGGATCAAGCCCGAGTGGTCCTTACAAGTCAAAGAAGAGATTGAGAAACTCCTACGGGTGGGCTTTATCAAAGTGATCGAATACCCGACTTGGCTGGCAAACATAGTAACGGTCACAAAAGCAAATGGAAAGGTCCAGGTTTGTGTAGACTTCCGAGATCTCAACAAGGCTAGTCCCAAAGATGATTTCCCCTTGCCGAACATTGACATACTGGTAGATGCAACAGCGAACTATGAGGTCAAGTCCTTCGTCGATGGCTTTGCGGGTTATAACCAGATTAAAATGGCCGAAGAAGATCAGGACAAGACAGCATTCACCACTCCTTGGGGCACTTATTGCTACACTGTGATGCCGTTTGGGTTGAAGAATGCCGGGGCTACCTATCAAAGGGATATCACTACCCTGTTCCACGACATGATCCACAAGGAAATTGAAGTGTACATTGATGATATGATTATTCACTTGAAAGGGTCAGATGGACAGCATTTCACTGATTTAAGGAAGTTCTTCAATAGACTTTGGGAGCACTCCATGAGACTAAATCCAGCCAAGTGCACCTTTGGGGTTATCCGCGGCAAGGTCTTGGGGTATATGGTTACAGAGCGCGGCATCGAAGTAGATCCCAGAAAAGTCAAGGCAATTGTTGAGACGAAGCCGCCCAGAACTGTCTCTGAGGTAAAGGGTTTCATGGGCCGTCTACAGTACATCAGCCGATTCATCAACCAGCTGACCTCCATGTGTGAGCCAATCTTTAAGCTACTGAAGAAGAATCAGGAGGTGATTTGGAACGAGGAATGCCAGCTAGCTTTCGAGAGAATCAAAGCTTACCTTGTTAATCCTCCCATTCTTTGCCCACGCCATGGAAGCAAGCCTTTACTCCTATACCTAACGGTCACAGACACAGCCATTGGGGCCATGCTAGCGCAAGAGAAGAAGGACTCCAAGGTCAAGAATGCCATATATTTTGTCAGTCGCAAATTCCAAGGTAGCGAGTTGAATTACTCTGCCCTAGAGAAGACATGCGTAGCTCTGGTTTTGGTAGTCGGAAAGCTAAAGCACTACATGATATCCCACATAGTACATCTGGTCTCCAAAATGGACCCGATCAGATACCTGTTTTAGGGTGACAGAGGCAACATTTCCACCAGATTGGCAAAATGGACCTTCTTTCTAGCTAAATTTGATATTAAATATGTGATCCAGAAATCAATCAAAGGACAGGCTTTGTCAGATCAATTGGCTGATTCCCCCAGCACAGAAGCCCGAGGACCAGATCTCCAGTTTCCAGATGAGGGAATTTTTGTCGTAGAAAATGGCAACCGGTGGCAGCTATTCTTTGACGGTGCAGCGAACAAAAGAGGTAACGACATCGGGATGGTACTAGTAGACCCGAATGACATGCATACCTCCATAGCTATCAAGCTAAACTTCTCGGTTACCAATAATGCAACCGAATACGAAGCTTGCATAGCCGGTCTAGAGGCTGCCCTTGAATGACATGTGGACGAGTTGGAAGTGTTTGGTGATTCCCAACTGATAATCAATCAAGCCGCCAACAGATGGAAAACTTTAGATCCGTGTCTCCAGAGGTTTCATGCTTACATTGCAGAGCTCATCGGCCAGTTCAAGGAAGTGTCATTCCAGTTCCTGCCGCGGTATAATAACAGATTTGCCGATGCACTAGCTACTCTGGCCTCTTTGGTAGAAATCCCAGAAGGAAAGTCAGTCAAACCTTTCAGGGTGGGTAGGCGAGAAAATCCTGCATATTGTTATGAAATAGAGATCAAAACCATCGATGAGCCGTGGTACAACCAGATCTTCCAGTATCTTAAGCATGGTGAAGCATCCTTCCCCATAGATAAAGAAGAGGACTTAAAAGGTGTTCAGGCCAAGAGTTTGCAGGCTCTAAAAAGGCTATCAGTACAGTACGACATACTTGGTAATGAGTTATGGAAGAAAAGGGAAGGTGGCCCTCTTCTGCTCTGCATCAGCAAAGAAAAAGCTCAGAGAGTAATGGAAGATGTTCACAACGGCGCCTGCGGACCTCATATGAACGCTCGATCCCTTATGCATAGCATTATCAGACTGGGCTACTTCTGGATTACTATGGAGACTGATTGTATTCAATTTGTGCGGACTTGTAATAAATGCCAGCGGTTCTCCAACCTAAACCACATCCCTCCTCATGATTAATACTGTATGACAACTCCTTGGCCCTTCGCAACGTGGGGGATCGATGTCATCGGGAAGATAACTCCATCAGGGAGCAATGGTCACTCATTTGTTTTGGTCGCGGTAGATTACTTCACAAAGTGGGTAGAAGCCGCGTCCTACAAAGTGCTCACAGCCAAGAAGGTAGCTCGCTTCATAAAGGAGCGAATCTTTTGCCGCTACGGAGTCCCGAATGAGATCATTTCTGACAATGGGTCCCACTTCGAAGGAGAAACTGATCGGTTGCTCACTGAATACAGAGTTAAACGCCATAAGTCTTCACCATACAGATCGCAAACAAATGGTGCTGTTGAGGCTGCTAATAAGAACCTGGAGAGAATCATAAAGAAGATGGCCGAGCGAGGAAGGGATTGGCCGGAGAAGCTACATTTAGCATTGTGGGGCTATCACACTTCAATTCGGACCGCTACCGGTGCAACCCCATATGCCTTGACCTATGGAATGGAGGTCGTCATGCCCATTGAGCTAGAAATTCCATCCCTCAGGGTATTGATCGAGAATGAGGTAAATGAGATTGAATGGCTCCAAAGTCGGTACAACGAATTGGTACTGTTAGACGAACGCAGATTAAAGGCCATAGAGCATAACCGGGCATATCAAAAAAGAATGGCCCGTGCTTTTGACAAAAGAGTGAAACCCAGGGACATCAAGGTTGGTGATCTGGTTCTCAAGATGAAGCCCGCAAATCAGAATGGTACATTGGGCAAGTGGGCACCTGTTTGGGTCGGGCCTTTTCTGGTGAAGAAGATATTCTCCGGAGGAGCGATGCAGCTAACAGACTTGAACGGCAACCCGTTCCTGCACCCCGTCAACGGCGACAAATTGTGGCAATATTATGTGTGATCGAGTCTTTTCCCCTCTGTACATAAAATAAAAATAAAAAAATATAAAACAAAAGAAATGAAAATAAAGGCGCAATAAAATTGTCCCAAATGAGACTGAAAACCTCTCAAAAGGCAGTCCATGCAAAAATAAGGGACGCGCCCGGTGCTAAATGAATATAACCAACTAGGCTGAAAACCCTAAAAATGGGCGGCCTAGGTAAAAAAAAGGGTTGTACCATGTCCCCCTTCTGTCTTCCCCTTTCTTTAAACACAAAAGTTGATTGAGTCGAACTACGGAGACCTGAGCCCCTTAGTTCTCTTTGTAAAAGGGGAACGTAGGCAACCACTCGTGATTCTGTCTAAAATGCTGCAAAATCTTAAATCTTTGCCAAAATGTGTTTTGATTACATTTCCAAGGCTTTTAAAAGGTTCATTTTAAGTTAATATTCTTTTTGATGAGTTCAAGCACGGCCTGCTTTTGACTCAAATAACTTGCTGCGAATAAAAGGCAATAAATTTTCAACATCTATTTCGTCTGCATTAAAGTAATCAAGGGATACTCAAATTCCATACAAATAAATCTCTCCCTCAAAGTACAAGCAAAAAGAGTCTCCTATCTCTCGGAAAAGTGTCTAGAAGCTCGTCCCCGCTCCCGAACTCGTACCTCTGTCTTTCCTTTTCCTCGGCCCTCGGGAGGTCCTTGGCCTAGGAATGTCAAATTAGTCGGTTTGAGCTCATCCCATCTCTGGTATAACGCGTGTCGGTGGCTCAATCAGACCAGTCTCCCTCAAAGCAGCCCTGGCAGCCCTTTCCTGTCGCAAGACCTCTCTGCGAGCCATCACCTCCGGATCATCCTTTATAGCAGCTCTCCGGATCTCTTGCCTCTGATAGTCCTCAGCAACATCGCCGGTAACATTATCTGGGTTCCCCTGAGCCTCTATATCTCTGAAAGACTGGCTGGTTGGGTAGTTTGCTCCCAAGTATTCCCAACGGCGAGCCTCTATCGCCAGCTGCACGGTACCCTGTTTCTCTTCATACCAAATTAGATATTCCATGGTTAAGAATGTAATCCCTCTGGCCTGACGAAGGAGCATCCATGTGGGAAGAAAACCCTCCAGGAAAGATCTGCTGAAGAATTGCACAGTCTGGGGCTCAGACATGACCATCGGGACAGCATCAGTCGCCAGCCTCTCTCTCAAAGCTCGGATAATTTGCTGAGGGTACCCATACTGCCTGCTCACCAGTGATGGGACACAAAATGAAGACACATGCAACCCTGGCAGTTTGACCACTACTGACCCATCCTGAATGTCTCTCATGGTTTGCAGCCTCCACGCCGAAATCCAGAAGTTCAGATCAGTAGTCCTGTACCGAGTCAACCTCATCTGCCAGCTGTCAGCGGCCGCGTCCCTCAATAACCTACGTTGTCTGGTCACCCAAGGCATCGCTGTCTGACCCTCTGGTAATGGCCCAATCAAGCATAGTCTCTCAGAAAGCCATAAAGACAACAAACTGAGGCTGCCTGCACCCATGAAAGCAGATCCTCCGGCTAGTCTGTCAAGGCCGTGGTAGGTCTCAGCCAGCAGCAACGGTACAATGTCCATCTACCCTTGGCCAGACCGGATTTGACGAAGGTCCACACCTCGGTCACCCCTAAGCTATCTGACAATCTCCAGCAACGCACCTGAGCAGACTCTGTCATATCCACAGAAGTAGTAAGATGACAGGGTAAGCAACACATATATGTCCAGAGAGGTAGAAAGATCAAACAGCTCCGCATTAGAAGAGCGCAACCGGGCCATCCGGGTCAAGTCTACAAGTTCGTCATTCAGAATCATAGGTGCCACCTGATCTACTGGCATGCACAAGAAAGCTGACAATTGCTCCGTAATTGACCGCCTGTCCTAAGGAAATGCTACGGTCTCTGCCTCACCCAGGCCTGTCAATTCTCTAAAACCCTCCATGGCGGGCGTCAGATCATTGTATGACAAAGTAAACACGTGCCTCTCCGAGTCCCAAAAACACGAAGCTGCCCAGAGCAAGTCCCAATCAACCCTCCAGTTCTTCAAAGGCCAGAGACATGGCATGCCATACCGCTTGTCAATGATTTTCCCATGATGCTTTTGGTGAAATTGTGAAACTTCGACAAAATCCTGGCAAAATTGATGTTCCCAAGAAGCTATTTCCCTGTTATAGTGCTCTATGGTGATTGAAAGTTCCAACCTTGGTCACAGAAATCGCTTGTCTGTCAAGCTGGGGCTGCTGGTTTCCTCCTGCTGAAAGGGCAATGTCTGCAAATGAGTCCTGATTTGATTTTAAAAGGGCCCTGTTACGAGCTTCTCCCAGTCGTGTTACACATCTGGACAAGCAGACACGTCATGTCGGGCGACACACCTGGTCAGCATCAGACAACAAACAAGGTCTTGCAAGTCTTTTCCCCGTGGCACTTTCTGACGCGTCGTCGCTGCAATACACCTCACACACCCACATGTAAAGGCACGGGAGAGGATCCCCCCTCCATATGTATCACTATACACACTTACCCGAGACAGTTCCATAATCTCATGTACAAACCCGGCAAGGCCGACCTGTCAATACAATAATCACACTTCTCTTCCCTCGTTCCCAGAACGGACAGATTCGTGCAAACAAGCTAACATAGTTTAACCGTTGCTAACAGAATAGCATAGTTAGATATAGTGTTTGGAGTGTTGTTTTCCCCCGCAGGTACAACAATCAAACTGAGCAAATCTAAAAGATTGCCCCTCAAAGCAAAACCGAGGCAAAGAATCCCAAGTCTATAAGTCTCCTCAGTAACGTGCATCAAGATTATCGGCCCAGCCACCAAAACATTAACAAAAAGCCTGTCCCCTATCAAACAGAGCCCGCGTCACATCAAGCAAGGTTCATGATTCCTAAGTCAACCAACCGTCAACAAAGACCGTCCCGCACCTGGCAAACCAGCGATTCAAAGATGGCATGAGACCCTCCGGCAGCCACAAACTTCCAAGATCAGCAATGGCATGAGACCCTCCGGCAGCCACAATCGTCAGCAACAGTAGCATCAGTCCCTCCGGCAGCTGCAACCTTCCACAATCGTCAGTAGCAGTAGCATCAGTCCCTCCGGCAGCTACAGGTAAGCACAGCACAGGTATGAAAGCATATCTCAGTCGATTACTTTCCTAAAAGTGTTAGTCAAAGTCTCGGGTGACTCCCCCTCCAGTCAAGTCTCGGGTGACTCCCCCTCCAGTCAAAGTCTCGGGTGACTCCCCCTCCAGTCAAGTCTCGGGTGACTCCCCCTCCAGTCAATGTCTCGGGTGACTCCCCCTCCAGTCAAAGTCTCAGGTGACTCCCCCTATAGTCAAAGTCTTAGGTGACTCCCCCTCCACTCAAGTCTCGGGTGAATCCCCCTCCAGTCAAGTCTCGGGTGACTCCCCCTCCAGTAGAATCTCAGGTGACTCCCCCTCCAGTCGAATCTTTGGGTCAGACACCTCCTAATGGTCTCTTTGGTTCAGACACCTCCGAATAGTCTGAACTACGACCAGCTTGATTTCCTCCCAGGGATACGTAGGAATCCTTTCTCCAAAGGTCCAGCCATCCGATCTCTCAGATCACCGTCCAGCCCTCCGCCTTATCCCTCAGCTGCTCATTGGGATTGGGTCTTATTTTATCGACAACCTCACTTCTTCCATAAGTGACGTTGCCGAGGGGCTCTGTAAGTACGCCAATCCAATTCGCAGCCTTTCTAGATGCATTTTAATGTAATAAAATTGCATTAGGGGGTATTTTGGTAAATTCTCGGTCTATTCCGAGACTTCCGGAAACATCCCATAAGTTTCTCGCGAAGGAAGTACTTTTTTGTACTTTGCTCATTCCAAGGGACCTAAAGGGAATAAATCTGTTTTGGACTTTTTGGGTATTATCCCAGAAAGTTCCAGAACCAGATTTGGCGCCAAAAACGGTTGGTGGCACTTCCTGTCACGCGACAACTCGAAGCCTTGGAAAGTGGTTATAGAGTGCCGTGCGACATAAGGTGACCATGATCAGCAGCTATAAATAAGACCCTACCCCTCTCATTTCTGGATCCCAATTTCCACTCCCTAACGTCACTTTGCAGAAATCACCCCAGAACCTCTCTCTCTCCTCCTCCTACACAAAAAACCACCCAATTCCCCTCCAATTCCCTCATCCTTCATACATCTCCTACCCAATTACCCTCTTGCTTCCCAAACACCTTGAAGACCTCAATTCAGATCTCCATCCATGTCTAAATCTCTACTCCAGTAGCTGAATCGAAGACTTTTGCACCTAACTTGGTGTGGAAGTTGAGGACTACAAGGGTGACTTTTCCTTCTCTCTCTCTCTCTCATCTATTTGTTTTATTGTGATTCCTTCCCCTCCACTTGATAATCAGGCTCCATCTGCCTCTCATTATCCAGTGGCAACTGCAATCTCTCTGTTTAAATTGTGTTTACTTGAATCCAATTGCATGTTCATGATGTGATCTATTTTATAATTGCAATTTGGATGTCAAGGGAGTGTGGATCTCCCATATCCACACTCCTTTGGTTGATCTGTATCTGATTCATGTTATTCTGATTGGCTTTGGTATAATTGATTGATTTAATTTGTCATCTGTTGAATCTGTTTCTCAGTTGTAAGGTTCCTGCAGATGGTAAACATGTGTCACGCGACATACTTAGACATGAGGAGTCCTGTGTCACGCGACACATCGTACCCATCTGTAGGGATCAAGCTTCAGTTGTAAGTTGTTATCTAGTTAGTTTGTCATCCAGTTGGTGTGATTATGCTGTTTTAGTGCTCAGATCTAGTTTGTAATTGTGATTTGTGTTCATTTGAGGTTTCTGTAATTGTGATTATGCTGTTTTAGTGCTCAGATCTAGTTTGTAATTGTGATTTGTGTTCATTGTTTCTTACAACATAATGGAACAGAGGTTTTGTAAACTTTGCCTCTACACAAGTTTCACATTTATGTTTGTAGTCTATAATACATTTTGGTATGCAATTCATGTTAATTAATCTACGTATAGTATCATAATTAACATGTCCTAGTCTACCATGCCACAGATTGGAAGACTCAAGCAAGTAAACAGAAGAATTATTCATTTCATTCATCTTAGGCTTAGTAGCCATTACATTTGCTTTTACAACCATAGCACTAAGCTTGAACATACCATCACAAACATATCCCTTTCCTACAAACATTCCACTTTTGGACAAAGTAACCATATCGGATTCAAACACAACATGAAAACCATGCTTAATCAAAAGCGATTGGGACACCAATTTTTTTCGGATTTCGGGAACATAGAGCAAATTTTTGAGAGTCAACTCTTTCCCGGAATTCAACTTGAGCACCACCTTTCATTTTCACATCGAAAGTGGCCGAATTTCCCATGAACAATTTCTCACCATTTCAAGAGCTTCAAAATTACTAAACATTTCCTTGTTGGAACACACATGCCTAGTAGCACCGGTGTCAATCCACCACTTATTTGGGTTTGAAACCAACAAATTCACCTCGAAAATTACCGCCACCAAATGCATATCGGAAACTTCATTCGAGATGACATCAACCATGTTTGTTTGCTTCTTTGGCTTTCTACACTCGAAAGACTTGTGGCCAACAATACCACAATTGTAGCAAGTTCCACCGAACTTCTTCTTGGAGATTCCTCCATTTAGCTTCAAACTAGAACCTTTTCTGGGCACAAACTTGCCTTTGGCCTTGGAGCTATCAACATGCTCCACCACATTGGCTTTCGCCACAAGAAGATTATTCAACTTCTTTTCCGCAATTCTATTATCTTCTTCAATTCGAAGACGAATAGCAAGCTCTTCAACATTCATTTTCTTTTGTTTATGTTTAAGGTAATTTTTGAAATCTTTCCAAGCGGGAGGCAATTTTTCAATTATAGCCGCCACTTGAAAGCTTTCACTAAATACCATTCCCTTGGCATGAATTTCATGAATTATTATTTGCAACTCTTCCACTTGACTTTTAACAGTTTTAGAGTTCACCATTTTGTAATCGAGAAAATGACCCACAATGAATTTCTTTGTGCCCGCGTCATCAATTTTATACTTATATTCCAAGGACTCCCATAGTTCCTTTCCAGTTTTATTAACACTATACACATTGTATAGTGTATCCAACAATCCATTTAGGATGTAATTTCTGCAGAGAAACTTTGAATGCTTCCAAGCATCAAGAGCCGAGATGGCTTGCACATCCGTCTCATTCTCACCCAACTGTGGCGGATCTTCCTTAAGAAACCTCGCCAAGTTCAAGGTAGTCAAATAAAAGAGCATCTTTTGTTGCCAACATTTAAAGTCTTGGCCAACAAACTTTTCCGGTTTCTCACCATGGTTATTCGGAACATTTTGGATAACCACCCTTTGAGGGTTGGTTTCCACACGAAGCGCTTCCTCCACACGAAGATTCCCGGAATTATTCCCAGTATTGGTTCCCAGGTTGTTCGATTCAGTAGCCATCTGAAATGAAACAAAAGATTTTAGTTCACTGTTTTAAAAATTTTCCTTCCAACGAAGAAAACAAAATTTGTCTTAAGATTGTTGGAATAACTATTACAAAATCTGCTAGAAATTACAGAAAACTAATTAAAACATAAATAGATAAGGAAAAAGAAGAAAAGGATTTGTCGTTGAAGTCCTAGTCGTGTTAGATCACACTCTCCTTAAGAAAAATTTTTCCCCCTCACCACGTTGTGCTTGAGATTGAACGGGACAATTGCCTCCCAGGATGAAATGGATTGACCGGATGGTGGTTGCACAATAGTACCTCCAGCGAACTGAAGTTGGATGCTTGGACAATATCACCATGGATACAATGCACTAGGCCAAAGAAAGATATAAATTGGCTCAATTTTGAATTCCTTGCGGCAGTTACACAGCCTTTAGGCACGTTTTTGGCGTATGCAGCTGCTGGTGCCTAGGCGCCCGCCTCAAATGTGAAAAAAAATGCAAAAAGTGGGCTTGCGCGGACAGGCAATTTCGGAGCTACATTCGTGTCTCCAGGACGCGCATGCACATGAGTTCGGTAGCCCAAAGCCTATTTCGGTCCATGATTTTCACCCCCCCTGCGCACCTGTGCGCAAGAGAGAGCCTCTATGTACCACAATTTTACTCCCTACTAAAGTGTAGGAGTATATAAACTAACCCACTTTTCCATTTGTTTCCAATGTGGGATAACCACCTTTTCCCCTTTCCAACCCACTTACTTTGAGCCTTAATATCTCATTCATCCCTCAACCATTTTGGACAAATGAATATATGATTTCAATGTACTCATGGAGTAGAACACAATCCAACAATTAATTTGGTTATTTAACAAACAATCCATTTAGAAAATAAAACATTATTACCTTCAAACACACATATTTTTCCAACAATTCCCCACTTGAAGGAAATAATGAGGAAATGGTGATAAAGTCCGGGTAGACGAAAACTTGCATACGAAGATGTGGGAATGCCCATTGAATCTTTGCTCGTACAAGCATATTTACTCTACTCGCAAATCGATAGGCGCGATGTCCTTGAATCTTTATGCTTTTTGTGTAGCCGATCATATGCTTGACACAAGTATCGTCCTAACATACTTTAATTCTCATAGCTATGTTCAATCATGGCCCTGAACATACGCTTGGTTCTGCGAGAGGGTCTAAGAATTGAGCCAAACACAATTCTCCTCGAAGCGGCCCCACTTATCTCTCACATAGGTGATTTCTTAAAGGTAACCCGTATTACCCCGCTCGAATTTTCAACGCGTAAGAATCATTAAAAGCCATAGGCTTATCCTTGTCCTTTCGGGATGTCACTAATAGGAATGGACTTGGGTTTGGTTCCCCCATAGTGACGCTACAAGTCTTTTAACAGTTAGGTGGTCCCATTTAATCTAGTTCTTGTGATCTCAGTCATCTAGATTGGGTTTTCCGCTGTGTTTAACTTTTAAGAGGATTAAGTCCCATTCCCCTCGTCGAGCTTTCAACTAACTCTCTATTTAAACCTTTGGTTAACGGATGATCTAAATTTTCCTTTGACTTAAAAAAATCAATGGATATTGTGCCAGTTGAGAGTAGTTGTCTAATGGTATTATGTCTTCGACGAATGTGTCTAGACTTACCATTATACATATGATTTTGTGCCCTTCCAATCGATGATTGGCTATCGCAATGTGTACGTATTGGTGGCACGGGCTTTGTCCATCTTGGAATATCTTCTATAAATTCGCGTAGCCATTCGGGTTCTTCACCATATTTATCTAATACTATAAATTCAGATTCCATTGTGGATCTAGCTATAACCGTTTGTTTAGAAGATTTCCATGATATAGCTGCTCTTTCTAATGTGAATACAAATCCGCTCGTAGACCTTGAGTCTTTTATATCGGATATCCAATTAGCATCACTATACCCTTTAATTACTGCTGGATGTCTAGTATAGTGTAAAGCATAATCTCGAGTATATCTTAAGTACCTTAGTACTCTCACTATACCATTCCAATATTCTGCTCCAGGATTACTTGTATACCGACTCAATTTTCTAACCGTGTAAGGAATATCTGGTCTAGTACAACTCATCAAGTACATTAGACTTCCAATGATTCTCGAGTATTAAACTTGAGAAACTGCGTCACCTCTATTCTTTGATAGATGTTGACTCGTATCTATTGGGGTTCTAGCAATAGCTAAGTCACCCTTGCTGAATATCTCAAGAATCTTATCCACATAATGTGACTGGCTTAAAGCAAGTCCATTTGATATTCTTGAAATTTTCACGGCAAGGATTACGTCGGCTAACCCCATATCTTTCATGTCAAACTTTGAGTTCAACATATCTTTAGTGGACTTTATCATTTTATCACAGCTTCCTATGATAAGCATGTCATCTACATAAAGACACAAAATGACGTAGCCATTTCCCGTGTCTCTAACATAGATACATTTGTCACATTCATTTATTTTAAATCCACTTTCCATCATGGCTTGATCAAACTTTTGATGCCATTGTTTAAGTGCTTGTTTCATGCCATACAATGACTTTACTAATTTGCACACTTTATTTTCTTGCCCCGGCGAAGAAAATACTTCTGGCTGTTCCATGTAAATTTCCTCTTCTAAGTCCCCATTTATAAAAGCGGTTTTTACATCCATTTGATGTACTTCAAGATTTCGCAATGCGGCTATTGCAAGTACAATTCATATGGATGTTATTCTCATAACCGGAGAATATGTATCAAAGTAATCAAGGCCTTCCTTTTGCTTGTAACCTTTAATTACAAGTCTTGCCTTATACTTGTCAATTGTTCCATCCGTCTTCATTTTCCTTTTAAAAATCCACCTATTTTCTAGTGATTTGCTTCCCGGAGGAAGATCCACTAATTCCCAAGTGTGATTTTGTAAAATGGAATGCATCTCGCTTTTAATGGCCTCTTTCCACAAAGGTCCTTTCGAAGCTCACGGCCTCTTTATAACTTTGTGGTTCACCTTCAAGCATATAGGTTAGAAAATCCGGCCAAAAGATTTTTCTACCCTACCTCATTTGCTCCGTCGAGGTTCTACCTCCGCTTCATCATTTCCATCATTTTCATCATGATGATTTCTTCCTTCTACTTCTTCTTCTTCTATTGAATCATGTATCCTTTTAGATGAACTTGCCTCATCTCTTTTGCACGGAAACACATTCTCAAAAAAGAAGCATTTCTTGACTCCATTATAGTATTCTTGTGTATATCTTGAATTTTCAATTCATACACAAGAAACCTATAAGCACTACTATTGTGGGCAAACCCAATAAATATGCAATCAATAGTTTTTGGGCCAATTTTCACCTTTTTGAGAGGTGGTATTGAAACCTTTGCAAGACACCCTCACACTCGCATGTATTGGTATGATGGCACTCTTCCATGCCACAGTTCTTAGGGGCTCTTATTTATTTATTTTTGGGGCATTTTATTTAACACATAGTTTGCCGACAAGACGGCCTCTCCCTACATGTTATCCGATAACCCCGAACTTATTAACATGGCATTCATCATGTCTTTTAAAGTCTAATTTTTGCGCTCGGCAACTCCATTGGATTGTGGTGTGTATGGTGGTGTTGTTACATGTTTTATTCCATGTTGAGCACAAATACCTTCAAAAGGGAATTCGTGCTCACCACCACGATCACTTCTTATGACTTTTATTTTTCGATTGAGTTGATTTTCAACTTCATTTTTATAGAGAACAAATTTCTCTATAGCCTCATCTTTACTTTTGAGAAGATACACATAACAATATTTTGTGCTATCATCAACAAAAGTCATAACGTACTTATTGCCCCCTCGTGTTTGTGTTGACTTGAAGTCACCTAAATCCGTGTGAACCAACTCAAGTGGTTCATTATTTCTTACAACATAATGGAGCAGAGATTTTGTAAACTTTGCCTCCACACAAGTTTCACATTTATGTTTGTAGTCTATTTTACATTTTGGTATGCAATTCATGTTAATTAATCTACGTATAGTATCATAATTAACATGTCCTAGTCTACCATGCCATAGATTGGAAGAATCAAGCAAGTAAATGGAAGAATTATTCATTTCATTCATCTTTGGCTTAGTAGCCATTACATTTGCTTTTACAACCATAGCACTAAGCTTGAACATACCATCACAAACATATCCCTTTCCTACAAACATTCCACTTTTAGACAAAGTAACCATATCGGATTCAAACACAACACGAAAACCATGCTTAATCAAAAGTGATCCGGACACCAAATTTTTACGGATTTCGGGCACATAGAGCACATTGTTGAGAGTCAACTCTTTCCCGGAAGTCAACTTGAGCACCACCTTTCCTTGACCTTTTAGATCGGAAGTGGCCAAATTTCCCATGAACAATTTCTCACCATTTTCAAGGGCTTCAAAACTACTAAATATTTCCTTGTTGGAACACACATGCCTAGTAGCACCGGTGTCAATCCACCACTGATTTGGGTTTGAACCCACCAAATTCACCTCGAAAATTACCGCCGCCAAATGCATATCGGAAACTTCATTCGAGATGACATCAACCATGTTTGTTTGCTTCTTTGGCTTTCTACACTCGGAAGACTTTTGGCCCACAATACCACAATTGTAGCAAGTTACACCGAACTTCTTCTTGGAGATTCCTCCCTTTGGCTTCAAACTAGAACCTTTTCTGGGAACAAACTTGCCTTTGGCCTTGGAGCTATCAACATGCTCCACCAGATTGGCTTTCGCCACAAGATGATTATTCAACTTCTTTTCCGCAATTCTATTCTCTTCTTCAATTCGAAGACGAATAGCAAGCACTTCAACATTCATTTCCTTTCATTTATGTTTAAGGTAATTTTTGAAATCTTTCCAAGCATGAGGCAATTTTTCAATTATAGCCGCCACTTGAAAGCTTTCACTAATTACAATTCCCTCGGCATAAACTTCATGAATTATTATTTGCAACTCTTCCACTTGACTTTTAACAGTTTTAGAGTCCACCATTTTGTAATCGAGAAAACGGCCCACAATGAATTTCTTTGTACTCGCGTCATCGATTTTATACTTACATTCCAAGGACTCCCATAGTTCATTTGCAGTTTTATTAACACTATACACATTGTATAGTGTATCCAACAATCCATTTAGGATGTAATTTCTGCAACGAAACTCCGAATGCTTCCAAGCATCAAGAGCCGAGATGGCTTGCACATCCTTCTCATTCTCACCCAACTGTGGCGAATCTTCCTTAAGAAACCTCACCAAGTTCAAGGTAGTCAAATAAAAGAGCATCTTTTGTTGCGAACATTTAAAGTCTTAGCCAACAAACTTTTCCAGTTTGTCACCATGGTGATTCGGAACAGTTTGGACAACCACCCTTTGAGGGTTGGTTTCCACATGAAGCACTTCCTCCACATGAGGATTCCCAGAATTGTTCCCAGCATTGGTTCCCATGTTGTTCGATTCAGTAGCCATCTGAAACGAAACAATAGATTTTAGTTCACTGTTTTAAAAAATTTCCTTCCAACGAAGAAAACAAAATTTGTCTTAAGATTGTTGGAATAACTATTACAAAATCTGTTGGAAATTTCAGAAAACTAATTAAAACATAAATAGATAAGGAAAAAGAAGAAAAGGATTTGTCGTTGAAGTTCGAGTCGTGTTAGATCACACACTCCTTAAGACAAATTTTGCCCCCTCACCACGTTGTGCTTGAGATTGAACGGGACGATTACCTCCCAGGATGAAACGGATTGACCGGACGGTGGTTGCACAATAGTACCTCCGGCGAACTGAAGTTGGATGCTTGGACAATATCACCACGGATGCAATGCAGGAGGCCAAAGAAAGATATAAATTGGCTCAATTTTGAATTCCTTGCAGCAGTTACACAACCTTTAGGCAAATTTCTGACATATGCAGCTGCTGTTGCCCAGGCGCCCACCTCAAATTTGAAAAAAAATGTAAAAAGTGGGCTTGCGTGGACAGACAATTTCAGAGCTACATTCGTGTCCGCAGGACGCGCATGCACATGAGTTCGGTAGCCCGAAACCTATTTCGATCCATGATTTGCACCCCCCTGCGCACCTGTTGTGAATGTGTGCCCAAATTCTATTTTTTGTTTTTTTTTTAGTTTGGATTCACGTGAGTTTGAAAACATCCGGTTTAATTTGAAAAACGGAGTCGCCACGCCATTTTGATTTCCTCAAAACTTTGAAAAAAAGGATTTTAGGGTTCGGAGGTTAAGTTACCCCTTGGGAAGAATGGATCGTTGTTCACCCAAGGTGCCTTGCCGTAGCAAGTCTCCCTAGATTCCATTTTTCGTGCTTGCTTGCGTGCTTTCTTGTGTGCATGTGTTGAAAAGAGGAGGGGGGGGTGTTCCAAGTTGTCTTCCGGACGTACAAACCATTTAGTTGGTTGTCGCTCGGGATTCCTTGGATTTTTATGTGTTCGGGACTTTGATCCCGTCCTCATCTTGGACTTGTGATCATCGCTATTTGACCTTGGGTCTTGCGTGATCGAGAGAAGGACTCTCTTTTATAGTCCAAAATGGGGTTCTTGAGGAAAGAGTGTCCTTAGCCCATCGATCCTACACCTTGAGACAATTGAGCTTATATTGGAGCTATCATGCTCGTCTCAAGTGATAATTGGAGATATAGGGTTCAAGGTTTATCCCTTTCTAAAGAGATTGTGGCACCTTTAATGGAAGAAACAATGTAAAGATAGGATCTTTACACCGGTCCATTTCGAAGGTTGCATCAAGTACCAATTGGGGACTAGGGGAATCCATGTTTTATAATAAAAATGACATTTTTAATGAAAATATGACATTTTTGGGTGCAAAGGATGCTCTTTGATTTGCAAAGGATGCTTCTTATGTAAAGAAAGGATTTTTAATGCAAAGGATGCATTTTTATGTGGAAAAATAGTGTTTTATATGCAAAGGATGCATAAAGACTACATTTTGAAAGCAAAGGATGCTACTTTGATTGTAAAGACATGATTTTTAGTGCAAAGGATGCATCTTTAATACATGAAAATGGGATTTAGGTGCAAAGAATGCACCTTTATGGTAAAGACATGATTTTTATATGCAAAGGATGCATTTTTATGTCAAAAATAGGTTTTTAGGTGCAAAGGATGCACCTTTGATGCAAAGATTACATTTTTATGAGCAAAGGATGCTAAAGATCACATTTTTATGAGCAAAGGATGCAATGGTAATGCAAAGGATGCAAAGGGGATGGGGATATGATTTACATGAATAAAGATATGATCTTTAACAATAATATGCCAAGTCCCAAACAATATATAGCAATATATAAATGCAAGGAGCAAGAATCACATATAACAAGTATAATGCAAGATAAGGGAGTGAGAGGTTACCAATGGTGGTGACCTCTTCTTCTTTGGAGCTTGCCTAGTGGATGGACCAACTTTGAAGGCTTCAAGGAGGAGGGAGGTGGCTTCTTGGCACTCTCAGCTTCCTGATCTTCGTAGGATATTTTAGGAGAGTTTGTATGCTGAAGATTGGTATTGTTCTTGTTTAAAATGGGTAGAGGAGGGCTCTATTTATAGGCAGTCTGGAAATCGCCAATGAAGCCGTGCGGCCAGGAGTTCCCTCCAAATGCAGTCGTGCGGCATTATCCCTTGTGACTCAGCATGTTTCTAGAATCATGCAAGGTGGCACTTCTAGAAGGTTTTCCATATTAAGGAAAACGTGCTTTTTTAATTTAAAGCAGTCCCTTCATTCCTCGGAAGGTTCGGAACAGTTCCGGAATTGCTCCCGGACTTTAGGAAAGTCCGGGAGATTGCCGGAAAACTTAACCGGAAGGCATGAGCCAGATTTGGGTACTTACAGAAGCCCCTCGGCAACGTCACTTGCAGGGCGAGTGGGGTTGTCGATAGAAAAGGATCCGATCTGGCGAATGCCGAGACGGATTGGGTGACCAAGGTGGTCGAGTGGCTGAACCTTTGGAAGGCTACCTACGTATCCCGAGTGGGAATCAAGCCATAATCGTAGTTCGGAACAAGATCCGCAGGGGAATGGTGAAGAGAAAACTGGTCTCTTGCTGGGGAAATAGAAGAGAAAGTGACCTAGGAGGTCAGGCGATTGATCCTACTGGGGATATGCTAGAAGTGACCGAGGTGGTCGGGTATATGGACCTCTATGAGGGGCTACTTCACCACTGAGGAGTGACGAAGGAACAGGGTGACCAAAGTGGTCGGATGGCTGGACCTTTATGAAAGGCTGCCTCACCACTGAGGAGCGATGATGGAAGAGGGTGACCACTGCGGTCGGATGGCTGGACCTTTATGAAAGGCTTCCTACGTATCCCGGAGGAATCAAGCCTTGATCGTAGTTCAAGCATCACTAGATAGTTAGGAACGATGTCTAGGATCCTTGAGGTTTTGACAATTAATGGAGGTTGTCACCTGATTGACAATTAATGGAGGTTGTCACCTGATTGACAATTAATGGAGGTTGTCACCTGAATTGACTAAAGCTTACGTCACTATCGAGGAGATAGAGGTAGCTGAAGTTTGGAAAACTTGAGCGTACTTCTCAATACGTGATAGAGGTAGCTAAAGTTTGGAGAACTTGAGCGCACTTCACTATCTGTGATAGAGGTAGCTTAAGTTTGGAGAACTTGAGCGTACTTCTCAATCTGTGATAGAGGTAGCTTAAGTTTGAAGAACTTGAGCGTACTTCTCTATTCGTGATAGAGGTAGCTAAAATTTAGAGAACTTGAGCGTACTTCTCAATCTGTGATTGAGGTAGCTAAAGTTCGGAACTTTGACAATTCGGAGGTTGTCACCTAGCGTCATTCCGTTATAACGGAAGTAACGGAGGCGACTGGGGAGGAAAGTCTATTTGCTTAGGAGATAACAGATATCTTTTGGAAGATGACGTTATCCTAGTTAAAGGATAACAGGAATTATATGCCCAAGTGAAAAGTCCAGGGGCAAAACTGTAATTTTTGCTCAGGGCAAAAGAAGCCGCCCGGCATGAGACGGGGGCAAAAGAGGCCGCACGGCTAGATGTCTGATTTTTCCAGATTATTTAAAATCAGATTTGAACGGGCATTGGTCATTGTTGTCGCCCTTCTTCTGCCGAGAAAGAGAGAGAGGAGGGAGAGAATTTTTTCCTAAAATCCTTCAATCCCTCGCTTCTACTGATTTGAGATGGATCTGGAGGGGAATCCAATGCCAAGGCAAGCACGGAGGAACATCTCTGAGGCCGCTCGAAGGAGGAGGAGAGAGCTTGTCTGCACGGAGAGGAAGTATGACTTCCTTACGCCTCCATCGGAGCTTTATCCGGGCAGGAGGGAGCACAAATCGACGAATCCTCAATCGGTTGGGGTAAGCATTCTTAATTTGCTCAATTCCATCGATTTTGATTGAATTTTGATTGATTCTAGGGCTTGACCCAAATTTTAGGATTTTCTCGAATTTTCCTAGGATTTTTGATGATGATTTTGGAATATTAATGATTAACCTATGAGGCTAAGAAGATAAACAAACATGCATGTGCAATTTATTTAAAAAATACTGGGAATGACCCATTTTTTGAAAATAGAGTAAAAATAATTGTCTAAAATGTAACGGAGTCCTTGCATGTGCTAGAACTAGGTCAATTTTTGATCATGGATGAGAAAACGGGATATTGGACGATGAAAAGGATTCATGCATGCCATATTTTTGAAAAAATTAATGCTTATGTGCAAATAATTTCGAAAGTCAGAATTTTGTGCTTATGAGAGCAATGTGCTTGACATGACGTGTTTCAAGTGATGAAAGACACGTTTTCTATGCATAGGATGCTAGAAAATTTTTATGAATGCTTTTCTTTTGAAAATATGTGCACTTTTGAATATATGCATGCTTTTGAAATGAGATGAAGGACTGACACATTTCTTTTGTGTTCTCCTACAGGAGAACAAGTCTACGGGACCTTCCGAGATTGCAGTGAGGCTGTGGGAAAGGATGCCCGATTTTGAGAAGGATGGGGTGAACCCCAAGCAGCTAGTGAGGGCTACCGGCCTTGATTTGTTTGTTGAGGCTATCGGCAGAGGCATTCATGTGACCTCGAAGAGCAAGGGCTTGATCCAGGCCCTTTCGGAGTTTTGGTGGGACACCACCCACAACTTTCACCTTAGCTGGGGGGAGCTGATAGTGACGCCTGCAGACTTCACTGCTATTACTGGCTTACAGTTCACCAGGAGGCCTGTGACCTGGAGGAACCATATCACAGTGGAGGAGTTTAGAGCTTTGGTTGGGTTTGAGCTTATTCCTAAGGGGCTCGGGATGGAGACTAGGAATGTCGAGGTGGCAGTCCAGAACTGCATGCAGGGATTTGCTGCTAATGAAGTGACTGCCCACCAGCTTGCGAGGGATTTTGTGTGGTTGATGCTGTCAGTCACCATTTTTGCCAATTCTGGGACGTTGGCTATGACTTGCCTTCTTGACTCCTTGGAGGATGTAGATGGGATTGGGACGGTCTCTTGGGGCGAGGCCGGATTGGCAGAGCTTTACTTCTCCCTGGACATGTACAGCCGGAATAAGGCTGCCTCGATGGACTGCTTCTCCTTTGCTCTTGAGGTATTCTTACCTTCTTTCCTTTCTCTTTCCCTTTCTGTCTTTGAGACTTTTATGAGAGAAAATGACCCTTTCTATGTTTTGGAACATGCAGGTCTGGTTTTGCGAGGTGATCAGGTTCTTTCCGTGGAACCAGCAGAGTGACGCTACCATCTTTCCCGCTATGATCCGCTGGAGGGGAGATGCTAGGGATAAGTTCACCGGGAAGACCCGGATTACCTTTGACTACAAGATGGTTAGACCAGTCATCAACAGGGATGGGCATGACGGAGTGGACTTCTACCCTTGGGGGAGGTATCCAGAGATTTTGCTAGGGGAGGTCATGGAGGAGAAGAGGCAGAGGCGATGGTTGACCGGGCTGACATGTGATGTCATATATCTGGGGGACCGCTTTTCAAGGCAGCATGGCCATATCCCTCCATTGGATGCCATTACTCCCCTTGATCCTCCAGCACGGATGCTGTAGCCCAGGGACTTGCCGGCGGATGAGATAACGAGGTATCAGGCAGGTGTAGCAGCTGAGGAGTATTTTGATCTGGCTACCCCATATGCTACTTTTGTAGAGCAGCGATTGAGGACGCCACAGAAGCTAGTGAAGCTGGCTGTCACTCAGGGATATGGGGAGGCCGAGCCTACTGACCCGCCGATGCCTCCTGCTCATCTCTCTTATGTGGTCAACGGGGTACCGAGGAGGTTCAGGATACCTATCCACGACACGAGGAGCCCGGTATACTCTGCCGGACGACACCTTTGTGAGTACACTTTTAGGGTCTTTTCCCTTTTTCAGACTTCTTTGCTTTTTGCAAATCTGAGATTTTTTTGAGATTTTCTTCTCTTTTTTTTTTTTTAGGTTCCAGCTCGCACTTATGACGGCTTGGTCAGGCAGAACAGGGGCTAGAAGGATGTGTGCCGGTCCCTTTTGAAGAAGCTGGCTTGCGCTTCAAAGGCTGCAGCGAACGTACAGTTGCCCGTGCACAAAAGGAGGCACATTGGGGGCACAACATCCACCTCATCGGCTTCGGAGTATTCTTCCAGTGCCTTAACTCAGGGGCAGGGACCAAATGCCGGCATCCTGGAGCAGCTAGCTGAATATGAACATGTGAATGTTCATCTTTCTGATGTGAGTGATAGCGAGGATTTGATGAGAGAGGCGAGCTTCTATGAGCTGAGTAGTGATGAGGAGGAATCGGAGGCCTAGGAGGTCCTTAGAATCGATCTAGGAGGAAAACAAACAATGAACAATTTTATGCACAACTTGTTTATTTTTTGCTTTATTTGGGCGCCGATGGGGCGAAGATAATGTATTAATGTTTTATTTACTTTTCTAAATTTATGCTTTATGAATTTGCATATTACTTGAGCCTTGGGGCTGCTTTTTTGCTTGGAATTGAGGCTGAAACTGGGCCAAAATGATTTATGATTGTATATAACTGCTTGGATGGCCTTTGGACATGTTTTGGGACAGGTTTCATTAAGAAAGTGGGGTGAGAACTCCTCTTGGGCAGCAACTTTGGTTGCTGCAGATTGCTTTCCACATCAGGCAAATGAAGCCGTGCGGTCTGGTTCAGGGGGCAAAAGAGGCCGTGCGGCTTACAGTTCTGTCTGGACTGGTCGTTTTTAGAATAAAATCAAGGCTTGGCCATTTCATTTCATTTTTACTCTAGACTTGTCCCAACTGTTCCCAGAGCACATATTTGACCTAAAGACGTCAACTTTGATCATCTTGCAATGGAGAAACCCGTTAGATTGCAAAAGGGGAAAAGAGACCGTTTTCTGTCCGATCTTCAATCTTGGGTGAGATATAACTTTCAATCTCACAAGGGGCTGTTCGATTCTACCTTCAAGATCAGATCTTTAAGGCATTTGAGGGATCTCCCGCCCGATTGGGACCTTTTGAGAGCAGCAGCAAAGTTTTGGGACGTCCGGAGACACGTTTACTGCTTTTCTTACAATGAGATTGTCCCAACCTATAAAGACTTCCGAGCCTTGATTGGGGGTCCAGAAATTGAGGCTATATCGATTCCTCTGATCGAAGATGTGCCGGTGGCGGCAAAGCTTGCATCTTTTCTGCAGATATCTCTGGGAGAGGCAGAGGGGATGATGATAGCTCCGGACAGGATTGACCTTTCTGATATCCCGGGCAGGTTTGGGTCCCCGGATATGGCCACAACCACGGTGGCTATGGATGCATTTATCCTCTGCATATTCTCGTCCCTGTTCACTGCTGAGTCCATGGGAGTCTGTCATGGTGGTCTCTTGGACATGGTTAGGGATTGCAGGGCTGGGAAGGACATTGTCCCATTAGTTTTGGGTGAGACCCTACACGGCATCGATAGGATGGCTAGAGGAGACCGTTTCATGAGGTCTGGGAGTCCGGCCGTGTTGACTTTATGGCTGCAGGAGAGGCTCGGGGCTTTGCCAGGGGCTTTGCCGACTTAGTGCCCTTGGGTGATTTCCCGGAGGGGTTTGCCTAGGCAGCGGGACCAAGGTGACTGGGAGCTGATGATGGCTAGGTTATCCACTTCGGATATTCGCTGGTGGGTACCTCACTGGAGGTTGCAGACCAGGAGGACATTTCAGGAGTCCTATGTGGTGAGGGTTCCAGGGTTCTGCTAGTCATCCTTCTACATACCCTGCTTGGTCTCCAGGCAGTTCAGGGCTTTACAGGTGTCGTTGGGCGATTGGGAGGACATCCGCACCATGGAGGTGGTGTCCTTTGACATGAGGGATCCAGCCAACTTCTCATTCTTCTCGAGGGCTTGGACATATACTGTTTTCCCACCCAGGGCTATCCTCAGGAGCAGGAAGAGTATCATCTTGACCAAGGCCTACTTGGATTGGTATGAGAGGGAGATGGGAGCGACTCACGTCATATTGGGAGAGAGGCGTCAGGCTTTATTGGGGGCTGACTGCGACTCGAGCAGGACTCTGAGGGAGACTGAAGCTAAGGCGAGTTGCCATAACCAGTCGGGTGACCTTATCAGAGATATGGATGCTCGATATAAGAGGCTTTCTGAAGTCGCTCCCTTAACTGAGGCTTAGAGGGAGGAAGTGCGGACTCGTGCCCGTATTGAGAGGGCACTTATTGACACCGGTCTGATGGAGGCTCCAGTGAGGATACCGGAGATTGGGATGAGAGAGATCGATATCATGGAGAAGAAGAGAAAGAAAACTCGACGGGGTCGAGGTAAAGGGAAGAAGACCAAAGAAGACTCAGTGAATGACAGCTGATAGATCTTTTCTTAGGATTCCCTTATTGCCATTTGCAAACACAGTAGTTTATTAGGCATTTTATTGTATTTTAGATCTTTGTAGCAGGTTAGCAGAGTCAAGAGTAGACCGTGCTTGAACTCATCAAGAAATTTTTAACTTGTAATGAACAAGAGATATTATCTTAGAAATTAATCAAGACACAATTTCATGGAAATTTCAGATGTCTTATTGATTAGGATCCGTTTTGTGAAAACTTGAACATCCTTTATTATTGTTTAGGACGCATTTCATGAAAACTTGATCGCCCTTTTTTATTGTTTAGACCGAACCATAAATGGCTGCCTACGTTCCCCTTTTACAAGAAAGACTAAGGGGCTCAGGTCTTCGTAGTTCATTCTGGTGAACTTTTGAAAAAAAAAAATTATGTGCAGCCCTGTTTTTTGCCTAGACCGCCCTTTTTGGGTTTTCAGCCTAGCTGGGCATTACTCTTTTTGCACTAAGATTTTTTTCTTCTTCTTCTTTTATTATTTTTTTTATTTCCTTTTTTTTTATTTCTTAGACATAGTATCTTCGGAGCTTATCACCGTTGACTGGGTGGACAAAGGGATTGCCGTCCAGGTCTGCAAGTTTCATTGCTCCTCCCGATAGTATCTTCTGCACCACATACGGGCCGATCCAAACGGGTTCCCATTTTCCCAGGGGGTTATCTCTGGTAGGGGGCTTCACTTTCAACACTAAGTCACCCTCTTTGATGTCTCTGGCTTTGACTTTTTTGTCAAATGCTCGGGCCATTCGCCTTTGGTAGGCTCGGGTGTGCTCCATGGCTTTTAGCCTTCTTTCATCGAGCAGGGCCAACTCATCATGCCGGCTACGTAGCCATTCTACTTCGTTGACACTGTTTTCCAGGAGGACCCTTAATGACGGGATTTCCAACTCCACTGGTAACACTGCTTCCATCCCGTAGGTTAGGGCAAAAGGAGTTTCTCCTGTGGCTGTTCTGACAGACGTTCTGTAGCCCCAGAGTGCCAGGTGCAGCTTTTTGGGCCAATCACGACCACGGGTGGCCATTTTCTGGATGATCCGTTCGAGTGTCTTATTAGCGGCTTTCACGGCTCCGTTAGTCTGAGGTCTGTATGGGGATGACTTGTGGCGAGTGATTCTGAATTCTGACAGTAACCTATCGCAGTCTCCTTCAAAGTGCGACCCATTATCAGAAATGATCTCATTGGGCACCCCATATCTACACATTATGTTTTCCTTGATAAACTGGGCCACCTTCTTGGAAGTGAGGACCTTGTAGGACTTGGCCTCTACCCACTTGGTGAAGTAGTCGACGGCTACTAACACAAATTCATGCCCATTGCTTCCTGCCGGGGCTATCTTCCCTATCACGTCAATACCCCAAGTTGCAAACGGCCAAGGAGTCGTCATGCAGTACAGGTCATGAGGCGGGAGATGGTTGAGGTTGGCAAACCGTTGGCATTTGTCGTACGCTCGGACATGCTGGACACAGTCTGTCTCCATGGAAATCCAGTAGTAACCCATTCTGAGGATCACTTGCATCAGGGCTCTAGCATTCATATGAGGACCGCAGGGACCATTGTGGACTTCGGTCATTAACTCTCTGGCCCTTTCTTGAGTGAAGCACAAGAGGAGTGGTCCTTGGTACCGCTTCTTGTACAGGTCGTCTCCTAAAATGACATAATTGTAAGTGCTCCAATTTGAGCTTGTTAGTATTTTCGTTAGAAAATTAACGAAAGTTATAACATTTCTAACAATTCCTAACATTCCTAACATTTCTAACCAAGTAGGGGTAGATTAGGGATTGCCAAAAAAGGATAAACCAAGGAAAGAATCTCAAAAAGCAAAAGAAATTGGAAAAATCCGAATTGGGCAAGTTGAAAAACATAAACTGCTGGATTTTTGAATTTTATTCTTCCTGTCCCAAAGCTCCGGAGCGACATTTAATGAACAGTGCACGTTTACAACCCTATCCGCGCGGACATGTTTGACATTTCCAGAGGCCTATAAATTAAACCCTCCTCTCTCAGTTTACACAACACAATTCACTCACAGCAACTGCACCTTGGCGAAAAATAGGGAGAAAACAGTGGGAATTCACTTGAATTGCCACCATTTTCTCTTCAATCTTTCCCAAATCTCACTCACTCACAAACACTTCAAATCACTCTCATACATACTCTCATACATACACCAATCCAAGCTCAAATCACCCCTTAGGAGGAGGATTAGAGAGAAAACATAGAGGACTTAAGTGTTATCTACTTGTTTTCTCTTTGACCAACTCTATCATCAAACCCTAAACACATTCAAGCCTTGAATCCACCCAAACACAAATCCAAACACCAAATCTTGATACTCCTCAAGTCAAACACCAAATCTTGATACTCCTCAAGTCAAATCCCAAGCCTAGGAAAATAGGGTGTCACCATTGGTAAAGCCCTCCTTCTCTAAACCCTAAAACTCCCTTTTAACTTCTTGTTCATCTTGTTCTTCTTACTTTGATTTACTTTATGTCTAGTTTAACTTAAATATTGACCTAAGATGGTCATCTTGAAGTTCATCTTCATAAATGACCATCTCAAATGGTCTACATTTTAAATCTCTAGTTGATTTTTCTCTTTAATTTCATCTCTACAAAATTCCCCTTCCCAAGCAAATGAAATGCTTAAGTCCTAATGTACCCCAAGGATGGTTTGATATAGTAGATCACCACTAAAATTTTTAGTGACTACTAATCAAAACCTAGGGAAATGGGGACAAGCATGGATGCAAAACCCCCTTTAAAATCATGTTTTCCTTCTTGAGAAGTTGCTGTCCAGTAGCAATTTTCAAAGACCTCTATCCATGGTCTAATTTTTTGGACACAGATAAACTTAGAATTTGGTGTTGACTACAAAATACTTTTTGTATCCAACATCCAGAGCTTTCTAGAAATATTTTTATATTATTTTTTGCGTGAGTAAAACTCCCTTTTTCAAATTTTCTTTTGAAGGTCAGATCACCAGTCTCTGGGAGTCCAGATCTCATATCTTAGATTTCCAGAAGGTTTTGGTCCCTTAAATAATCTCCAAAATTGGAAGTTGTTTTATAGAAACCTTATTTAAGGTGTTTTGAACATTTTTTATTCTCGGACTTTTCCCAAATTCTGGAGTTTTCAAGCCCTAAAGTCCATTTCAATATCAAGTGTCCACTGCCTTTTTCATTCTGGCAGAAATGGTTTTCAACTTCCAAAAATCTTTTGAGTACCAAATCTCAACCCAAAAATCACACCAAAAATCATGGGATCTGTCCAAAGTCTAATAAAGAATTCCCAATTTTTACTTTCCTCAGTTTCAACTTATTTTGGCCAAAGTAACACACACACATACACACACACACAAATGGTTTTTAGCTTGGAAGAATCGTTTTACGAGGCATTCCGGGTGCACACTAACGTCCTTCCCGGCGTGTAACGTGACCTCCGAACCCAAATCTCTAATCTTGGGCATTTTTCAAAGTTTTGGCCCTCAAAACAAAAATGGCGTGGCGACTCCGTTTGATTTCAAAAATCGGGTACATCACAGTGCCGACTCCGCTGGGGACAAATAAGCTTTTTCTAAAAAAAAATGATATTTGGTATATTGGTGGAAACCATTAAACTTCCCGTTATCGCCTCCTAACACGAGTCGGGGATAAATTGTGGTTTAACAATCCCACGTACCGGTATCATTGTTTTCAAAAAAAAAAGAAAAGCTTTTGAGGGTCAAGCTTCCGTCCCGGCATTAAAAATCATTTGTTGTGTGTGTTGACTTTTGCACATTTTCGTGTTGTTTTGGCCGCCTCGGAAAAAGTCTAAATTTTGACTGTCGGAATCATGTCCCTAACTGTTGGAATTTTTGTGTTTATGTGCTTATGTGTGCATTTACTTTCAAAAAAAAATTTCAAAAAAAAAAGAATTTCAAAAAAAAAAAAGATGTTTCAAAAAAAAAAAGAAAATTTTCAAAAAAAAAATCATGCATCATACTTTTTAAGACACATGAAAAAAATTTCTATTTTACTCAGAAAAAGAAGATAGACTGCTTGCACACTACGCGCACGTGACCTTACACTGCACACTACGTCCCTAACCCAGGGAAATCCTTGTCGCGGCCCGTTTGGTCTTATTACGCCTCTCGGTGCAAGCACAGGACTACCCAAACATCCCATGGAGCCTCGTGTCGACCATGCACTTGTCCGTGACACACTTTGTCCGAGACCCGGTTGGTTTTTAGTCCAGTGCATGTCATGCCCATGTCGTGTATAGACCTTTCCTTTCAAGCCTTTGTCGGCATACCGACTCAATATCTTTCGGGGACCTAATCGTCGAAGTTACGCCGGTTTTCCGCCGCGGACTTTGACCAAGATATTGACCAGGCGCCTTGACTTCGGCTCGGCGCACAAATTATACACAGACTCCCAGCATGACACTGAGTCATCAAGGATTAATGATTATTCCATGCCTAATTACGGCCTAATTGACGACAAATCAAGATCAATCGTGGACATTTATCAGTCCAAATCATGCCGACTTTTTGTCGAGCCCTCGGACATGATCTTGACTTTGACGTCAGCTTTGTCCGTAATTTACATCGAATGCTCGTTAAGACTCGATTACCCGCCAGGCTTTTAGGATCGTTTTTCTTTCGGTCGGTGGGACCCGCTTGCCCTATAGGACCCTCGCCCGGGCATCCGCCACTGGGAAGTCGAAATACAGGTGGAATACGAGGGGCTTATAGACGTAGTGACGGGGCCCACTGATCAAGGGTTCAGAATAGTTTGCGAAAAAGAAGAGCAATCTTTTCCAACCGATTAGGCTTAATAAAGCATGTTTTAAGTAAACAAGAACAAATAATTGCATGTTGCATGAGTCCAAAGCCCAAACACCTACCCTCCTTCTGTCCCCAGACATCTGAACCCTCGTGCCTTTTCCCCCGCAGCTCCTCACAAAGCTTGGTTTCGGACACCGGGTCACCATTTGATCAGTTGGGAAGAGTCAAGCGTGTCATCAGCCTCGCCGTTTATTCCAACTCCGGGTTTCAGAATGTCTGCATCAGCCGGTAATGATGGGGACAACGTCACTCCGCCTCCTGGGACTCCTCAAACAGAACCGCAATGGAATCAGTTAGCTGAACAGATGAGAGTGCGACAGGAAGCACAGCTGAACAGCCTTATGGAGGCTATCAAAAGCCATGGATTGGCCGCCTGTCTCAACCCAGATGGCACCTTCACTGTGGAAGAAGAGGAAGACCTCAATCCCGCTCTTGGTCAAACCCGACTACTCCAGGATGCCACCACCGGCCTCCCACGGTACTACCACCAGAGCCCATGCTCCTCGATCTCTGGGTCAGCCGGCTCCCCAACTGCAGACCACTGGATCCACGCAGCCTGACGGGATGAGCCAGTTCGCAATGCCTCAGTGGGGATAAAGTCAGTACGAAATGCCTTCCCATGGTTGGGGATACCCCGGAATGCCACAGCAAATGGGGATCCCACCTCAGTTTGGAATCGATCAATCCGGACCTTCACAGCAACAGTTTGGAATGCCGCCACAGTTTGGTTCGGGGCAACAGTCAGGAGCCCCTCCTCAGAATGATGCTAGCTCAGCTGCTCCTCACACAGCTTCCGCAAACCCATTTCTCACTCAGGGTTCAATGGGTTACCAAGCCCCCATCCCAGTTTCATCAGAATCACCAGGACCACAGTATCCTCTCGGTTATGCATCCTCGCCACAACCAGCCATGCAATTCAACAACCAGGGACAGCAGCCCGCACTTAAGCCTACTTATGGGCCTCACTCCGGAAATCCAAGCTATCTGGCTACCTCAGATCTGCCTCCATCTTCTCTGCCGATTGGAAGCCAACAGCAAGTCGCTGGGTTCTATCCCTTTGCCCAAGCTCCTACCTACACTCCCTGTGGTAATTTGGGCCAAGGATGTTTTCACCTATGCTCCGGGATATGGTATTCCTTCCACCAATGCACCACCAACAGCTAGTCCTCTTCCCGGCTCAAATATCGGCTCAGGCATTCCCGCTCCACCTTTGGATCCCCAATTGGCTTGGTTTATGGAGCAACACAAGGAACTGAAAGCGCAGATCGCTGAATTGACCGTCAAAAGGAACACTGCTCTTCGGCCTACAGATCCCGACTCAATTGTACCCCTGCCTCACAAGTTTGTGATGCCCAATCTCGAACTGTTTGATGGAAGTGTATGCCCTAAAACTCACCTGGATACATACACTTTGGCAATGAAAGCTAAGGGATGCACAAACCAGCAGTTGGCCAACTACTTCAGTCTCTCTTTGAAGTCAGGGGCTTTGAAATGGTTCTTTCGCTTAAAACCCGAGGCCAGGGCCACATGGGACCAGATCACTAGTGCTTTCACAGAGAAGTACAAAGCTAACTTGGAATGGGAAACAAATAGAGTTGACACAGAACAGCGGTGCGGCGCCACGATGAGAATATTGGGGATTTCTATAAAAGGTGGAACCCGAAGCTTAGTGAAATGGCCATTCCTCCTCTCGACGAGGAGCAGTTAGACATCTTTCAGTCATGCTTGAAGCCGCATTTGAGAGCTTCCCTCAGTCTCTTCCCTACGCCGACTTGCGTGCAATGGTTAATTCCGGGGCTAAGTTTGAAAAGGCTTACAATCGCCAGCCGACCGCTGCACCCGCTACTGATACCGGGTTTCTTCCACCTCCAACACAGCTCCCGCCCAACCAAAAGGTAAATAAGTGATTAGCTATGCGGGACAGGGCTGTAACAATGCCACTTCCTTTGTTCCCAAGAAACCTGATGCATCCAGATCCCGACTCCAAGACTTGAGAAACTTTGGGATGCCTTTGAGTGATATCTTCAGAGGTTTGGTGAGAGAAGGTTTGCTCCGGCCTTTGGAAAATTATCAGCCTAGAAACCCCAATGCTCCTTTGGATACCTCCAAGCATTGTGCCTTTCATCGCACTCATGGGCACCTCGGATGATTGCGTCCCCCTGAAAAAGGCAATCCAAAGTTTGATTGAACAAGGGAGGTTAGAGGTGCCTGAAAGGCCCAATACTATCAGTAACCCATTCCCTAGAAACAACAACCCGAATGTCAACATGGTCGAGTTTGGTGATTCAAGACTTGTGAGCATAATGTAATTTGACTCACCCCTTTGTAAGGTCGGTGGACCGACCATCGCAGATGATGAAAATGGTTGGATTAAGCAAGAGATTGCCAAAGAAATCCTGATGGAAAGATCTGCAATAGCCCCCATCTCCAGCGTCGAAGAGTAGATGCATGGTCTAACAACAAAGAGCGGCTAGACTAGGGGCTACCTATCTTTAAAATAATCTTTTAAGTCAACCTTCGTAGGTTCTAGTACTTTTCTTTCACCTAAGTCCTTCCTGGACATTTGTCGCTGCAGTCCATTTTGGACATAGTAGTTAAATGTCTAACTTTTAATATAAGTCTTTTTTCTTTTCTTGCTAGACTCGAGACATCACTTGCACACCCACGTTACACTTAATTGAAATGGTTTTATCCTAGATGATCACTTGTGCTGCTCAACCACTAATTCTTTGAAATGATTAATATTTAAATTAATTGGAGTGAGAAAATCAATTGATATCCCTCTCAAATTGGGGCTTACCAACTCCCCATCTTGCATCTCATATGCTCACATCCCTTTCATCAGCCTCATCATCTCGTTGTTCGATGAATTTGCATGGATCTTTTCTCATTTAAAGCTTAAGCAAGCAATGAAGACTTAATCTCAGGTCATCCGGTAGGGATTGCGGTTGAAGCCTTTCACCCATAGGAAAGCCATTACCTCACCCTCACTAAACACTACCCTTTCATTTCATGATCGGCATGTTTTGAAACCCTGTTTAGCCATCACCTTTGCTCCTTATTGAGAGAAGTCTAAGCAACGCCAAAGAAGTTAGCGTCGAGAGTCGGCGATACATAAAATGTTCAAGTTGTGAAGGAAGGAAAGATAATTCTCAACTCCTCAAAGAGGCCTTCCGAATTCTCAAAAGAATGATTTTAAAATCCTCACAATCTCGGATATAATTCCAAGCTCATCAGGAAGCCTTCCAAGAAAAAAAAAAAAAAAAAAAAAAAAGAAAGGCTCTCCAATGATCAAAAAGGAGCCCGAATTCTCGCAAGTTCACAAAAGTTCTCGACGGCCTGGACTTCCTCTCACCATTACCTTAAATCAATCCCAAGCCACCCTCTCACTTTTAGAGGATATTCCCATTACCATTACCCTCGCCTTTGGCCAAAGTCAAAATCTGACCTCTCATTCTTAGAGGCAATCAATCTTCATCGCCGTAGATTTCCCAAACACATCCCTGCAAGACAACCTCTCATCTTTAGAGGTTCAGTCAGTAAAAGGCCCAGCCGACCTCTCATCTTAAGAGGTCATAATTTCCCAAATCACCCGATGGTCGATCGAAGCCCGGAAACCCAGCTGCAAGTCCTATCGGATAGCAATTTCATCGTAAAATCTAAATCAAATTAATGGTTCATTGCTTGCTTAAATTGGAATCTAATCCATTTTGGCTCAAAATTACCAATCAAAGATTGTGCAAATTCGAATTTGATTCATGTGAGCATAATTCATTTCTACTCCACAAACACTTGTCGTGGATGTCCCACTGGGGCTTCGCATCCGTGTCTTTCATGGACACTCTAAGGGGATATGTTATTCGAATCTCCAATCCTCAAATTCCCAAAAGAAGCTCAAAGTCTTGAATTTTCACACTCATTCTCTCTTCATTCGGGATAGGCCCGAACTACGGCGACCTGAGCTCTTCATAATGGAGGGAACGTAGGCAACCAGAAATGGTCCGGTCGAAATCACAAACAAATCTCAAAAAAAATCCGGTCTCATCAAGGATCGTCCCTATACACTTTCCGTTCTTCCAAGCTTGATTCTCGATATCAGTTGATTTTCTCCTCGTGATTAATCAAAATATCTGTTCATATCAGATTTAGGAGTTGAATAAACCGAACATTAACAAAGGGTTCTAAGCAGCCTTGTGATCATCATGAATAAGACAAGTTTTCAAGTGTCTCGACAAGTCTTCTCTCTCATCATAGGAAATAGAGCCAAAAGCTGTCTTTACGTCGCCAGGGGGCTTCCATACACTTTTACACACCTTGTGATGCTTATACTCTCTCAAAAGAGTCAAACCTAAAGCGAGAGTGTCATACACAAATTCGGGAGACATTCCCACCTTTCAAAAGACATGCCCCGCACGTAAACATTTACGAGTCTTGTCCAAGTATTTGGTTGACTAAGGTCCGAAAAGATGGGTGCCTCCTCTCGTAAGACTACTCGAATTTCTTCACGCCGGGGCTTGCTAAGCGGTTCTCCTGTGTTCTCCCGTATCGCCTCTTCAAGCCGGGGCTTCTATAGCCATCTTTGGGTCCACATTGGGTTTTTCACTACGAGATAGATTTGATCTTTGTCAGATTATTTTCAGGATTGCTTTGCATCTGCTAATGACAACGAGGTTATAAGATTGGGGCTTCGCCAAGTCGCTTCTTCAAAATCTGGACTTTGCCTACTCAGTTCTTCAGATCGAGGCTTTGCCAAAGAAGGGATCTTTCCTCGCTTTAATAGGATCCGGGGGCTTTGTCAAGTTGGTCCTTTGGATCTGAATTTTATCAAGTCACAAGAAAGGTCTAGTCACATCAACAACTAGATTTTCAGCTTCAGAACTTGGTACATATCTGGGTTTCTCCCTGCATTAGCAATTTCATCAAATCATTCTCCGAACAAGGTTTCGGCCGAGGTCACAGCTCACCCAAATGAAAGAAGCTTCACTCATATCAACGTGCCCTAGAGCCTGTCAGCATCTGCTTCAAATGACCAAGATTGAGAGAGAAAATTCCAATCAAGACCCGGGATCCGAATCCAATCTCATCAAAATTGAGGTCCATGTGATACTGTCAACAAAACCTCATCAACAACCGTTGTTTAAATCACCACTTGCTCAAAATCTGTTCCAAACACTTTCCAGACACATACATCCCAATGCATCCCCTCTCATCACCATGCATCCCCACAAAAATCTCCCAAGGGCTCATGTAGCATGCACAAAACTTGAATCAATAGGAAAAATCCTAAGTGATTGAAGATCATAAATCATAATTTCCCTATCAAAAGCTTAGGCTAGGTGCATCTTCGAAAGCAAGTAAATGCATCATCTCGCAAACATATGCAGTGATACTATCATAATCATTCTGATTCTATGCATGCATCTGTCATCATGAATGTCATATACGCATCTTCCTCTCTACTAACCAATGCAGGAATTCAAACGTGAAAGACCATTTTCCTTCGCTATTGAGACTTACCCTCAACAAGGAAGATGTTTACCAAAGCCCAAAATTAATGGTTTCAACAAAATTGCAAGAAATCAAATCCCCCTTTTCGGCAAGAGATGATTCCGGGCAAAACATGTGCAGACCACCTCCAGTGTCTACAAATCGGTCAGGGACGCCAAGTTCTCAAATGCAAATGGGTCAAAGATGCCAAGTTCTCAAATACAATTTGGTCAGGGACGCCAAGTTCTCAAATTGCGAATCGGTCAGGGACGCCAAGTTCTCAAATGAAAATCGGTCAGAGACACCAAGTTCTCAAAAGCAAGAAGTCCCAATGTGAAGACAAGCTCAACAACTTCTACAAGGTTGACGATCACCAGCAAGATGCAGACTCAACCAAACTCCCCCCTTCAGGTCAAAATGCCTCCAAAGACAAAGAAATCGTCGCCAGAAACCGCAACCCAACAACTCTTCATCAACATCAGCCGTAGCCTCAGTCCTTCCGGCAGCTACAGGTAAGCACAGCACAGGTATGAAAGCATATCTTAGTCAACTACTTTTCTAAAAGAACATTATCATCAAATCTTAGGGTGACTTCCCAAAAATAGTCAAGTCTTAGGGCGACTTCCCAAAAATAGTCAATCTTCGGGCGACTTCCCTAAAATAGTCAATCTTCGGGCGACTTCCCTAAAATAGTCAATCTCTCGGGCGACTTCCCTAAAATAGTTAAACCTCGGGTGACTTCCCTAAAATAGTCAACCTCTCGGGCGACTTCCCTAAAATAGTCAATCTTCGGGCGACTTCCCTAAAATAGTCAACCTCTCGGGCGACTTCCCTAAAATAGTCAATCTTCGGGCGACTTCCCTAAAATAGTCAATCTCTCGGGCGACTTCCCTAAAATAGTCAAACCTCGGGTGACTTCCCTAAAATAGTCAATCTTCGGGCGACTTCCCTAAAATAGTCAATCCTCGGGTGACTCCCAGATAACAGTCAATCCTCGGGTGACTCCCAGATAACAGTCAATTCGCGGGTGACTTCCCAAAGAAAAAACAGTCAAATTCGCGGGTGATTTCCCAAATACAGTCAAACCTCGGGTGACTCCCAAATAACAGTCAAATCCTCGGGTGACTCCCAAAAATAGTCAATCCTCGGGTGACTCCCAGATAACAGTCAATTCGCGGGTGACCTCCCAAAGAAAAAACAGTCAAATTCGCGGGCGACTTCCCTAAAATAGTCAATCTTCGGGCGACTTCCCTAAAATAGTCAATCTCTCGGGCGACTTCCCTAAAATAGTCAAACCTCGGGTGACTTCCCTAAAATAGTCAACCTCTCGGGCGACTTCCCTAAAATAGTCAATCTTCGGGCGACTTCCCTAAAATAGTCAATCTCTCGGGCGACTTCCCTAAAATAGTCAAACCTCGGGTGACTTCCCTAAAATAGTCAATCTCTCGGGCGACTTCCCTAAAATAGTCAATCTTTGGGCGACTTTCCTAAAATAGTCAATCCTCGGGTGACTCCCAGATAACAGTCAATCCTCGGGTGACTCCCAGATAACAGTCAATTCGCGGGTGACTTCCCAAAGAAAAAACAGTCAAATTCGCGGGTGACTTCCCAAATACAGTCAAACCTCGGGTGACTCCCAAATAATAGTCAAATCCTCTGGTGACTCCCAAAAATAGTCAATCCTTGGGTGACTCCCAAATAACAGTCAATTCGCGGGTGACTTCCCAAAGAAAAACAGTCAAATTCGCGGGTGACTTCCCAAATATAGTCAAACCTCGGGTGACTCCCAAATAACAGTCAAATCCTTGGGTGACTCCCAAAAATAGTCAATCCTCGGGTGACTCCCAGATAACAGTCAATTCGCGGGTGACTTCCCAAAGAAAAACAGTCAAATTCGCGGGTGACTCCCAAATACAGTCAATCCTCGGGTGACTCTCAAATGCAGTAAAACCTCGGGCGACTTCCCTAAAATAGTCAATCCTCGGGTAACTCCCAAATGCAGTCAAACCTGGGGTGACTCCCCTAAGAACAGTCAATCTTGGGTACAAAGCCCGTGGCCTCTCGTTGTCGCCACCTCTTTGATGAACTATGTACAGGCTTGTTTCCCCTTCGGGATACGTAGGTAGCCTACCATAAGTCCAGCCACTTGACCAACACAGTCACCCTTTTCCCCGACAGTTCTCGTAAGCCTGAATCTTCCCCAGCGAGAACACCTTCAAATAGTCTCCCTCAGGTACAAAACCTCAGCTTAGGTCCATACTCCTGAACCAGGTCCCCACTTAGGTTCATACTCCTGAACCAGGTCCCCACTTAGGTTCATACTCCTGAACTAAGTCTCCATTCAGGTTCATACTCCTGGACCAAACCTCAACTTAGGTTCATACTCCTGAACTAAGTCTCCATTCAGGTTCATACTCCTAGACCAAACCTCAACTTAGGTTCATACTCCTGAACCAGGTCCCCACTTAGGTTCATACTCCTGAACTAAGTCTCCATTCAGGTTCATACTCCTGGACCAAACCTCAACTTAGGTTCATACTCCTGAACTAAGTCTCCATTCAGGTTCATACTCCTGGACCAAACCTCAACTTAGGTTCATACTCCTGAACTAAGTCTCCATTCGGGTTCATACTCCTGAACCAGGTCCCCACTTAGGTTCATACTCCTGAACTAAGTCTCCATTCAGGTTCATACTCCTGGACCAAACCTCAACTTAGGTTCATACTCCTGAACTAAGTCTCCATTCAGGTTCATACTCCTGAACTAAGTCTCCATTCGGGTTCATACTCCTGAACCAAATCTCAACTTAGGTTCATACTCCTGAACTAAGTCTCCATTTAGGTTCATACTCCTGAACCAAACCTCAACTTAGGTTCATCCCCGACGAAAGTTAATGGAATCCCGTTTCTTTCATCAAAATCATCCCCGGCAGTCAAACGTAAGACCGATCTCCCCGAGAAAGATAACGGAATCCCGTATCTTTCATCAAAATCATCAACGGCAGTAAAACGTAAGTCCGATCTCCCCGAGAAAGATAACGAAATCCCGTATCTTTCATCAAAATCATTCAACGGCAGTCAAACGTAAGACCGATTTCCCCGAGAAAGATAACGGAATCCCGTCTCTTTCATCAAAATCATCAACGGCAGTAAAATGTAAGTCCGATCTCCCCGAGAAAGATCACGGAATCCCGTATCTTTCATCAAAATCATTCCCCGGCAGTCAAACGTAAGACCGATCTCCCCGAGAAAGATAACGGAATCCCGTTTCTTTCATCAAAATCATCGACGGCAGTCAAACGTAAGACCGATCTCCCCGAGAAAGATAACGGGATCCCGTATCTTTCATAAATATTATTCCCCCAAGCCAAACGTAAGTCCGATTTCTCCCAGAAAGATAATCCCGTTTCTTTCATCAAAATCATCGACGACGGTCAAAACGTAAGACCGATTTCCCGAGAAAGATAGCGATCTCGTAGTCTCTTTCATCAAAATCATGTTAGCGGTAGTAAAGCGAAGTCCGATCTCCTCGAGAAAGATAGCAGGAATCCCGTATCTTTCATGAAAATCATTACAGTCAAACGTAAGTCCGATTTCCCCGAGAAAGATAACGGAATCCCGTTTCTTTCATCAAAATCATCGACGGCAGTCAAACGTAAGACCGATCTCCCCGAGAAAGATAACGGGATCCCGTATCTTTCATCAAAATTATTCCCCGGCAGTCAAACGTAAGTCCGATTTCCCCGAGAAAGATAACGGAATCCCGTTTCTTTCATCAAAATCATCGACGACAGTCAAACGTAAGACCGATCTCCCCGAGAAAGATAACGGGATCCCGTATCTTTCATCAAAATCATTCCCCGGCAGTAAAACGTAAGACCGATTTCCCCGAAGAATACGTCTGATTTTTCCCCAGCAAAGGCTAACAAAATCCCCAGCAAAGTTAACGGAATCCCAAAAGCAAACGGAATCTCGAGCAGATTTCGAACTACGAAAGGGCTTGATTCCCACTAGGGATACGTAGGTAGCCTATCATTAGGTCCAGTCCCTCGACCAAAACGGTCACCCTCTCCTTCGGCAGCAGACAAAGTCCACCGAAAGGCCATTTCACATCAAGGTTCGAGGCACCTAAAACGCCATCATCAAGGTTCGAGGCACCTAAAATGCCATCTTCAAGGTCTGAGGCACCTAAAACGCCATCATCAAGGTTCGAGGCACCTAAAATGCCATCATCAAGGTTCGAGGCACCTAAAACGCCATCTTCAAGGTTCGAGGCACCTAAAACGCCATCTTCAAGGTTCGAGGCACCTAAAACGCCATCATCAAGGTTCGAGGCACCTAAAACGCCATCATCAAGATTCGAGGCACCTAAAACGCCATCATCTCCAGGGTCAAAGACCCGAACTACGACTGGCTTGATTCCTCTTAAGGATACGTAGGTAGCCTATCATTAGGTTCAGCCATCCGACCGAAAATGGTCATTCTATCCCCAGCAGAGCGGATATACAATTTCAGCCATCAGACCAAAATGGTCATTCCTATCCCCAGCAGAGCGGATATACAATTTCAGCCATCAGACCAAAATGGTCATTCCTATCCCCAGCAGAGCGGATATACAATTTCAGCCATCCGACCGAAAATGGTCATCTCTTATCCCCAGCAGAGTTTCTTTCCAAAGAACCGACCGCGTAACTCGCTCATCGTGTTCGAGGCACCTAAACGCCATCATCTCTGTGGTCAAAGACCCGAACTACGGCCGGCTTGATTCCTCTTAAGGATACGTAGGTAGCCTATTAAACAAAGTTCAGCCACTCGATCACTTGATCATCTCACAAATATGGAGCCTTACTCTTATCGACGACCCCGCTTCCTTCGAAAGCGCCGTCGCCGAGGGGCTACTGTAAGTGCTCCAATTTGAGCTTGTTAGTATTTTCGTTAGAAAATTAACGAAAGTTATAACATTTCTAACAATTCCTAACATTCCTAACATTTCTAACCAATTAGGGGTAGATTAGGGATTGCCAAAAAAGGATAAACCAAGGAAAGAATCTCAAAAAGCAAAAGAAATTGGAAAAATCCGAATTGGGCAAGTTGAAAAACATAAACTGCTGGATTTTTGAATTTTATTCTTCCTGTCTAAAGCCTGAAGCAGCATTTAATGAACAGTGCACGTTTACAACCCTATCCGCGCGGACATGTTTGACATTTCCAGAGGCCTATAAATTAAACCCTCCTCTCTCAGTTTACACAACACAATTCACTCACAGCAACTGCACCTTGGCGAAAAATAGGGAGAAAACAGTGGGAATTCACTTGAATTGCCACCATTTTCTCTTCAATCTTTCCCAAATCTCACTCACTCACAAACACTTCAAATCACTCTCATACATACTCTCATACATACACCAATCTAAGCTCAAATCACCCCTTAGGAGGAGGATTAGAGAGAAAACATAGAGGACTTAAGTGTTATCTACTTGTTTTCTCTTTGACCAACTCTATTATCAAACCCTAAACACATTCAAGCCTTGAATCCACCCAAACACAAATCCAAACACCAAATCTTGATACTCCTCAAGTCAAACACCAAATCTTGATACTCCTCAAGTCAAATCCCAAGCCTAGGAAGATAGGGTGTCACCATTGGTAAAGCCCTCCTTCTCTAAACCCTAAAACTCCCTTTTAACTTCTTGTTCATCTTGTTCTTCTTACTTTGATTTACTTTATGTCTAGTTTAACTTAAATCTTGACCCAAGATGGTCATCTTGAAGTTCATCTTCATGAATGACCATCTCAAATGGTCTACATTTTAAATCTCTAGTTGATTTTTCTCTTTAATTTCATCTCTACAAAATTCCCCTTCCCAAGCAAATGAAATGCTTAAGTCCTAATGTACCCCAAGGATGGTTTGATATAGTAGATCACCAATAAAATGTTTAGTGACTACTAATCAAAACCTAGGGAAATGGGGACAAGCATGGATGCAAAATCCCCTTTAAAATCATATTTTCCTTCTTGAGAAGTTGCTGTCCAGTAGCAATTTTCTAAGACCTCTGTCCATGGTCTAATTTTTTGGACACAGATAAACTTATAATTTGGTGTTGACTACAAAATACTTTTTGTAGCCAACATCCAGAGATTTCCAGAAACATTTTTAATTTATTTTTTTCGTGAGTAAAACTCCCTTTTTCAAATTTTCTTTTGAAGGTCAGATCACCAGTCTCTGGGAGTCCAGATCTCATATCTGAGATTTCCAGAAGGTTTTGGTCCCTCAAATCATCTCCAAAATGGGAAGTTCTTTTACAGAAACCTTATTTAAGGTGTTTTGAACATTTTTCATTCTTGGACTTTTCCCAAATTCTGGAGTTTACAAGCCCTAAAGTCCATTTCAAAATCAAGTGTCCACTGCCTTTTTCATTCTGGTAGAAATGGTTTTCAACTTCCAAAAATCTTTTGAGTACCAAATCTCAACCCAAAAATCACACCAAAAATCATGGGATCTGTCCAAAGTCTAATAAAGAATTCCCAATTTTTACTTTCCTCAGTTTCAACTTATTTTGGCCAAAGTAACACACACACACACACACACAGAAACAAATGGTTTTTAGCTTGGAATAATCGTTTTACGAGGCATTACGGGTGCACACTAACGTCCTTTCCGGCGTGTAACGTGACCTCCGAACCCAAATCTCTAATCTCGGGCATTTTTCAAAGTTTTGGCCCTCAAAACAAAAATGGCGTGGCGACTCCGTTTGATTTCAAAAATCGGGTACATCACAATAATGGGAGGCCAACCTTTTCAGGGCTTGCAAGCTCTTGGCTTTGACACCTTCTTTTGGTCTACCTTCTTCGTCTCAGAAAGCTGACTCTCCATCTTTGAGGAACTGGTAAATTTGATTGTACCAGGGTTCCTTGATAGGCTCAGGTCCCAAGTCTACTTCGCAACAGAAAGTCGGGGCTTCTCTTCTACCCACTCTGAAGGGTTTTATGGCTTTTCCCTCGGGGATCTCTACCAGTGAGGCTAGAGTAGCTAGGGCATCTGCGAATCTGTTCTTTTCCCTTGGCAAGTAGTGTAAAGTCACTTCTCTGAACTGTCCAGTCAACTCCTCCATATAGGCATGATATCGCTGAAGATTAGGGTCCACAGTCTTCCATTTGTTGGAGACCTGGTTGATGATCAGGGCTGAGTCTCCATAAACTTCAAGCTCCTTGACATTCCTTTCTAAGGCAGCTTCTAAACTAGCAATGCAGGCTTCGTATTCGGCAACATTGTTCGTAGCAGGGAAGTTCAACTTAAGGGCTATGGGCGTGTGCTCATCTTTCGAATCGACCAGTAGCATCCCTACACCATTTCCTCTTTTGTTAGCAGCTCCGTCAAAGAATAGCTGCCATCGGTTTTCAGGCTCGACTACAAAGATCCCTTCATATGGGAACTGGGGTTCAGGCCCACGGTCCTCATTACTGGGAAAATTTGCCAGATGGTCTGATAATGCTTGACCCTTGATGGCCTTCCTGGTCACGTAGTTGATGTTGTATTCAGCTAAAAAGAAGGACCACTTTGCTAGACGTATCGAAAGGGAAGGCTTGTCGAAGAAGTACTTGATGGGGTCCATTTTCGAGACCAAGTTCACAGAGTGGGCTTGCATATAATGCTTTAGCTTACCGACTACCCAGACCAGTCCTGCACAAGTCTTTTCACATGCTGAGTAATTGAGTTCACTCCCCTGCAGCTTTTGACTGACAAAGTAAATGGCATTCTCTACCCGAGAGTCTTTCTTCTCCTGAGCAAGCATAGCCCCAACTGCCGTATCAGTGACAGCGAGATAGAGCAGAAGAGGTTTCTGTCCATGTGGGGGGCATAGTACCGGAGGATGTACTAAGTACGTCTTGATCTGGTCAAAGGCATCCTGGCATTCTTCGGTCCATTCTGTGTCTACATTCTTCTTCATGAGCTTGAATATGGGCTCGCACATAGTGGTCAACTGGTTGACGAAGCGGCCGATGATATCGCAGACTTGCCCATAAAGCTTTTGACTTACATGCAGGTTCGAGGTGGCCTCATGTCCATAATGGCCTTGATCTTTCGGGGGTCGACTTTGATACCTCGCTCCGTGACCATATACCCGAGCACTTTTCCCCTTGTCACTCCGAAGGTGCATTTGGCAGGGTTCAGTCTCATGGAATGTTGTCTCAGCCTCTCAAAGAACTTTCGCAGGTCAACAAAGTGTTGCCCATCCTCGCCTTTGGAGTGGATTATCATGTCGTCGACGTAGACCTCAATCTCCTTGTGGATCATGTCATGAAAAAGCGCGGTCGTTGCCCTCTGATAAGTAGCCCTGGCATTCTTGAGCCCAAATGGCATCACAGTATAGCAGTAAGTTCCCCACGGTGTGGTGAAGGCTGTCTTCTCTTGGTCTTCTTCGGCCATCTTCATCTGGTTGTAGCCTACAAAGCCATCAACGATGGATTTGACTTCGTAGTTGGCAGTGGAGTCCACCAGGATGTCTATGTTTGGCAAGGGGTAATCGTCTTTGGGGCTAGCTTTGTTCAGATCTCAGAAATCTACACAGCAGCGCACCTTCCCATTGGCCTTGGTTACGGTCACAATATTGGACAACCATATCGGATATTCAATGACTCTGATGAATCCTACCCGAAGTAGCTTCTCAATTTCTTCTTTGACCTGTAGAGACCACTCTGGCTTGATTTTTCTCAATTTCTGTTTTTGCGGCTTAGCATCCGGTGCTTTAGAGGGATTCTGTGCTCTACTATTGAACTGTCTAGCCCCGGCATATCCTTGTACGACCATGCAAAGATGTCCATGTATTCTCTGAGCAGATTAAACAGTCTGTCCCTTTCAACCCCCTGGAAGAAGTTTCCAATCTGTGTCTCTTTAGGTTCCTCGACAGTACCCAAGTTAACACTTGTCAAAACCTCCTCGGCAGCTTGGGCCCGGTTTTCCTATTTTTCTGTAACCTGCTTAAAGATTTCTTTAATGTATTGTTCCTTTAGTGTGTTTGCATCTTGTTCAAATGATTCATTATTAACTGTTGTTAAGTTTTGAGTTAATTTATCATTTGTTAAGTTGGCAATAAGAGGATACTCAGAAAGATCTGTCATTTCATTCAAAGCAAGGGGAAAGATGACATTGATTACATGTTCATAATCCTCAGGCGTGAGGTATTCGGATGACTCAGAGAACTGGAATTCAAAGATTCCTGACTCAACTGACTCTTGACCCTAATGACTCTGGACCCTACACTACTTATTGACTCGAAGTGTTTGACGGGTTGGGTAGGGTTTACTCTTTCCTGCTGTTGCCCTGGGGAGTAGCAGTCTTGTCAGCATTCTTCAGAAAGTTGGAGACTTCAAACTGATCAAAAACTTGCCGGAAATCATTGGTAGGCCGGTACCTTGGAAAGATGGTTAGAGGAGCTAGAGTAGCTTGATGCAATCTCTCAGCGAGCTCGTCTGTGACAACTGGACTCATTGACCGGAGGGTCTGTCTCATCTTGTCAATACACTGCTGATAGGTCATCTTCTCTTTACTGATCTTTGATACCACGACCTTGTCAGTATAGCCAACAGGAGGGTTGGCTTGGATAATGCTGATGAAGTCTTCTTCAGAAGAGACCTTGATTCTTCCTTGATTGGCCACGTATTTTATGGGTTTTCTGTATTCTGCTTCCAAATTTGCTAGCTTCTCATTGAACTTCACAATGGCGGCAAATTCATAACTTTCTACCTCGAGAGGGTCACTGACTACAGGGGTATCAGGCTGGACTACGTTTTGAATGACGGGTTCCTTAGTAGGTTCCTTGGCATAACTGACGTAGTAGTCAAACTTGCCTGAAGGTTCCCCTAATGTCCCCACGCTCTTATCTCCGGCTTCGTACCTTTCCTTCAATTTCTGTTGCATGGACTTCCTCTTCTTCTTCTTTCTTGAAGGAGCATCTTCGTTAATCCATTCTTGATACTCATATTCCAGACAGTCTTCACAATCACACACATCATACCATATATGGGGTCTGGGTTGAACTGGGATGGCCTCTCCGACTACTTGGTCATTACCATTGTTGACTACCACGTTGGCCATTTTGACACTGGAAAGTTGAGACTTGAGGATTCTGGCAAACTGTCTGAGAATTCTGCGCTAACAAGCCGCTGACCCGGTATTCTCATCCACTTATTTCTCGCTGCGGGAAAGGGATAGGAGAGGTTTAGACTCGGGGTAGGTGTTTAGGCTGAAGGCTCAAGCAATATGTAAATTAAGAATCTTCTAGTTTACTTAAAACAATGTCTTTTATTAATTTCTATTTGGTTGGAAAAGGGGTTCTGCCCTTCTTTTTCGCAACTACTCTAGATCCTGGATCAGTGGGTTCCGTCACTACGTCTATAAGCCCCTCGTATTCCACCTGTATTTCGACCTCCCAGGGTGGACAGCCCCGGGCGAGGGTCCTATAGGGCACGCGGATCCCACCAACCGAGAGAGAAGAACGCTCCTAACGGGTCTAGCGGGTCATAGGAACTTTTAACGCACGAGCGATGCGAATTATAGTCAAGGAAATACCGGGAAAGTCTCGTCTTTCAGCCTTAACGAAATTTTGGCAGAATTTCGCTTGCGCGAATGACGTTTTGACTTTTCGGTAATGTCCGAGAAGATAATAGTCATGGGTCGGGCGGTAAAAGTCAGATGACACAGTGTCACATTGAGCTTCGTTGCATACGCAGTGCGTGAGTCAAAATCGAAGTCAATGCCGGGTCAAGATCTTGCCAATTTTTCCTTGTCGGAATTTTGGCAGAGCTTCGCTTGAGCGAAAGATCTTTGGATTTTTGGCATGGACTCGGTCTCGACTCTTACGCATTCCGTGCGGGTCAAGGTCAAAGTCAACGCCGGAGTCAAGATCTTGCCATTTTTTCCTTTGTCGGAATTTTGGCAGAGCTCCGCTTGTGCGGAAGATCTCGACTTCCGTTATGAACTAAGGCTTGACCTTTACGGGGATATGCAACTGGGCTATATGACACGGACTAGACCAAAAACCAACCAAAAGTCACGGTTTTTTGAAACATGTGACACGGACTGTGCATTGGTCGACACTGGCTGCCATGGGGAGTTTGGGGTGATTCCGTGCGCGCCCGGGAGCATCGTAAGGCTGTCCGTGACTGCAACTGAAAAACCACCCCGGGTTTAAAGGGACATGCGTGCAAAGTGTACAGGATATATAAGGTGCGCGTAGTGTGCGGCCTCCTAAAAAATGTTCCTTTTTGAGTTAAAACAGAGATTTTCAGAAATGTGTTTTAAAGGAATAATTTTTCGGAACGGGGGAAAATGCAACAGATAAGGCACATAAATTTTAAGGAGCCCCGGTCGGTCTTGGGCCGAATAGCCCCAAGCTGCCAAGGCTTCCAGATTAACCTCAATTTGTCCTGGTGGAATTGCCACTGAGGCCGCCCGGTCAGAATCCAAGGAGGATTGAACCGTACGGCTGCATGGATCAATTTTCCAGGTTCCACTCCTTTGCAATTTCAGGTTGCTTCCCGAACATTTCAGGCACCTTTTAGTAGGCTTCCTGTTCAGAGTATGCACAATTCCCAAGATGCAATGCAATGCAAGGAAAGAAAGCAAACACGATAATTGGAATCCGTGACGGGAGTCTAACCCGCTCAAAGAAAAAAAAGCTTTCTTTTTAGTTTTTTTTTTTTTCGAAAAGAGATACCGGTACGTGGGATTGTTAGACCACCGTTTATCCCAAGCCCCGGGTTAGAAAGCGATACAGGAAGGTTAAATGGTCTCCACCTATATACCGGGTATCGTTTATTTTGAAAATGAAAGCTTTTCTCCTTTGAAAATCTCCCCAGCGGAGTCGCCAAACTGTGAATGTGTGCCCAAATTCTATTTTTTTTTTAGTTTGGATTCACGCGAGTTTGAAAACATCCGGTTTAATTTGAAAAACAGAGTCGCCACGCCATTTTGATTTCCTCAAAACTTTTAAAAAAGGATTTTAGGGTTCGGAGGTTAAGTTACCCCTTGGGAAGAACGGATCGTCGTTCACCCAAGGTGCCTTGCCGTAGCAAGTCTCCCTAGATTCCATTTTTCGTGCTTGCTTGCGTGCTTTCTTGTGTGCATGTGTTGAAAAGAGGAGGGGGTGTTCCAAGTTGTCTTCCGGACATACAAACCATTTAGTTGGTTGTCGCTCGGGATTCCTTGGATTTTTATGTGTTTGGGACTTTGATCCCGTCCTCATCTTGGACTTGTGATCATCGCTATTTGACCTTGGGTCTTGCGTGATCGAGAGAAGGACTCTCTTTTATAGTCCAAAATGGGGTTCTTTAGGAAAGAGTGTCCTTAGCCCATCGATCCTACACCTTGAGACGATTGAGCTTATATTGAAGCTATCATGCTCGTCTCAAGTGATAATTGGAGATATAGGGTTCAAGGTTTATCCCTTTCTAAAGAGATTGTGGCACCTTTAATGGAAGAAACGATGTAAAGATAGGATCTTTACACCGGTCCGTTTCGAAGGTTGCATCAAGTACCAATTGGGGACTAGGGGAATCCATGTTTTATAATAAAAATGACATTTTTAATGAAAAGATGACATTTTTGGGTGCAAAGGATGCGCTTTGATTTGCAAAGGATGCTTCTTATGTAAAGAAAGGATTTTTAATGCAAAGGATGCATTTTATGTGGAAAAATAGTGTTTTATATGCAAAGGATGCATAAAGACTACATCTTGAAAGCAAAGGATGCTACTTTGATTGTAAAGACATGATTTTTAGTGCAAATGATGCATCTTTAATACATGAAAATGGGTTTTAGGTGCAAAGGATGCACCTTTATGGTAAAGACATGATTTTTATATGCATAGGATGCATGTCAAAAATAGGTTTTTAGGTGCAAAGGATGCACCTTTGATGCAAAGATTACATTTTTATGAGCAAAGGATGCTAAAGATCACATTTTTATGAGCAAAGGATACAATGGTAATGCAAAGGATGCAAAGGGGATGGGGATATGATTTACATGAATAAAGATATGATCTTTAACAATAATATGCCAAGTCCCAAACAATATATAGCAATATATAAATGCAAGGAGCAAGAATCACATAAAGCAAGTATAATGCAAGATAAGGGAGTGAGAGGTTACCAATGGTGGTGACCTCTTCTTCTTTGAAGCTTGCCTAGTGGATGGACCAACTTTGAAGGCTTCAAGGAGGAGGGAGGTGGCTTCTTGGCACTCTCAGCTTCCTGATCTTCGTAGGATATTTTAGGAGAGTTTGTATGCTGAAGATTGGTATTGTTCTTGTTTAAAATGGGTAGAGGAGGGCTCTATTTATAGGCAGTCTGGAAATCGCCAATGAAGCCGTGCGGCCAGGAGTTCCCTCCTAATGCAGCCGTGCGGCATTATCCCTTGTGACTCAGCATGTTTCTATAATCATGCAAGGTGGCACTTCTAGAAGGTTTTCCATATTAAGGAAAACGTGCTTTTTTAATTTAAAGCAGTCCCTTCATTCCTCGGAAGGTTCGAAACAGTTCCGGAATTGCTCCCGGACTTTAGGAAAGTCCAGGAGATTGCCGGAAAACTTAACCGAAAGGCATGAGCCAGATTTGGGTACTTACACCTGTGCGCAGGAGAGAGCCTCTATGTACCACAATCTTACTCCCTCCTAAAGTGTAGGAGTATATAAACTAACCCACTTTTCCATCTTTTTCCAATGTGGGATAACCACATTTTTCCATTTCCAACCCACTTACTTTGAGCCTTAATATCTCATTCATCCCTCAACCATTTTGGACAAATGAATATATGATTTCAATGTACTCATGGAGTAGAACACAATCCAACAATTAATTTGGTTATTTAACAAACAACCCATTTAGGAAATAATACATTATTTCCTTGGGTTTATTACAAAAAACTCATTAAAAAAGATGGCATTTACAAAAAAAAAACATGTAAGATAGAATTTACAAAAACCTACTTAATTAAATATGAATATTACTAAAAACCATTTTTCACACAAAACACACACCCACACTTCCTCTGTTCTCTCTCTCTCTACTCAACCGGTCAACCCATCTCCGGCGACCACCTTCCGCACCTCCGGCGACCACCTCCGGCGAGTCTATTGATTTCGGCCAAGCTATAAGAATTTCAGGCCGAAATCAATGGATCCTCAGTACCAACATCAATAATGGATGATGATGAACCAACAATACCAACAACTGCCACCGCAGGCACAATTCCAGTCACCCCAACAAATGTATTACAACCAGCAACCGCCTCAGGTTGCCGCTTAACCACCGCAGCAGCAATACGGAGGCGCCGCTGCCCCTGCCGCTCAGCCTACTACACCCGACGAGATTCGTACCCTTTGGATTGGGGATCTACAGCACTGGATGGATGAGCAGTATCTCGTTAGCTGTTTTGCTCAATCCGGTGAGGTATCTAATCTCTCTCTCTCTCTCTCTCTCTCTCTCTCTCTCTCTCCCCCTTATGATTTCCTTTTTGAATTAAAGAATTTGTAGGTAAATTTCAGTTTGACGCAATATCTTGTTGGTATATTTTCTACGCCTGTTTTAGTGGTCATTAGAAGTCAATAGGCTTGGCAATATGACAAAACAATAGTTAAAGACTTTCACATTGATCTTCAAGAAAGTAATTAGATAATTTTTTCTTCGTGCAATTCAGATAGGGTTCGAAGGCAATGTACTTCCTCCTTCGGTGTCTCACATAAACCTTTTGTTAAAAAAGTCAAACTATCATGTTTATCATTTGTTTATCATGTTTATCAGTTGTTTATCATTTGTTTATCAGTTGTTTATCAGTTTTTTTATCATGTTTATCAGTTGTTTATCCTGCTTATCAATTGTTTATCAGTTGTTTATCAGTTGTTTATCATTTTTATCATTTGTTTATCAGTTGTTTATCATGTTTATCAGTTGTTTATCGATTGTTTATCAGTTGTTTATCATGTTTATCATTTGTTTATCATTTGTTTAACATTTGTTTATCAGTTGTTTATCATATTTATCAGTTGTTTATCAATTGTTTATCATGTTTAATAGTTGTTTATCAGTTGTTTATCGGTTGTTTATCAGTTGTTTATCAGAATGAAGGTTAGTAGATCTGAATTTCTCTCATTAGGGGTTTAATTTAATTCAGTTTGGTCATTGAAATGTGAGAATTGGATGGAATTGGAGAGTCAATTCGTAATGCATGCACCTTAAATCAGTAAAATTTAAGTTGTTAGTGTTGAAGATTAAGCATTTCAAATTAAAGCTTTGTTGAAGTAGTTTGTGATCATGCAGAATATTTCTCGAACTGAAGAATGATTGTTTTACATTTTATGTTTATTTAGGTTCTTTTTCTTTTTCTTTTTTTTTTTTTTTAAGAAAATAGTGCTTTCAATTTACAAAAGTAGTTTTTTGTAATTTTTATAGATTTTTTTTTGTAATTTCCATCTTGCTTATATATTTTTGTAATTTCTATCTTTTAAAATAAGTTTTTTGTAAATGCCTCTATTTCCTTCAAACACACATATTTTTTCAACAGATAGCTCAATACACCCTCTCCTTCTACGCATCTTAATCACAACCACAAACCCACACTTCATCTCAAGAAACGCAAACAATCTATCAACGTAAAATCTAGGGAGAAACGCGTTTCTCCATGAGTTATGGAGAAACGGGTTACGGGTATCCAGAACCTTTTGAAAGGATATCCAGAAACTTTTTGTATATTGGCCATGACCTTGTCCCATGGTTACTTACGATATCAGCCTCAAAGGTTTCTGGATATCCGAACCCTTTGAAAGGATATCCGAAGCATGAAAGTAATATCCAGAAACCTTCAAAAGTATATCCAGAAACTTTCAAAATGTTTCTGGATATTCATTTGATGGTTTCTGGATATACATTTGAAGGTTTCTGGATATCCAAAAACCTTCAAAATGAATATCCAGAAACTTTCAAAATGTTTCTGGATATTCATTTGATGGTTTCTGGATATACATTTGAAGGTTTCTGGATATCCAGAAACCTTCAATAAGCAATTTCTGGTCTTGGCCTTGGATTTGGCTTCAAATCTATTTTTTCTGGATATCCGCCCAAAGGCTTCTGGATATCCGTTCCAAAGCTTCTGGATATCCAGAACCCTTTGAGACTGATATCCAGAAATTTTCTTCTGGTTATCAAACGTATAGCTTCTGGCTATTAAAAACACGTTTCTCCATAGTTATGGAGAAACACGTTTCTCAGCAGACCTACTCATCTATCAATCTCTGCCATCATGCCTGTTTTTTCTCCTTTCATGAAAAAATTGCCCCCCCCCTTTCAGTTCCAATTATCGGCTAAAAGTCCCAAGAAAGACTTCCTCCATGTCCCTGCTACAACCGCTGCCATGTTCCACGTTGCTACAATCAGAATTAAAAAACAGTTAGTTAAATCACCTAATCCTGAAACGAAAAATTATGGGATTGGTCTATTCGGGTCACTCCTGAAATGACTCAAGGAACGGTATAGTAAGCAGTGGCTGGCCTCGAATTTTTTTTTTTTTGCTATTTTATCCTATACAATACAACTTTAGACATAGTTCAATACCTACTTTAATGGCGACAATAATAAATTAATTGATCTCACATACGATTCAACACAGTATCAAAAGGTTCAACATCTACAAATCTTACCAACTAAAAGAAAATCATAAATATAAAATATTTACTTCTACATATACTTCTCCGTCTCACTAAAACTTAAACTCTTTACCTCATTGGTGTCTCGTTAAAAATTACAATTTCTAAAATGAAAACTACATTTTCTAAATGAAATTGTTTTAATACTTCTTTATTCAATAAAATTCATACACTTAATCTTCAGGTCCTAAATTAAAGTGTAATTTTAGATGAAATTGAGGAAATAATGATTAAAAAAATACGATTGAAAAAAAAAAAGTCAAGGAGGGGCAATTACCCCCTCTTGCCCCTATGTAGCTCCGCCCTTGATAGTAAGAGTGAGAAACGCGAAATTGATGCCAATCCTCTTTCGATCAATTCATCGAAAACTTCATGTACATTATTAAAACAAGAGACTGCATTGGTTAAGTTGGATAAAGTAATAGAAGTGCTTATGTAATTGGCTTATCTTCTTCATGTTCTTGTAATATCAGTAGGCTTAGTAGTGCTGGGTGGACTGGAGTAATGAGGATAAATGTTTGGATATGGAGACTTTTTGAAGTTACATGTCTGAGGAAGATTTGGAAGAGGTAGAAGGAGACGATGGTCAGTTTGGCTCTTGCGAAAATTGCTTCTGTGCAAGCCCATTAAGCCCTTTTCGTTTCACTCTTCTGCACAGTCTTTCCCCGTCACTTTTCCCGGCCACCACCACTACCATAAGGTTTGTCAATTTTACCTTTCTGTTTCTTAAGTTACTGAAATTGGTAGTCTCCCTCGAACAAGCTAAACAAAGCAGCAAATCAAGAAGCTAACAGAATGAATAAAGTCCATTTTGATAACGTGACCACATAAAAAGAAATCAGGTGATGGAGATGAAGAGGGGGTCGCCGAAGGTCGGAGATGAAAGGGTTTCCGGCTTAGTCATAGAGAGAGAGGGGGATTGCACGAGTGCGCATAGAGAGAGAAAGAGAGAATGCTGGGTGGGTAGGGGCTTTTTGGCCATTTAAATTATTAAAAAGAGGATCAGGATTCTAGGAACGTTCTGATTTCAACTCATGAATCTTAAGGTAGAATTTGATATATAATGTTTATATTGGTAAATTTCACTCTATAAGGGACTTATTGGGAAATAATCCCAATATTTAAAGCAACGTACATTTTTTTTCCTTGCAAATAATAAAATTTACGTACTACTATCTCTATCCTAAAATGAATGGCAAAAATTTCTCAGATTTTATCTTAATTAATAGCAAAAAAAATAATTTAAAAATATTGGACATTCAATTTAAAAGGAAGAGAGTATTTACTGTAATAATGCAACATATTTTCTAATTTTGTTACTAAGGCTCTGTTTGCTTGCGGAAAAATATTTTTCGAAAAATGTTTTCCACATTTTTCAGTGTTTGGTAAGCAACGAAAAATTGAGAAAATGTTTTTCCCACATTTATAAGTAAAATGACTTACGATTTTTTTCTCCGAAAAATGGTAACATCCTCACACACACACTTAACTTTCCACACAACCCCACGTTACCCACTCTACATCAACCACCCCTACCCCATCCCCTTATAAACAATAATTTATAATAAAATTATTTTTTACAATTCTCCCTCCCCCCCCCCACCACCCACCACCACCACCACCACCCCCCACCCCCGATCGGGTCAAAAAATTAATCATTTTAAATTTATTTTTAACAACTCTCCACTCCCACCATCATCACCACCTCAAGATTAAAAAATATTTTTTTATTCATTTTAAAATTATATTTTAACATCTCCCCAACAAACAAGCAATTTTTTTTATTCATATTAAAATTATTTTTTAACAACCCTCAGCACCCCCACCACCCAACCCACCCACCAACTCACCTCCCACTGTCAAACTTTTTTTACTCATAATTTAATTAATTTAATTTTTTAACAACTCACTCACCCACCCCACTTCCCTACTCTCGGCTACCCACCATACCCCCCACACACACACACTCGGATACCCACCCTACCCCACACCTACTCCACCCTACGACCCTATCACTACCCTAGCCTACCATCATCTTACCCTTTACATTTCACCCACCACCCTACCCTATCCCTACCCTACCCTACCCTTACCCTACCCCATACCCACCCACCTCACCCCTGCTAATCCCCACCTCTTACCCTATCACCCCACCTCCATCACCCTATCCCACTCTATTTATTTCAACTTATCTCAAATTGTATTTTTCTCGAAAAATATTTTCCTTTAATTTATTAAAAACATGAAAATATTTTTTGGAAAACATTACCAAACAGTCGAAAACATGTTTATATCATTTTTCGGAAAACATTTTCATTTTTCGAAAAACATTATACGGGAAATTATTTTTCGGAAGTCGTTCACATTCTAAATAATGCAACTATGTTGCGTTATTTATAGCCCAATTAAACAAGTATTTTTGATGATTTTAGAGTACATTATCTTTGATGGTGTATAATATTCCATAAGTTTGTAATTATTCCCATCCACAATTGTTGTACTGTAAAGACACCTTCGGTGCGCACCAAACTACCATCTCTCCATCCAAAAATTAAAGATATCACCAAGGAACCACTGTTGCATTCTAGAGTTAAAATGATCCAACAACGTAGTACAATCGCATTGCCCACAAAAGATTCACTAGTACATTAATGTACGTACAGGATTAAGAAAATTTAAATAAATCACAAATGTCGAAATTAAAACCAAAATACTTAAAATCAACTAACTCGAAGGAATGACTTTTTTTGCACATGAAATTGATACTATCTCAACTTCAATGATCAATGCATCTTCGACAAGGAAGCCCATGGTAGCATCGTCGAGGTGACTCAACTTCAATAATTCACTGCTCCCCCATCCAATCTCAGTGAACCAACCCTTGCCTATAGATGCAAATTGCATGTAAAATTACGAAAACTCATTCAAAACAGAGCTAAAGATAAACATCTAAACTAAAATTGTGCAGAAAAAAAAACCTTGAATGTTGTTTATATATACATTTACAGCGATACTGTAATCAAGGATTTAGATAATGGGAATGGCTTAGATCAATGGACATAATCTCAAAGAAGTGGTTCTTTTGCCATTAATTCTCGCATCAAATTACAATACTCACTCTGACCCTAAATGAAATGAGTGCTTCTTTTCAAATTTGATTTTTTTAAGAAAGTTGATATTGAGCATGTTGGGATGTGGAGTCATAACCATGGATAAAGGAATTTGAACCGCGGTCGGAGGAGTTGGTGAGATCAAGGAGGATTCTTCTGTAGCAGATTTGTTTCCTATTTTGATTAGATCTCCTCTTGCATTGGTGATTCCTTTTGGTAGTAATATTTGGAAGGACTTGTGAAGAAAGAAGATTACTTTCTTGAGTAGGAATCCTTTTATTACTAGGATTTGATTTATTGTTCCCTATAAATACATGTGATAGCCTAGAGACAAATTGTAACATCTGAAAATATTAGAGAGAATATTTTGGCTTGATAGCGCCCCCGGACGTAGTTGTTGTTGCAACGAACCGGGTTAACAATTCTTGTGTGTTCCTTTGTGTGTGATTTACTTTTCGTGTGTGTGTTGCATCTTATTATTCCTCCTAGCTCGGTCCGTTTTCCGCTGCGTGGGCGTGATTTTCACAACAACTGGTATCAGAGCTCTTGGTTTTGTCAAAATCATTGCTTGGGGTGTCTTTTGCTATGGATTTCTTGGGAGCTTTGGAGGATGGGAATAAGGTGGTGTTGATCGAAAAGTTTGATGGGACGGATTTCAATTTTTGGAAGACGCAGATCGAGGATGTTTTGTGGAACAAGGATTTGTATCTACCATTAAAAGAAAAGCCGGATGACATAGAGGAAGCAAAATTCGAAATCTTGGATCGGAAAGCGTTAGGGCTTGTTAGGCAAACGTTGACCAAGGATGTCGCGAAGAATGTTTTGGAGGCGAAGACTACCATGGAGATGTTGCAGATGTTGGCGAGCATGTACGAGGCACCATCGGCGGCGAACAAGGCTCATCTGATGAGGAAGCTGTTGAACATAAGGATGGTAGAGGGCATGTCGGCAACAAAGCATATAAGTGAATTCAAATCTACTGCGACCCAACTGTCTTCCGTGGTACATTACTCTTGATGATGAGGTACTAGCGTTGATTTTACTTTCTTCTTTACCGGAAAGTTGGGATACGACTGCGATAGCAGTTAACGTTTCAACAGGAAAAGTGAAGTTGAAGTTTGCGGATGTCGTTGATGTGATTCTTGGCGAAGAAATTCGTAGAAAGAGTAAGGCAGGGACATCGGGGCTAGCACTGAATATCGGTGAAAAGGGTAAGAGTGGCAAGAAGGTGATTACTTGTTACGATTGTGGGGAGAAGGGGCACTTTAGGAGAAGTTGTCCGAAGCGGTCAGGCAGAGCGAAGGAATTGAATGTTGCTGAAGAGATGGCGGACGTATTAATCTTGGGTGGGAGCAGTTCAACGGATTCGTGGGTTTTGGATTCGGGCTCGACGTTTCATTCATGCACCAGTGCAGAAAGGATGGAGCAGTACATTCCGGGTGATTTTGGGGTTGTTCGTTTGGGAGACAATAATCCAGTCAAGGTCATTGGAAAGGGGGTAGTTCGGGTCAAAGCAACGGATGGGACTGTTTTACGGCTACGTGATGTGCGACATATTCCGGATTTGAAGAGGAACTTGATTTCCATAAGGCAACTTGATAAGGAGGGTTGTGTGGTGACCTTCGGTTGTGGGACATGGAAGGTAAACCGCGGAGCTAGCTTGGTGGCTCGTGGCGGCGTGGAAAATATGTTGTATACCACATGCAACATGAGTCGTTGGGGGAAACGAAGGCGCATCCCAATGATGAATGGTGGTGGCCGAGATCGCCATGGTGGGAGAAATTTCACTAAACGGTATGTTGATAGAAAATTGGGTGATGAAGTCGGCCGACGCGGAGCCAATTTGGTCAACATTGGAGCGGGATCTAGAACGGTGATGCGATGGGTTGCAAAGAACACACAAAGGTTCCAAGCTTGTGATTGTGTGGGGCACGTGGATTCGCGCTGTTCAGGATCGATAGTTAGCAAGCAAGTGAGCGGGGATGTGCAGGGAGGATCATTCGGAATGAAGACTCGGAGCATGGTAGAACCGAAAGTTATGTTGAAGCGTTGCTCAGCTTCAACTCACTTGGATAACTAGACAAGAGGCCGGGCGCTACCAACGCAATAGCTGGCCACTGAAATTTGTTTCAAGAGAGGTATCATGGATGGTTTGTCTCCAGGTGGGAGATTGTTGGGATGTGGAGTCATAACCATGGATAAAGGAATTTGAACCGCGGTCGGAGGAGTTGGTGAGATCAAGGAGGATTCTTCTGTAGCAGATTTGTTTCCTATTTTGATTAGATCTCCTCTTGCATTGGTGATTCCTTTTGGTAGTAATATTTGGAAGGACTTGTGAAGAAAGAAGATTACTTTCTTGAGTAGGAATCCTTTTATTACTAGGATTTGATTTATTGTTCCCTATAAATACATGTGATAGCCTAGAGACAAATTGTAACATCTGAAAATATTAGAGAGAATATTTTGGCTTGGTAGCGCCCCCGGACGTAGTTGTTGTTGCAACGAACCGGGTTAACAATTCTTGTGTGTTCCTTTGTGTGTGATTTACTTTTCGTGTGTGTGTTGCATCTTATTTATTCATTCTCAAAGCTTGATCCGTTATTCCGCTGCGCAAGAACGTGATTTTCACAACAGAGCAAGTACCCTTACTATCAATCTTATAAACTTATTGAAAGGTCTTGTAATAAGGTCTTAGTCATCAAGTTGAGGTCGACTATCACTACTTGGTAAGATAGTTGAGATCCGGTAGAGATAGTTGACCTCTTCTTTTTGTTTAAACTTCAAAATTTTGATTTTGTTTTAGCTGATTTCTCCTAAATAGGTTTGTTTATCTTTTTTTATTACGTCTTTGTCAAAACCTGTGTTTAGAAACTTAGGTTCTAACACGTATGTGCTATTAGGGCTCATTTGGTAGCCTAACAGAACTATAAACAATGTGTTTGGCATAAACGGGACTCCCTCAATCCCATAATAATGGTCGCACTTTCTTTTCATCTTTCTTGGACATTCTTTTTTAGTATGTCACAAAGCTAATATTATGTTTCTAAAAAGGAAAAAAAACATAGTGCAAATTTATCATTATACAAGTAATGCACAAACAACAAACATGTAAATCACATCATTAAAAATGCTGACAAGTCAAATGTGACACTTATTATATATGGACGAGGGGAGTATAAAATATGATAATGACAAATAGAAACCATGTAGTTGATCACTTATCTACAGCCAGTAATCCACATATGGGAAAAAACCAACAAAACAGAAATAGTAATGGTCAAGAAAACCAACCTGATATTCGCTTGTGCTTGCCATGCAGTTGATCTCTTATCCGCAGCCTGTAATCCACATATGCTTTCCCTTTGATCTGCGTATCATTCAACATCAAAAAAAGTGATACATATTCTCCTTTTGATGTCCCCTCTCCTTTAGGGTAGATTTTGATGAACCTATTATAATTATTTGCAAGAGACAGGAAGAAAACAACTAGTTAATAAGAATTGTATGTGTGCACTGATCATAATAATAATGGATAGAAAATTAAAAATGCATCACCATGTACGATTTCCTAAAGTGAAATCATCAGAACGGTGAAAATCATTTTGAAATGAAGAGAAGTTGTCAATCCTCCAAGTATGAGTAGCTCCAACTTTCTGCTTCGAGCTTAAACACTCTCCTCTGCCACTATTATTCCAAACAAAAACCTCAACACCAAACACGCATTTGTCACGGATGAGGAACCCATATTTAGGATCCTTGAAGACATTAATCGGAAGTAACTTGGCAAAGCCAAATTGTGTCTCTGATTTATTAAAGTTATGTAGCTTCCCGTCGTTATCTAAATGCAAAGTGTTAAGACAAAGCACAATATAGTCATTCAAGTTATAATGAATTAATTATTAAGTAGTACTCCCTCCATCTCAATAGAAGAGCATAACCTCAGGGAGGTATATATGTACCTTGGAATATGGTGTAAGTACCGTGAACCTGATCAAATACAAACATATTGAAGTTTACTTTCACCTCCCAACCAACAGGTAATGATTCGGTCTCTGTGATTACCAAGTACAGAGAGATGTGTCCTTCAGCATTTTTTTCTTTATAACCATTTGGATACAGACACAACTTCCTATAACAAGAATAGATAAATATGTTCATAAACGTCTTAATTTTAAAGCAAATATTGAAGAGAAACTATCTTAATTAGGAGAAGAATGAAACTCCACCATTTGTAACCAGAAGCTTCAAATATATTTGATTCGTAATTCTCTGTTCCAGAATCAGATAGGATTTGGAGCAGTTGTGAGAATGACTTGATCTTCAACGTAAAGTGAGCTGGTGGAACATCTCTTGTTGATCTAGCTATATCTATATATATAAAAAAATCTTAATAAACAGGCTCGAGAAAATTGTAGGTTGACGTACATCACAAGGAGCCTCCGAATACGAATGAAAAAACTGAAATAAGAGCATCTAGAAAAAAAAATTCTGTTCAATCCATCAGTGTGTATACATGTTTTTCAATAAGACACACACGCACACACTAAATGACTGCATGCTGAATGAATATCTGAAGTCAAATTTAAAACAGAAGAGAAGAGAAGATACCAAGAGAGCTGGCGTACGCCTTTTGTTCCACCTTTTGTTCCATCATCGATACACTTAGTCTGTAGAAAGAATTAGAGAAGAAACTGCTTAACTAGCTTGTTGATTAATTGTTGGGATCTGAGCCAAATTCTGATTCCAAATTTTTTTGGAGTGTAATGGTGATTTGTATGCGTAACAAATGCTGAAGAGCTCTAGCTCTTGTGGCATCCGATATTCCATTTCATACAAAAGATCAGGGGTTCAATCCCTGCCAAATGCACTTTCAAGTGCTACTTTCATAATAGATAAAGTCATTGATTATTGATTAATAAAAAAAAAAACATGTAAAAAACACACACATATAGATAACAATCACTTGTAAAAGTGATGGGATGTGGTTGGATTTTTTTTGGTTGTGTGCCGCACATGTAATATTTCCCAATTACATTAAGAGAATATACCGAGGGTTATTTGGTGTGGAACTATATAGGGCATGTTGTCGTGGTTCCAAGAAGGAGATCCCTTAGGGGAGATTGGATTGATGAGCAATATGTGCAGATGTGAGTGAATTGTAAAATAGTACTGCGAGTGTATTGTAGAGGGGCTCCCTTAGGGTACTATCGTTTGGAATTTATCCGTTTGAATGAATATTTAGACCAGTGTTTTTGGTATCACTTCAAGCGATCGCGAGGGGTGACGTACTTCTGACTATTCGTTAATTGACGCAACAGATTCATTTTTTTCTTTCTATTTTTGGGTACATTGATGTGGAAAAGTAAATAGTAAAGGGTTTGGAGTGTTGTGAATTCACGGAGCGGAACGGTCCAAGCTTAGAGTAATAATAAGAGCAACGCACACGAAAAGTAAATCACACACAAAGGAACACACAAGAATTGTTGACCCGGTTCGTTGCAACAACAACTACGTCCGGGGGCGCTATCAAGCCAAAATATTCTCTCTAATATTTTCAGATGTTACAATTTGTTTCTAGGCTATCACATGTATTTATAGGGAACAATAAATCAAATCCTAGTAATAAAAGGATTCCTACACAAGAAAGTAATCTCTTTCTTCACAAGTCCTTCTAAATATTACTACCAAAAGGAATCACCAATGTAGGAGGAGACCATGTCCAAATAGGAAACCAATCTGCAGCAGAATAGGAAACAAATCAGTCCAGATTCGTGGCCAGCGCGGCCGCCCTCTCCTTCCAGCGCGGTCGCGCAACTGTCCAGAGAGTTCAACGCCTTTGTCCATGCCTCCAGCGCGCCCGCCCTGGGCCTAGCGCAGCCGCTCTCCTGTCCAGAAACTCCGACGACTTGAACACCCTCCTCCGACCGCGGCTCAAATTCCTTTAACCATGGTTTTGACTCCACATCCCAACAATCTCCCACCTGGAGACAAACCATCCATAATAACTCTTCTTGAAACAAATTTCAGTGGCCAGCTATTGCGTTGGTAGCGCCCGGCCTCTTGTCTAGTTATCGAAGTGAGTTGAAGCTGAGCTACGCTTCAACATAACTGTCGGTTCTACCATGCTCCGAGTCTTCATTCCGAATGATCCTCCCTGCACATCCCCGCTCACTTGCTTGCTAACTATCGATCCTGAACAGCGCGAATCCACGTGCCCCACACAATCACAAGCTTGGAACCTTTGTGTGTTCTTTGCAACCCATCGCATCACCGTTCTAGATCCCGCTCCCATGTTGGCCAAATTGGCTCCGCGTCGGCCGACTTCATTACCCAATTTTCTACCAATATACCGTTTAGTGAAATTTCTCCCACCATGGCGATTTCGGCCACCACCATTCATCATTGGGATGCGCCTTCGTTTCCCCCAACGACTCATGTTGCATGTGGTATACAACATATTTTCCACGCTGCCACGAGCCACCAAGCTAGCTCCGCGGTTTACCTTCCATGTCCCACAACCGAAGGTCACCACGCAACCCTCCTTATCAAGTTGCCTAATGGAAATCAAGTTCCTCTTCAAATTCGGAATATGTCGCACATCACGTAGCCGCAAAACAGTCACATCCGTTGCTTTGACCCGAACAACCCCCTTTCCAATGACCTTGACAGGATTATTGTTTCCCAAACGAACAACCCCAAAATCACCCGGAACGTACTGCTCCATTCTTTCTGCACAGGTGCATGAATGAAACGTCGAGCCCGAGTCCAAAATCCACGAATCTGTTGAACTGCTCCCACCCAAGATTAATGCATCCGCTATCTCCTCAGCGACATTCAATTCCCTTGCTCTGCCTGACCGCTTCGGACAACTTCTCCTAAAGTGCCCCTTCTCCCCACAATCATAGCAAGTAATCACCTTCTTGCCACCCTTACTCTTTTCACTGACATTTAGTGCTAGCTCCGATGTCCCACCCTTGCTCTTCCTACGAATTTCTTCGCCAAGAATCACATCAACGACATCCGAAAACATCAACTTCACTTTTCCTGTTAAAACGTTAACTGCTATCGCAGTCGTATCCCAACTTTTCGATAAAGAAGAAAGTAATATCAACGCTAGTACCTCGTCATCAAGAGTAACAGCCACGAAAGATAGTTGGGGCGCAGTAGATTTGAATTCACTTATATGCTTTGTTGCCGACATGCCCTCCACCATCCTTATGTTCAACAGCTTCCTCATTAGATGAGCTTTATTCGCCGCCGATGGTGCCTCGTACATGCTCGCCAACATCTCTAACATCTCCATGGTAGTCTTCGCCTCCAAAACATTCTTCGCCACATACTTGGTCAACGTTTGCCTAACAAGCCCTAACGCTTTCCGATCCATGATTTCGAATTTTGCTTCCTCTATGTCCGCCGGCTTTTCTTTTAATGGTAGATACAAATCCTTGTTCCACAGAACATCCTCGATTTGTGTCTTCCAAAAATTGAAATCCGTCCCATCAAACTTTTCGATCAACACCTTATTACCATCCTCCAAAGCTCCCAAGAAATCCATAGCAAAAGATAACCCAAGCAATGATTCGACAAAACCAGGCTCTGATACCAGTTGTTGTGAATTCACGCAGCAGAACGGCCCAAGCTTAGAGTAATAATAAGAGCAACACACACGAAAAGTAAATCACACACAAAGGAACACACAAGAATTGTTAACCCGGTTCGTTGCAACAACAACTACGTCCGGGGGCGCTACCAAGCCAAAATATTCTCTCTAATATTTTCAGATGTTACAATTTGTTTCTAGGCTATCACATGTATTTATAGGGAACAATAAATCAAATCCTAGTAATAAAAGGATTCCTACACAAGAAAGTAATCTTCTTTCTTCACAAGTCCTTCCAAATATTACTACCAAAAGGAATCACCAATGTAGGAGGAGACCTTGTCCAAATAGGAAACCAATCTGCAGCAGAATAGGAAACAAATCAGTCCAGATTCGTGGCCAGCGCGGCCGCCCTCTCCTTCCAGCGCGGTCGCGCAACTGTCCAGAGAGTTCAACGCCTTTGTCCATGCCTCCAGCGCGCCCGCCCTGGGCCTAGCGCGGCCGCTCTCCTGTCCAGAAACTCCGACGACTTGAACACCCTCCTCCGACCGCGGCTCAAATTCCTTTAACCATGGTTTTGACTCCACGTCCCAACATGGAGTTCACCATTTTTTATCATTTTCTCTAAATTTCCATAAGTAACAATATAATTGGATCCTCTATAGACAAGATATTTGACTAATTATCACGTATTTATAGTTCAAGTAGGTTAAGTAGCTGAGAAAATAGTTTGACAAAGTGAATTGATCAGAACTCTGAAATCTCATACTTTACATATTACAAATTGACAAAATTTCACTCCTAAGAATTGGGCGTATGCGACCGGCAACTTCGAATATTTTTGAAAGCATGCCTATGGAATAATTTTGTTTATAACTTTGATGTGGCACTATTCACATAGAATAAAACAGAGGTAAGATCTAGTAACAACTCAAATTCAGAAATGATTCAGACGGTATGGAAATATGCAATGATCAATGATTACAATTTATTAATATTGATTTGTATTAGAAACACACTTATTATATATATACATGGAGTAAAATAGTACCTGTGAGCCTTAAGAACAATATTCAAAATCCGTTCATCTTCATCCTCCTGGCTCTTTAGAGGAGTCTCAACAGTTGACATTTGTTTTAAACTGTAAGCCTTTAGCTTGACTTGCACCAGAGCATGTAACGCAGATACAGAATCAAAGATCACCGGAATATTTATTGAAGGGAAGGAAGCAAAGGGTTAGAAAAGCACAAAAAATTAAAATAACGCTCTGGATAAACATGAACATAAACAATGGAGGATGCATTGAAGGGGGCATGTGCTTAAGTACTGTTTTTCATGGGGAAGGCACATGGTAGTTGTTGATGTTTCCTAGTCAACCAGCTAATGGTAAGAATTCTTTATTATTCTTGTAATAATTCATGCTTGCGCAAGTGGGAAAGTCCACCTAGACGTGACCACGGTTAATTAACCGCGGTTAACCGGTTAATAACCGGCGGTTAACGAAGGTTAAAATCATTAACCGGACTTAACCGTTAACCGTTAAGTCACGGTTACGGTTAACCGGTTAACGGTTAATCCGGTTAACCCGGTTAACCCGGTTAATAAACGGTTAATTATTATTTTTTATTTTTTTTTCAAGAATGTCAGATTTTTATCTAAAGTTAAAAAAAAAATAACTTTTTAATAGTTTTTTGAATAAAAAGTTAAGTTTTTAACACTTTTTTTGAAAAAACAGTTAAATATTTAACAGTTTCTGTTAAATATGTAACTGTATATGAACTGTTTTTTTTTTTCTTTTTTTGGATAAATAAAACTATTTTAAATAGTTGTTAAGACTAATATTTTTTGCAAAAAGTTATAGAAAAATAGGTATGAATTTTTAAAGAAATGAAAACTTAACGGATTTAAAAGAAACGGAAGTATATAAAGAGAAAACTTAACTTTTTTGAATAACCGACGGTTAATTAACGGTTAAGTTAACCGGTTAATTAACCGGCGGTTAACCGGCGGTTAACCGGAGTAAAAATTTCTTAACCTTTGTTAACCTCGGTTACACGGTTATCGGTTAGGCGGTTAAGGCGGTTAGACGGTTAACGGTTTAGGCGGTTAAAATCCGGTTATTAACCTTACGGTTAGCCGGTTAACGCTTAACCTTGGACACGTCTAAGTCCACCCTGCTCTAACAATGATATAAGAGTAATAAATAGCAACTCTCTCTCTCTCTCTCTCTCTCTCTCATACTAGCTTCGAACCGGTGCAGTGGATCATGGGATTTGAAACTCTCAGAAGAATTTGGATGATGACATGCTACGTACTTTAATATACTCCCTCCGTCCCGGAACTTGGTTCACAAACACTGTTTGCACTGGTTTTAAGGAGGGAGTATTATATTGAAAGTGTTGTGAGTGTGAAAATAAAATAGGAGAGAGAATGAGTGGAGAGAATAGTAAATTATAATGGTGTTGTGAGTATTAAAATAATGTAGGAGAGAGAATGAGTGGAGGGAATAGTAAAGATTCCTTTCCATTTTAGGTAAGTTTTAAATGTGTGAAGTAAGTTTTGGGACGCCCAAAAGGGAAAGTGTGAAGATTGTTCCGGGACGAAGGGAGTATAATGTGAGTGGTTAGTTTGAACTTTGAAGATGAGACTAGTTCTACTAGCACAGGAGTAATATATTATCTTAATTTCATTTAATAATCATTGGTTTAATTTGACCATCATTATATGGTTTTAAAAAAAAAATCCAAGTGGGAGTTTGGGAATTAATTTCTAATGGAAAATATCAGCTAGTAGCCTGATTTCTTGTGAATATACTTCAGTTAGAAGAACAGAAACAAAGGTTAAATCTAAATTCAAGTACATTTGATTTCATTTTTTCTGTTTCCGACCATTTTTGGGCTTTAATATTTCTAACTCAGTAACTCATATATTTTCACATCTATTTTTCTACATCTCTACCTGCTGTTTTCGTTCGTTCTTTCTTTTATTTTCTTTTTTCTTTTGACACCGAACAGGTTAAAGAGAAAGTGGCAAACATGACTAAGGTGTCGTTTGTTTTTTGTTTCTTCCTCTTATTTGCCTCTAAATGCTTATTCATTCAGAGGTGGAGTAATTAAGTCCGTTTATTTTATTTTTTTCGATTAAGACTTAACTGCCTCTTATTTGTCTCTTATTTTTAAGTGATAGATTTGCCTCTTATACTATATATATATATATATAAATGAGTTGGTCTTATAAAAAACTAGTTTTTTCTTAAGATAAGGAAAAACGTGTTTTCAAAATACACGGTGGCAATTTTGTAATTACTGGCAACCATGTTCAAAATAAACGGTGGCATTTTCGTAATTAATGGTTCCCCCGTTTATGTCAATGCCTGTTTAACAAACTGCCAGTGTGACAAAATGCCAGTGCATATGTAACAAAATGTCAGCGAAAAAAGTGCCAGTACCAGTTTAACAAAGTGCCAGTGTAAATTGGTACTGGCACTTTGTTAAACTGAAACTGACACTTTTTACACGGGCACTTTTAAATACATGAACTGGCACTCTTCACACTGGCACTCTGTTACACTAACACTGGCACTTTGTTACACTAATATTTTTGCTGGCTCTCAAAAATACAAGCACTGGCATTCAAAAATACATAGACTGGCATTTGAAAAAACATTTACTGACACTCAAAAATGCATATACTGGCACTCAAAAACACTGATAATTATTTTTGCTAATATTCAAAAAAACATGAACTGGCATTCAAAAAAATATGGACTGGCATTCAAAATTACAAGAACTGGCATTCAAAAAATACATTGACACTCAGTTACACACTTACTGGCACTCTATTATACACTAACTGGCACTCAATTATACACCAACGGGCACTTGATTATACACTAACTGGCACTCTATTATACACTAACGGGCACTTGATTAATCACCAACTAGCACTTGATTAATCGTTATAAACAAACAGATTGTACCCACAAAACACGGTGGTTGTAGTTGTCGGCTTGATTGGCGTCGTTGGGATTGAGAAATAGGGGACGGCGAGGCGTGGATGGAGGGCGTTGGTTTCCGGTGAGTGGATTTTGAGGGAAGACGGCTAGGCTACGACGGTGTTGAAGCAATTTAGGGCGATTGTAATGGGGGATTGGTGTTTGTGTTTGGTCGGAGTAGGAGAGGTGGGATTGAAGTGAATAAGACGATTGAGGGAGGAGGAATTGGTTTGGGTGAGGTCGCCGGTGAGGGAGAGCTAGGTTAGGTTGAGGTGAAGGGGATGATTGAGGGAGCGGCAATGGAGGATTTACTCCCTGCATCTAGAGAGAGAGAGGAGAGAGAGAGAGGTGAGATCTGATGTTACTGTGTGTTGTGTGTGTGAATTGTGAGAGCTCCCTTGCAAATGAAATTGATTGTAATCAATTTCAATCAATTGGGATGGAATTGGGTGAAGGTTTGGCCGGAGAAGGGAGGATTGATGTTGGTGAAGGAGGCCGCAGTTGATGAAGGTTGAGAATGAGTGTCTGTGTGTGAGAGCCTCCGTCCGTTGAGTCCGTTGAAGGAAAAACACGTTTTTTGTTAAGTTAACAAAAAACGCGTTTTTTATAAGTTTTTGGCTATATAAATATATATAATATAATATAATATAATATAATATAATATATAAATTATATATATATATATATATATATATATATATATATATATATATATATATATATATATATAATACTCCTCCGTCCCAATAAGTGCTTCACCCTTTTGGGTGGGCACGCAAATTATGGAAATGGGAGGGAAAAAAAATGTTGTGAGTGTAATTTGAAAATAGGAGAGAGAATTAGTGGAGGGAATAGTAAATTATAATGGTGTTGTGAGTATTAAAATAATGTAGGAGAGAGAATGAGTGGAGAAAATAGTAAAGATTCTTTGCCAAAAAAGGAAAGGTGAAGCTTCTAACGGGACGCCCTTTTGGGTAATTAGTGAAGCTTTTATTGAGACGGAGGGAGTATATATAATATACTATATATATATATAAATATAAATATTATATATATATATATATATATATATATATATATATATATATATATATATATATATATATATATATAATATATATATAAATATAAATATTATATATATATATATATATATATATATATATATATATATATATATATATATATATATATATATATATATATATATATAATATACATATATAATGTATAATATATACATAATATATATAATTTATATAGTATATTATGTATATATATGTATAATATAATATATATATATATATATATATATATATAATATATAATATATACATAATATATACTCCTTCCGTCCCATATCTACGTGCACACTTTTCATTTTGGGCGTCCCAAACCTACGTGCACATTTCCTAAAATGGAAAGGAATCTTTACTATTCCCTCCACTCATTCTCTCTCCTACATTATTTTAATACTCACAACACCATTATAATTTACTATTCCCTCTACTCATTCTCTCTCCTATTTTATTTTCACACTCACAACACTTTCAATATAATACTCTCTCCTTAATTTACGTGAAAAGTCAAACTAGGCATCAAGGTCCGGAACGGAGGGAGTATATTATATATAAAAATATATATAATATATATATAAATATATATAATATAATACTCCCTCCATCCCTATTACACTTACAAGAAAACCGATGATACCGACGAAAAATTAGTGACGGAAATAAATCTGTCACTAATACCGACTGGATTAGCGACGAACTAGCCACGAACTGGGGTGAAAAACAAAAAACGAAATTAGGACGAGATTACCGACGGATTTAGTGACGGATATGCCGACGAATTCCATTTCGTCTCTAATCCGTCACCATTTTGGTGCCAAAAATTTGCGCACTTTTTAGCGACGAATTTGTGACGGAATGGCGACGGATATTTTTACTGACGAATTTGAGTCGTTGCTAAATTATTTAAAACAAATATTAAATTTATATTTTAGGTTAGCGACGGATTAGTGACGGATTTAATTACCGACGGATTAAAATCCGTCGGTAAATTAATTACATATTATTACCGACGGATTTGAGTCGTTGCTAAATTATTTAAAATAAACATTAAATTTATATTTTAGGTTAGTGACGGATTAGTGACGGAATTAATTACCGACGGATTAAAATCCGTCGGTAAATTATTTAAAATAATTATTAAATTTATATTTTAGGTTAGCGACGGATTAGTGACGGATTTGATTACCGACGGATTAAAATCCGTCGGTAAATCAATTACATATTATTACTGACGGATTTGAGTCGTTGCTAAATTATTTAAAATAATTATTAAATTTATATTTTAGGTTAGCGACGGATTAGTGACGGATTTAATGACGAGCGTTATACTTTCATTTGTTTATTTTTTATCTAACTTTTTATATAACTTTTTAAAAAAAAAACTTTAATACTAAAAATGTCCAATATATTTATTTATATTCATAAAAAATAAAATAAAACTATACATTTATAAATAAAAATTAAAGAATTTTACCCGTCCCTGATTTCTTTATTATACTTTCATTTGTTTATTAATTTTCTAACTTTTTTATATAACTTTTTGAAAAAAACTTCAATACTAAAATATGTCCAAAATATTTATTTATATTCATAAAAAATAAAAAAAATATACATTTATATATAAAAATTAAAAAATTTTACCCGTCATTGATTTCTTTATTATACTTTCATTTGCTTATTTTTTCTAAGTTTTATTATACGTATAACTTTTTGAAAAAAACTTCAATACTAAAACACGTCCAAAATATTTATTTATATTCATAAAAAATAAAAAAACTATACATTTAGGGTATAGTATATAGTGTATATGGTATAGTATATAGTGTATATGGTATAGTATATAGTGTATAGGGTATAGGGTATAATGTATAGTGTATAGGGTATATGGTATAAGGTATAGGGTATAGAGTATAGGGTATAGGGTATATGGTATATGGTATAGGGTATAAGATATATGGTATAGGGTATATGGTATAGGATATAGGGTATAGAGTATAAAGTATAGGGTATAGGGTATACCCTATAACCTATAGGGTATACCCTATAGGCTATACCCTATAGAGTATAGGGTATAGGGTATAGAGTATAGGGTATAGGGCATACCCTATAGAGTATAGGGTATAGGGTATAGGGTATACCCTATAAAGTATAGGGTATAGGGTATAGAGTATAGGGTATAGGGTATACCCTATACCCTATAGGGTATACCCTATAACCTATAGGGTATACCCTATATCCTATACCCTATAGGGTATACCCTATACCCTATAGGGTATATCCTATACCATATACTCTATACCATATACCCTATATCCTATATCCTATACGGTATACCCTATACTAGGGTATACCCTATACCGTATACCATATACCCTATACTTTATACCATATATCCTATAGGGTATACCCTATACTCTATACCCTATACCCTATATCCTATAGGGTATACCATATACCCTATACTCTATAGGGTATACCCTATACCCTATACTCTATACCCTATACTCTATAGGGTATACCCTATACCCTATACTCTATAGGGTATACCCTATACTCTATACCCTATACCCTATACTCTATAGGGTATACCCTATAGGGTATACCCTATACCCTATACTCTATACCCTATATCCTATAGGATATACCATATACCCTATACCCTATATCCTATAGGGTATACCCTATACCCTATACTCTATAGGGTATACCATATACCCTATACTCTATACCCTATACCCTATTTTGAGGAAAGTCATTAAGATGAAAAACACTTTAAATGTCATTTATAATGTAGAAAAAAATAAAAAATAAATAAACGAGGTAGCCGTATACCATTTTCACAAGATCGGGACACATAAAACCCTAAAAACCTAAATAATGGCACATATTTGTAACTCAATTTCCATTTGGATTTTGAGGAAAGCCATAGAGATGAAAAACACTTTAAATGTCATTTAGAATGTAGAAAAAAATAAAAAAAAATAAATGAGGTAGCCGTATACTATTTTTACAAGATCGGGACACATTCCTTAAAACCCTAAATAATGTCACATATTTGTAACTCAATTTCCATTTGGATTTTGAGGAAAGTCATAAAGATGAAAAACACTTTAAATGTCATTTAGAATGTAGTAAAAAATAAATAAAAAATAAACGAGGTAGCCGTATACCATTTTCACAAGATCGGGACACATTTCTTAAAACCCTAAATAATGACACATATTTGTAACTCAATTTCCCTTTGGATTTTGAGGAAAGTCATTAAGATGAAAAACACTTTAAATGTCATCATAGAGACAGATTTAGTATCCGTCTCTAAATTTGACTTTTCTTCTATATACTTTCATTTGTTTAGTTTTTTTCTATCTTTTTTTCTATACCTTTTTGTAAAAAAAAATCACTAATTAACAAAGGTTAAAATATTATTTTCTAGTTAATAAATTTTTTTTATAAAAATAAAAAATAAATATAGGGAGTCCATCCCTATTTTGACTTTTCTTCTATATACTTTCATTTGTTTAATTTTTTTCTATCTTTTTTTATATAACTTTTTCTAAGAAAAATCACTAATTAACAAATACTAAAATATTATTTTTTAGTGAATAAATATTTTTTTAAAAAATAAGAAATAAATATAGGGTAGTCTGTCCCTCTTTTAACTAAAATTTGGGATAAATCAAATAAAAGCATGTAAATATTTTAGATAACTTTTTGTAAATTTCAGTAATAAAAAAAGTCTAAAATATTTTTTCCTATTCAATAAAAAAAATAAAAATTATGATGGATATTATTTCTGGATATCACTTGGTGCCTTATTTGGGTTCACAATGGTTTTCAACATTGGTTTTACCTTGGCATTGACTTTCTTAAAGCGTAAGTGCATATTTGTCCGAAATGGATATCAAGTTATTTCATATATTTGAACTGGGTTATGTTTCGCAATAGTTCAGCTCCTGGTTCTCGTGCATTTATTTCAAAGGAAAAGCTCTCTCAAATACAAGCAAGTGAAGGATCCAAAGGTGATAACCATGTAGAAAAAAAGTCCTCGACTCCTTCTGATCAAACTCCTATGGAACGTAATAAAGGTCCCTATATTTTTGTATGTTTATACTTGAATTTAGTTTATGCTCAGATAACATTAGCAGCAAATGACATGTCTCCTCTCATTTCGCAGACAGAATGGTTTTACCTTTTCAACCACTTACGGTAGTCTTTCAAGATTTGCAATACTCCATTGACACCCCTTTGGTAATCTTCAAACCTGTTTTCAGCTGTTCGTATCATGTTAAATTGGGTGGGTTTACAAGTTTGAGTTTGACTTTCAGGAAATGAGAGAACAGGGTTTCGGTTCGAAACGTCTTCAACTGCTCTATGACATAACAGGGGCATTCAAGCCTGGGGTTCTTACAGCATTGATGGGTGTAAGCGGAGCTGGAAAAACAACACTTCTAGAGATGTTCTCTCCGGAAGAAAAACTAGTGGTTTTGTTGAAGGAGATATAAAGATTGGAGGGTATCCTAAAGTTCAAGATACATTTGCAAGGATATCTGGTTACTGCGAACAAAACGACGTGCATTCACCACAAATTACTGTAGAGGAATCAGTTATCTTTTCTGCTTGGCTACGTCTTCATCCTCAGATTGATTCTAAAACTAAATCCGTAAGACCCAATTGGTTTCAAATCAGTACTTGAAGTTCTTTGTGGGTTTCCTTATTCTTCTCTTCATCTTCTTGTTTGGAAATTTATTATTAGGGATTTTTTTTGGTATTTTTCCTTTTATGGTTTGTCAGACTAAATTAATGAGCTAAATATTATACTACTTTGATTTTACACTGTTCTGTAATTTTTATGCATGTCTCTGCAGATAGATTTTAGTGACTGTTTTGAGAATAAAAAACGTTAAGGGACTAATTTGAGAATAAAAAAAGTTGAGGATTTGATTTGAGAATATATATATATATATATATATATATATATATATATAAGCGACGGAAATATCCGTCGGTAATTTGATATATCAAAAATAAAAAATATTGAAAAAAGAAAATTTAAAAAAATTAATAAAATTGGGAATAAATTTTAGCGACGGAATGATCCGTCGATAATCCGTCACTAAATTGGTCCAAAAAATAAAACGACCATTTAAATAGCGACGGAATGATCTGTCAATAATCCGTCACTAAAATGGCCCAAAAAATAAAATGACCATTTAAATAACGACGGAATAATCCGTCGATAATCCGTCACGAAAATGGTCCAAAAAATAAAACGACCGTTTAAATAGCGACGAAATTTTCCGTCACTAATCTGTTGGCATAATGCTTTAAATTGGTCGTTTATTTCACCAAATTACCGACGGATTTTAAAACGTTAGTGACGGAAATTTCCGTCACTAAATCTGATTGAGAACCGTCAGTAATCCGTCGAAAAATTTAGTGACGCACGTTTTAACATCGGATTTTTTATGTCTAAAATCCGTCACTAAATTGATTTAGTGACGGATTTTTGGCATTTAGTGACGTATTTTTCCATCGGTAACTGCCGTTTTTCTTGTAGTGGTAATTGCTTCACTCTTTTGGGGTGGACACGCTAATTAAGAAAAGGGTTAATGACAATTTAGGGCCTGTAGTATAGGGGCATTACCACATTGGGGCCCGAAGTCCAAAAACTATCAATTTAGGGCCTTAATTTACAATTTTTATCAAATTGGGGCTTTTTGACGGAAAACGTTAAAAAAGGCCGTTAACTGACCCTGTGCAAATCACGTGACATTTTGTGAGGGTATTTTGGTCATTTCATAAACTTCAGGCCCC